>CM041779.1:221788807-222139724 GCA_023374045.1 Limonium bicolor
TTCTCTCCATTCCAAAACCGAGAGTGCTGCTCTTCCATGGTTCTCCATCTTAAATCACTTGCCAAATACAACTCCAAGCTCCAAATCCAAAACAAATTGCATATTTGTCTTAGTTAAGTCAAGACCTATCTTTCTATCTTTTCAAATCTTTCAAAGCTCCATTTTGGTGCCATGAGAAAACTCCATTGATGGAGGAAAATCAAGTTTGAAAGAGCTCATTGGCTTCACCATTCTCTTAAGGTAAAGGAAATGTAAGAAAAACCATGTTTCCATCATTTTTGTACATGGCCGAAAATTCCTTCTCATGGGGCTATGTTTTTATGCCTTGTTCTAGCTTGATTTATTCACCAAGGACTAGTCTAGGTCCTATTTCATTCAATGCCAAAGTCTACCTTGAGACTTCAAAGGTAATCATCCACTTTTATGCCTTAGAACACACTCCTAACCTAGGTTTTCATTCCTTAAGGTTAGTGTATTGTTTAGCACTCATGTGAGTCATTGAATATTGATTAGAACATTGGCAAAGGAAATTAATGTGGTGGCCGAGATTCATGCAAGAAGAAGGTCTAAGGAGGAAGTTAAGATAAGCTTGAGAAAACAAGGTAAAATGCTTACCTAATGGTGGTTTAAGTTTTAAGGGATGAGATTTAGATAAGTACTAATGCGGCTTAAAGCTTACATTGTGTATTGGGTTATATAACCTAAGAGAAAGAACTTAAATAAGCTTGTGAACTTGTGACTAAGGAGCCAATGGGAATGAGTTAGTAATATAAGTTTAAGAAGGATTTTAAGAGCATTATAATTACTATGAGATTGATGGTGTGTATTTGCAGGTTGAAAGTGTTATATGTGGGAAATTCAGTGTTTAAGTTTAAGTCATTTAAGGGCCTAAGAGTCATGTCATTTAAGAGCCTTAGTGCTATGCAATTTAAGATTATTGCAATATAATGAGTTTGTTGTGAATGAGTTGGTTTGGGTGATGAGATAGGATGAGAAGAACTTGATGTGTGTGTGATGGTTGAATGAGGAAAACAATGCAGTTGGGCATGAAGATGCTAGAGAAGCTATGGCGAAATTTGAGTAGAAAACAAAGTTTGTTAGTGGTAGTGGTGAGTTAAATGCCCTAGGGTTTACTAGGGAGCATGAAAAGAAAATTGGGTGGAAATGAGTAATAAGGAGTTCTTGAGGTTTAGAGTGACCTAGAGATGTCTAGGAGGAATTAGAGGATTGGCGGTGTACTAAACACACCAAAATCATGATATGAGGAATGTAAGACTTGTGCATAAGTTTTAAGGAAAGGTGTTAATGCCTTAAGGAGATTAGGTATGAACTAGAGAGTAAGACAATGAGAGTTTTGAGAACCTTGTGTAAGTGCGATGATGTTAGTGGTGGACTAGTAAGGTTTAGTTGAATGGTAATGTGTGGACTTGGGTGATGGAAGTGAAAATGTAGGAGGATTGTTGTAAGTCATCAAGGAAAATGACTAGGATGTAAAAGAGCGTGTGATCGTGAGAATGGTGAGTAGTGAGTAAAAGGAGGTGGAAATGTCCAGGAGGTGTAGTATAGTTAAGGTAAAGAGAAACAAGGTTAAGGTGCTAAGAGGATGACAAGAAATGTTTAGGTATGCCCAGAGTTAGGAATGATGAGAACAAATGGAAAGAGAGGAATTTGTTCATGGTTATGTAAGATGACTTGAGGAAGTTTTGGTAAATGAACTGAAGATGGAAATAATGTTTATGAAGTGCCCAAACTGTTAAGGATGGAACACTTGGGTGGTTGAAGTTTTGGTAAAGATACAAGTTGGTAATGTAAGGAATTATATGATAAGTGTTAGGAGTGTTTGTAAGAATTGAGCAAATGTTTGAGAAGATCTTTGGGAAGCTGTTTTTAATGAGTTTGGTGGAGGTTATAAGGTGTGTTTGATGTGCCAAATGATGTTAGAACACATTAGAAGGCTTGAGGAAAAATTTGGAGAAAGTTTGACAATGTATGGGAAGTTTCTGCAGCCGACCTACCCAGGGGACCGACCCCAGTCTGGGTCGGTCGGGCTGAAACTGTGAAGTTGGATGTTCTCTGCAGCCGACCTACCCAGGGGGTGGGTCGGTCGGTGGGTCGGTCGGACCATAAAAAAAAAAAAGAAAAAAAAAAGAAACCCTAAGAGAGTTTAGTGGTATTAATGGTACCCCATTAAGGGGGCAATGATGATTAGAGGTATAAAGACCTAAGGTATTAAGTTAAGAATAAACTTAAAAGTTTAAGATTAAGTTTGTAAGATTAAGTTGTAAGACTTAAGAGGTGTTAGGTTGGAGTCATTAAGGGTTAAGTAAGTTAAGTAAGATAAGTAAGTTGAATTGAGTTAAGTGATTAACAACCTAAAACTGAATGAATGTTTTAGGACTTAGAAATTGGACTCCGGAAGAGATTAAGCAACTGAACGGCCAACGGTGAACGGTACAGTTCTTCTTGTGACCTGCTTGCTAACGAGGTGTCCCTCGGCTTGTGTGCTAATTGTTTTTGTGTGCTCACTAAACAAGATAAAGCATGCAATCGGAATATATTATATTTCTTGTATTGTTGTGTGATGTTTGAAAACTAACACAACATACCGTGAGAACTTACTAACCAATGTTTAGTAAGGAATTGAGTGAGACTAAGGAACGCCCCCTAATGAGGGACGATATGAACCGAAAGAGGTTAACCAACAAACATGGTCTTGAGACTATTACTAACTGGAACTTGAGTGAGGAAACCCGGGACCGATCTCCGCTCATGCATGCTAAGGAAAAAGGGGGACGGTATCTGAATCAGATCTGCCCTCCGCTTAAGGACTTGTCTTCGGACTTGTAGCCTAGGGCCGGTTGCCGGCTCAGCTACGCTGGATTCCTGTCCATTGTAGGTGGCATTAAGATGGTGCGGTGGGATCACCTAAATCCCAGGTTTGGACTTAGGCTACAACCATTCCCCTCCAGGAACGGTTTGTATTCTGAGAATAAGTTAAGATTAAGATAAGTTACAATCATTCCTTTTTAAAGGATGATTTGTATTGTTAAGATTAAGATTAAGTTAAGATTAAGATAAGTTACAATCATTCCTTTTTAAAGGATGATTTGTATTGTTAAGATTAAGATAAGTTACAATGATTCCTTTTTAAAGGATGATTTGTATTGGTAAGATTAAGATTAAGTTAAGATTAAGATAAGTTACAATCATTCCTTTTTAAAGGATGATTTGTATTGTTAAGATTAAGATTAAGTTAAGATTAAGATAAGTTACAATCATTCCTTTTTAAAGGATGATTTGTATTGTTAAGATTAAGATTAAGTTAAGATTAAGATAAGTTGCAACCATTCCATCTTAAAGGATGGTTTGTACTATTAAGATTAAGAGGGAACATTACTTGAGGAGTTGAATAGTTAACTCTCTAATTAAGGGAGCGCATTTAAGTCGTTCATTGTGTGTGAACTTTGATTGTTCATATCTGAGTTGTTGTTTACTGCACTTTCTATTATGTTGTGCATCTAATCAACCTCCATGCTATCGACAATTAGTCGTCGTAGCCACGTTAGCTTGGGGGCCATGAGAGGATCGTACCAGCATTCGTGCTGACCCCCTCGGGGGCTTTTTTTACTACACAGGTGAACATCAGGAGGCGGCTGTCGCGAGAGTAAGAAGGAGTACAAGTGTTAAGGACTAAGTGTGGCCTACGAGTTGTGCATGTACACTCGTATGGCAATTGAGTTAGTAAGATGTATAGGATGTGAGAGGATTGTAAGAAGATTATGTATTTGGTTAAGGTTGTTATGTACTAATGTTCGGTATATTCTGTAGTTAGACCGTGGCAAGGTCCTGGAGTGTAAAGAATTCCGCTGTGACATGTATATATATATGCTGTTAAGTTGCGAGACCACATTTGGATTGAGTTGGGGTGTTACAAAAAGTGGTATCAGAGCGTAGTTACTCTCTGAAGACAAGAAATACCGAACTTAGGAGAATGATGAGGTTGAGATTGAGTTATGGGTTAAGGGTTGAGAGATAGAGTGAGAGGTGCGTTAGTCAGGACTTCCCGGTGTTTACCAGATATCCATAGTACCTAGACCCGCCCTCCACATCCCTAACCCTAAATATGTGGAACAAGCGCCAGAGAGAAGAAAGCCTTCTCTTACTCGGGGAAACCCGATCTGGCAGTTAGTTAACAGTAAGCAATACAAGAAACAACTTGTTGTACAACAGTTACGGAGAACTTGGAGGTTTTCAATGGAGCGCAACAGAGAAACAGGCGCTACCTATGGAATACTATCGGTAAGGGAACGGTAATTACCGGCAACATGGGTCGACATGCTACGCAGTCGAAATAACCCGCAATACCAATGATAAGGGAAGCACTACGGGTGTAATAGAAAGGAAAAGGGAAGCGACATGAGTACCGGACAGCGGTCCGAGTAAGAATAACAGTGGGATAATACAAAGCATGAGGATTGAGATTACTGGAAAGTCCAGTTAGAAACGGGAACTCCAAACCCCATACAATGAAAAAGGTAACAAACCTGGCCGACACAACGCGAACAACGGTGGAAACACATGCAAATCGTATACCGAAATAAGACTACGATGTAGTGCTTAGAGGAGGATCATTACTGAGCAACCACAACAAAATGTGTGGAGACAAGAGCGAGGATTAAGACATAAGAAAATATTAAGGGATTCCCTCAGAAAGAGGAACGCCTTAATAGATGACAATACTGTCAAACTACAAGGAAACTGCCGGATGGTCGGTTATCCAAAATAAGAGATTATCGAAGGAGTCCCGAGGACTACCAATTACATGGAAATTAGAAGGAATTGTCACTACCGATGTACCTTGTACTAATAACCCATCCTGCATGGCGCACTTGCCATAGCAAGTGCTACCATGGTTAAGCCACACGAAAAGCCATCAAGGCGAGATAGGAGAACGCTACAGTTGAAACGCATATTAATACCAGATTGTAAATCCACGAGAACAGAAAAATAAGACCTTGGAAAGGCCCGACGGCCTGACCATGATGAGATAAGGTAACACACCAGTCAGCCGAGAGTGGAACTTGGACAAAGTATTAAACCATATAAATATTAACAACGGTATAACCCACTACAACAACAACAGACAGTGTGGTAAGAACATTAAACCCGGATCTCAAGGAGGAACCTAGGAGATCACTCAAAAATTCGAGCAAAAGCACTACTTAAGTAACAACATACATGGAATGTATCAAGAGATACAATAAAGGCAGTCGACTGAACGACTTCCAACAAGGATGGGATAAGACTCCCAGATGGATCACTAAGAATACCAGTAATAAACATTCTTCAATGAAGATGTTGGAAAACCCAGAAAACAAGGGTAAAAGATAATAAACGTAAGTTACGACCTACTGAGGATTAAAGACGTACAACCCTGGAAAAAGGAAAGCTCAGAGGACTACCCCCACAGAGTGGGCATAGTCGAGCCGATCAAACTGAAGAATGACAGTTAATACTGTTGGTTTAACTCATTAACACCCAAGTATGATTGATCATCAACGGGTGGCGTAGTCAACGGAAGTTGAACGAAGCGTTAAGATAGAAGTATAAGATGCCAGGATGATATCCAACTTGGACACCATAAGGCAAACGCCTAATACGAACTTATCCTTAATTGCCAAAAGACATAAGTCTAGTAAAATGACAGTATTGTCAAAGACATTAAGTAACCTCAGATCACCTGAACAACTTCCCTAGCAGGAAGCAGGATGCAGCAACTTATTATGATACCCGATACTACATTTAGTATGTAACTTAACGGTGGATAGTGCTCAAAGAACCAGAATCTTATAGGGGTGACCTGCAGATGAGTAAGAGTACAAATAATGAACTGAGACATTAAGCATTAAGAGCCTACGAGCCAAGGATGTTAACCACATCAGAGCCCGAGGCGCGGTAAGTTATAAGAGAGCTTGTTTAAGCCACGAAGGGACTACAATTTGTAGATATGAACGGTTACCAAACCTATAACTTAGATTGGGAAGAACATTACCAAGAAAGGGTACTAATGAGAATATTGAGATAATACTAAGGACAGGAGCGGAGAACGAACCATGCCTTTTAGGGTGGGGATACCTCTCCTTGTTGTGAGGCCACGAGTGGGAATAAACCCCTCAAAAGGGCTTTCACTTATTAGAGATGCAATACGACTTTGTTAGAGAATGGAAACTGTAAACTTGAGATTACTTTAGAACATACTGGATACACTTGAGCAATAAGAAAGGCTGCAGACACAGACCTTATATCCAATACCCAGAATTTAAGAATCAGTAGTCGTCAGAGATAAACGTTGTGAGTGCACAACATGGCACGTCAAGTGACCAACGCTCAAAGAGTTTTTGGTTCAACGAATGACTTCTTCAGTAACCGATTAAATTGCATGGTAAGAAACGCCATAAGGTGGAAGGAATATGAGGGAAATCAGCCTATTTACGAATCTGAGATTGGAACATAACATCTTCATATTAAGAGTCAATTGTTTTACAACGCGGTACAGCAACCACCATACACCGGAATGAGAGAACTCCCAGTGTGTTTACACCCAGAAGGGATTGAGTATAAGGTAAGACATGAGAATAAGTGAATAAGAGGTTGCACCATTAATGGGCAACATGGTAAGGGCCAACTACCACGGTAGCAATGGTCGTTAGTACAATATTTATATAAGGGGATTAAATCATGGTGTGCGATAAGCGACCATTGTGTATGAGCCGTCAAATATTGACACAGAGGCAATGAGATTTATGAGTTAAGACCAATATAAGTAAGGAAATAAGATGATAGACGAACTGAGCAGTGATGCCAGTAGTCTGGACCTGGTGAGGTAAGACTTCACAGGAAGCACACTACCCATTCCTTAAGGAACTGGAAGTGCATTCCTAGTGAGACCAATATGAGAAACAAGATAAGAGGCTCTACGGAAAGAGACCTCAATTATTAAGAGACCGAATCAGTACGGGATACAGAAAGAGCTAGAGCATACAATACCCAAGAACACAGTAAATAGACTTCCCTTGATTAACTTCAAGAAGAACAATAAATGTTATTATGGAACGATAAAAGAGGAGATCGACAACAGAATACTTCATAATTAGCAATAGCTAAACGTGTGACGGACACTATGAGTTTACTAAAACGAGACGTGGGACGACTGCACCCTACAGGGGCTTGCAGGCCTGACACGCTCATTTATGAGTTAGTTGGGTAAGTAGTAATGTACCAGTAAGGTACCCCATGCATGTAGACGAGTAGTGTAAGGAACACGGGAAGTAGTCGACTCCGTACCACCGACAACGACGCAAGATCAGACAAGAGCAGCTACTACCACAAACAGTCGAAGAGAAGAATTAAGTCGAACCAGCAACACAGAGGAACCAGAGAACAAATAATTAAGGACTATGAAGTGCGAAGAGCACGGACTGTTAAGTACAGACATTGAACATGCCTTAAGATGTAAGAGATTAAGACTGTAAAGCGCATTATGCACTAAACAGTAGTTTCAGACTAAGAATCATCCTTAGACCAAAGGTCAGTTGGGGAGAACAATTTAGACATTCGAGAAAATACTAAGAGTATGAGCGGAAGATCTTCAAGGAGAATGGATAGACGAGTTACAACTCATTAAGGCCGTGTATATATAAAGATAACACGTGTCCATTGAGACAATTAAGCCTAAGATTATTGGAGTCGCGCAGCGGAAGCTAGCAGACCACTACTTTAAGATTAGACCAAACTAAGTTAAGAATACGGTATAAGTACCGTTAAGAATCCTCGATACAGAGACTTAGTCACTTCTGATCAAATTATAAGTAAGATAGATGACATGGAAGCTAGAATGCTTGGTGAGAATTAGACATCTTGGACTTATGTTCAAGAATGTGATGGTGTTGATTACGTGGGCGTAATCCATTTTAAGGGGGGTAGAGCGAAAACCGCTTATCGTATGTTTGAGTACTTAGTACATAAACTACGGTGTGCATAGCACACAAAAGAATATGAGAATATGTTTTACATAAACATTTTGAGATAAATCATGGTTATTACACACAGAAGATGTGAATACCATACATATTAAGTACCTATCTTGTTAACTCCGGTGTGAGTACAAGTTAAGAGAATTAAGGAAGAGGATTAAGGAAACTTAAGAAATAAGAATATATGAGGTATAAGTCGATATGAGACTATGTGTGAGATAAGAATAAGATAACATTATGAGATACAATTTGATATGAATATGAGGAAGGAAATTGTAATGCTACGAGATATAAGATGGTGAGAATTGGTATGGGACAGTTATAGAACTTAGTAGGAATTTAAGTCTTGAGGTAATTACTAAGAGATGAATTTGGGATGTTCGATGGACTGAGTCCACACTTTGGAGATGTATTGATTATGATTAGAAGAACCAAAAAGATAGAAAATTGGACATGAGTGAATTATTTGGATGTTTGAAAATGACGTGGGAGGTGGAACTTGATTTTCTAGGGATCAAGGGAAACCGAACACAAATTGGAGTGGAAGGATGGTTCTACACTGATGCTGATCACATCAGGGTAGGATGATTCCTGAAATTCCCTACCAGTGGTCACAATTAAATCACACTAAGGATAGAGGCGTTAGTATAAAATGAAATTGGAGTTGATTGTATTTTTAATTAGAGGAATTATTCCTCACATGACCTCGTAAAAAGGATTACCTTTTTACTGAGTCTCGCCCATGAAGTCGAGGACGCACAAGCCTTTGTCTTCGGACCGGTGACATGGGGAGAGCAGAGTGTTTTGTATTCTGGCCCATGGTGAGGAGGACGAATGAGCCATTGTCTACGGACCGGTGACATGGGAGAATACGTTGGAAGTTATGTGAATGTTTTAATCATCGAAAGAAACAAAAAGAATTTTGAGTGCTATACATGCTTAAGCATGTTGTGTGATATTTGAGTATAAGAATATGGCAGATCTAATGACCCATTGAGTTTAAGTATAAATAAGTATGATCTATATGATCTGAGGAATGAGGTAAGATATGTATCCTAATAAGATAAGGTGCATGGGAACTTTGGGGACAAAGTTCTTTTAAGGGGGGTAGATTGAAATACCCCAAACCTAAGTATGCTAAGTAAACATCAAATTATGATGTAGTAAGGCTAGAATATGCCTTAGAGAGATTGGTAGACAATTTAAACCAAGGAAAACACAAGAGAGTGCCTTAAAGGCAATCAGGGCAAAAACGTGCTCTAAGCTTGGAGAGACTTGGGTGAGTACCCAAATATCATGGTAAGACCTTAGTAATATTCTAATGGTCATTTTAAACCAATTACCAAAGAAAACCAAGCTTGAAAACAAGTTAAAACACAAAATGTGCTTTAAGAAGTCTTAAAGCACATTTTTGAGAAATTGTCTTAGAATTAAGTTTTGAGTGGGTAAATGTCCATCATTACTCTTTAATCAACATGTGTACCAATTAGTATCACATTAGGAGGTCTAAATCAATGGGAAATCAAAATTTCAGAAATATGTGCACTGATTAGTGAATAGTGCCAAATAGTGACTAGTTTAAGTTTTAGTCAACATAAGTCAATAAGTTGGTAAACAAAGACCATGACTAGCCTTATTTGATAAAGGGGGTTTTCTAAGGGTGGTGAGTCACCACAACATGTTAGTTAAGAGGGGAAAAGAGAGGTAAATAAAGTAAGGTAACTATTCACCTTTTTAGTAAAATATCTCTTATAAGCTATTCTTCTTCTTCTCTCTCTTCATTTCCCCTTCCTTCCACGATTTCTTCTTCTTCTCTCCATTCCAAAACCGAGAGTGCTGCTCTTCCATGGTTCTCCATCTTAAATCACTTGCCAATACAACTCCAAGCTCCAAATCCAAAACAAATTGCATATTTGTCTTAGTTAAGTCAAGACCTATCTTTCTATCTTTTCAAATCTTTCAAAGCTCCATTTTGGTGCCATGAGAAAACTCCATTGATGGAGGAAAATCAAGTTTGAAGAGCTCATTGGCTTCTCCATTCTCTTAAGGTAAAGGAAATGTAAGAAAAACCATGTTTCCATCATTTCTTGTACATGGCCGAAAATTCCTTCTCATGGGGCTATGTTTTTATGCCTTGTTCTAGCTTGATTTATTCACCAAGGACTAGTGGAGGTCCTATTTCATTCAATGCCAAAGTCTACCTTGAGACTTCAAAGGTAATCATCCACTTTTATGCCTTAGAACACACTCCTAACCAAGGTTTTCATTCCTTAAGGTTAGTGTATTGTTTAGCACTCATGTGAGTCATTGAATATTGATTAGAACATTGGCAAAGGAAATTAATGTGGTGGCCGAGATTCATGCAAGAAGAAGGTCTAAGGAGGAAGTTAAGATAAGCTTGAGAAAACAAGGTAAAATGCTTACCTAATGGTGGTTTAAGTTTTAAGGGATGAGATTTAGATAAATACTAATGTGGCTTAAACCTTACATTGTGTATTGGGTTATATAACCTAAGAAAAAGAACTTAAATAAGCTTGTGAACTTGTGACTAAGGAGCCAATGGGAATGAGTTAGTAATATAAGTTTAAGAAGGATTTTAAGAGCATTATAATTACTATGAGATTGATGGGTGTATTTGCAGGTTGAAAGCTGTTATATGTGGGAAATTCAGTGCTTAAGTTTAAGTCATTTAAGGGCCTAAGAGCCATGTCATTTAAGAGCCTTAGTGCTATGCAATTTAAGATTATTGCAATATAATGAGTTTGTTGTGAATGAGTTGGTTTGGGTGATGAGATAGGATGAGAAGAACTTGATGTGTGTGTGATGGTTGAATGAGGAAAACAATGCAGTTGGGCATGATAAGATACTAGAGAAGCTATGGCGAAATTTGAGTAGAAAACAAAGTGTTTAAGTGGTAGTGGTGAGTTAATATGCCCTAGGGTTTACTAGGGAGCATGAAAAGAAAAATTGGGTGGAAATGAGTTAACTAAGGAGTTCTTGAGGTTTAGAGTGACCTAGAGATGTCTAGGAGGAATTAGAGGATTGGCGAGTGTACTAAACACCAAAATCATGATATGAGGAATGTAAGACTTGTGCATAAGTTTTAAGGAAAGGTGTATAATGCCTTAAGGAGATTTAGGTATGAACTAGAGAGTAAGACAATGAGAGTTTTGAGAACCTTGTGTAAGTGCGATGATGTTAGTGGTGGACTAGTAAGGTTTAGTTGAATGGTAATGTGTGGACTTGGGTGATGGAAGTGAAAATGTATGAGGATGTTGTAAGTCATCAAGGAAAATGACTAGGAATGTAAAAGAGCGTATGATCGTGAGAATGGTGAGTAAGTGAGTAAAAGGAGGTGGAAATGTCCAAGGAGGGTGTAGTATAGTTAAGGTAAAGAAGAACAAGGTTAAGGTGCTAAGAGGATGACAAAAAATGTTTAGGTATGCCCAAGAGTTTAGGAATGATGAGTAACAAATGGAAAAGAGAGGAATTTGTTCATGGTTATGTAAGATGACTTGAGGAAGTTTTGGTAAATGAACTGAAGATGGAAAATAATGTTTATGAAGTGCCCAAACTGTTAAGGAGGGAACACTTGGGTTGGTTGAAGTTTTGGTAAAGATACAAGTTGGTAATGTAAGGAATTATATGATAAGTGTTAGGAGTGTTTGTAAGAATTGAGCAAATGTTTGAGAAGATCTTTGGAAGTTGTTTTAATGAGTTTGGTGGAGGTTATAAGGTGTGTTTGATGTGCCAAATGATGTTAGAACACATTAGAAGGCTTGAGGAAAAATTTGGAGAAAGTTTGAAAATGTATGGGAAGTTTCTGCAGCCGACCTACCCAGGGGACCGACCCCAGTCTGGGTCGGTCGGGCTGAAACTGTGAAGTTGGATGTTCTCTGCATCCGACCTACCCAGGGGGTGGGTCGGTCGGTGGGTCGGTCGGACCATAAAAAAAAAAGAAAGAAACCCTAAGAGAGTTTAGTGGTATTAATGGTACCCCATTAAGGGGGCAATGATGATTAGAGGTATAAAGACCTAAGGGATTAAGTTAAGAATAAACTTAAAATTTTAAGATTAAGTTTGTAAGATTAAGTTGTAAGACTTAAGAGGTGTTAGGTTGGAGTCATTAAGGGTTAAGTAAGTTAAGTAAGATAAGTCAGTTGAATTGAGTTAAGTGATTAACAACCTAAAACTGAATGAATGTTTTAGGACATGGAAATTGGACTCCGGAAGAGATTAAGCAACTGAACGGCCAACGGTGAACGGTACAGTTCTTCTTGTGACCTGCTTGCTAACGAGGTGTCCCTCGGCTTGTGTGCTAATTGTTTTGTGTGCTCACTAAACAAGATAAAGCATGCAATCGGAATATATTATATTTCTTGTATTGTTGTGTGATGTTTGAAAACTAACACAACATACCGTGAGAACTTACTAACCAATGTTTAGTAAGGAATTGAGTGAGACTAAGGAACGCCCCCTAATGAGGGACGATATGAACCGAAAGAGGTTAACCAACAAACATGGTCTTGAGACTATTACTAACTGGAACTTGAGTGAGGAAACCCGGGACCGATCTCCGGTCATGCATGCTAAGGAAAAAGGGGACGGTATCTGAATCAGATCCGCCCTCCGCTTAAGGACTTGTCTTCGGACTTGTAGCCTAGGGCCGGTTGCCGGCTCAGCTATGCTGGATTCCCGTCCAGGGTAGGTGGCATTAAGATGGTGCGGTGGGATCATCTAAATGCCAGGTTTGGACTTAGGCTACAACCATTCCCCTCCAGGAACGGTTTGTATTCTGAGAATAAGTTAAGATTAAGATAAGTTACAATCATTCCTTTTTAAAGGATGATTTGTATTGTTAAGATTAAGATTAAGTTAAGATTAAGATAAGTTACAATCATTCCTTTTTAAAGGATGATTTGTATTGTTAAGATTAAGATCAAGTTAAGATTAAGATAAGTTACAATCATTTCTTTTTAAAGGATGATTTGTATTGTTAAGATTAAGATTAAGTTAAGATTAAGATAAGTTACAATCATTCCTTTTTAAAGGATGATTTGTATTGTTAAGATTAAGATTAAGTTAAGATTAAGATAAGTTACAATCATTCCTTTTTAAAGGATGATTTGTATTGTTAAGATTAAGATTAAGTTAAGATTAAGATAAGTTGCAACCATTCCTTCTTAAAGGATGGTTTGTACTATTAAGATTAAGAGGGAACATTACTTGAGGATTTGAATAGTTAACTCTCTAATTAAGGGAGCGCATTTAAGTCGTTCATTGTGTGTGAACTTTGATTGTTCATATCTGAGTTGTTGTTTACTGCACTTTCTATTATGTTGTGCATCTAATCAACCTCCATGCTATCGACAATTAGTCGTCGTAGCCACGTTAGCTTGGGGGCCATGAGAGGATCGTACCAGCATTCGTGCTGACCCCCTCGGGGGCTTTTTTTTACTACACAGGTGAACATCAGGAGGCGGCTGTCGCGAGAGTAAGAAGGAATACAAGTGTTAAGGACTAAGTGTGGCCTACGAGTTGTGCATGTACACTCGTATGGCAATTGAGTTAGTAAGATGTATAGGATGTGAGAGGATTGTAAGAAGATTATGTATTTGGTTAAGGTTGTTATGTACTAATGTTCGGTATATTCTGTAGTCAGACCGTGGCAAGGTCCTGGAGTGTAAAGAATTCCGCTGTGACATGTATATATATATATGCTGTTAAGTTGCGAGACCACATTTGGATTGAGTTGGGGTGTTACAAGAACCAAACAATTTTGAAGCTTGAAAGACATTTAAAAACTGTCAAAACCTAGATGGGAATCGAATGTAGTGTGCAGGAATTTTAGGAGTGTTTAATGTTTGGTATTTATGTATGAGAGCTTGTATATTGACGTTATTGAAAACAGGTGAATTGGGTAACAAAGTGTGAATAAATTATGTGGTGAGAATGTAAGAATTTAGGGGAGGTTATGTCAAAATTTACCTAGAACTAAAACACTTATAAACTAGAAACTAGGTAAAAATATGCCCTTGTAACAGATTTTGATTTGAGCTAGTTAGTGGGTAGGTTAGGAGAGATAGTTAATGCATTGTAAGCATTAGGAATGACATTAGAAGAGAGAGCTAAAGATGGAGAAAATGAGAGTTGAAATCTATAGCATAATGTAACTAAAGGAAGAAAATGTAAGTGCTGAAATGAGAACTTAGAAAATATGTGAGCGAATTAGTACAAAAGGAGTAATAGGTTAGTAATGGATTTGAAAATGTTTAGGTGACTAATTAGGTGCTAAAATATGTGGGATTAAGTGTAGGAACAATGGGGAATTAATTAGGCAAAGTTTGGTATGTAACAGATTAAGAAATTGTCAAAATTGCCAAATACTACAGTAGGTCCGGGACTTGGTCCCCGGACAAGGACCCGGACCATGCTGGATTTTGTAGCCGAGAGTAAGGATCAAGTGGTGGTCCGGGACTTAAGTCCAGTGCAAGGACCCGGACATCCCTAATAAAACATGCCGAGAGTTTTGTGAGCTTAAGGTTCAGGACTTACCTTGGGCATGAAGACCCGGACCAGTATTAGATTTCCATTCGAGAGTTTTCAAAGCATGGGTCCGGGACTTAACTTAAGTATGAGGTCCCGGACCATAATTGAAAATCTGCCGAGAGTTGTGACCATGTGTTGGTCCGGGACTTAAGACCCGGACAAGGTCCCGGACCAACCAAAAATTGTAAAATAAAGCTTATTAAATGGGTTTTAAGGTAAGGAAGTGAATGGTAATGATAGTATAAGATAATTAGGACTTAATTAAGGATGTTTAAAGGTCATTAAGAGTATAGACAAGTTTTGAAAATAATAAAGAGTAAGTAAACCATGTGTAAGTATAAGGATTGTAAAGATATAGTAAGTATGAGTTAGGAAACGTAAGAGTAATCGAGTTAAGTTAATGATAGTTAGATTAATCACTCAATTGTATGTATGTCATAGGACTTGGATTGTGAAACCGGAGGAAAGTTGGATACAAGTACAATGGTGAACGGTATGAACTTCTCATGCCCCGTATGCTACCTTGGTTACTCTAATTTGTGTGTTGTGTGCTAATTGATCACCAAATAAGATAAATGCATGAATCGGAATTATTATGCTTACTTGTGAATACATGATGTTGTTCCTTGTTGTATATTCTCTTTAAATCATAGTTTGCATAATTCATGAAATGTATGGATGAATATGAATGTGTGTATGCATGATATATTGTATTGTGACCGAATGTTATCGTGATTTGACTTCTAACTGATTCCTAACAAGCTAACCAATCTAACTTAATAAATTGGTAATTAAATTGGAATGAGTAGAAGTCTGATATAGTTTCGGCCACGTGTGAGGAGACGGAGGCACAACAGGTTGGCTCCAATTCCTGACTCTTAACTGGTCCATGGCCCAAACCCCTTAAATGGGTAGCATCCTGGATTGGTGAGTCAAGTAGAACCCGGTGGTGGGACGCTGTAGTCCCTGGCCGGAGGTCATACCGACTTAACATGAGTAAAAGTAAGTAAGTAAGAATGAGTAAACAAGTATGGTAAAGTAAGTAAGTAAAGTAAGAGTAAGTAATGTGTAATGAGTAAAAGAGTAATAAGCATCCGATTAACCCGGATGCGTAATTTGGCTAACCCCTGTGAAGGTAAGTATTGTGTGTGCTATTGTACTGCTGTCTTGGATTGTATATTGTATTGTATAAGATTGTATGTTGTAGGCAAAGCATGTATGTATGAAATTAATGAACTGCATGTATAGTCGACCTTAAATAGTCAGCGTACCCTAGTTAGCACGTGGTATATGCGAAGTTTAAGCGCAGCTTTTGCTGAGCCCCTTGGGGCGATGTTTTAAATATAATGCAGGTCCTCGAGACGGGTGAAGGCTATGAATAGTTTAAGTTTAATTCTTTTTGTCTGTAATTAATGAATTGTGAAAGGTGTACTATGTTGTACACGGCTGTAGGTTTTTGTTAGCCGGTGTACCATGGGGTACACCCTTTTGGATAATGAAAGAACATTGAGATGGTATAGATGAGTAGTTGGTAGAAACTCATTATTTTGGAAGCTAGTGAAAGGATGCAATCGAATATACTTAAATACTCGGTAATCCAGCAATGTAAGTATATGATCTTTTGTAATTGGTATGAATGTAGTAGCTCGGTATATTTAGACATCAGACCGTGACTGTAAGTAGTGTAAGCCTAGCTAGCCGTATGGGCGGTTAGCGGCGTTGTATCACCCGCCGTAGTAGTAGTATTTCCGCTGCGACGTAGTAGGATAATTACGACGATTAGACGGTAAGTAAAGGATTAGCGGTAGGGGTGTTACATTAGCATATGGTATAACATTACATAATGTTATGTGGTCAAAATGAAATTAAAGGAAAGTATAGTGCTGTACCGAAAATAAAAGGTTGGAAAATGAATTTTAGACTATGGTCTACAATGTTATAAATGTTATAACAATTATATGGTATTAATGGGATTTAGATGGAATTAATATAAGAAAGGATATTCACATCAAATAATGTGACAAACTATAAATAAATAAGATTTATAAACTAAGGTATATATTGAATAAACCTTAGAGGTTGTATATATACAACATAAAATGTTACATAATTTTAGGATAACAATCTTAATATAAGTTGTATAATATAATACAATTAATGGGAATTATCATCTCATATAAGATGATAAAAATTTAACAAATAATATAAGAGTTTTACAACTCATGAAACTTACCTATATTGGTAAATATATACATATCCGAGAATAATGTATATAAGGATGGATATATATTATGGTTGGAAACCATATAATATAATGGTAGTGGTTATTACATGAATATAGTTTACAACTATAAGTTACAAGTTTTTGAATTCAAATGTAGTTTATTAAAGGATTAATGGGTTATATAATACAATGTATTATAATGGATGGTGGAAAAATAATATTATATAATGAATAATGCATGCATACATGCAACTATAGGTTATATGCCTAAGTTCAATAATGGACAAGATTATAGGTATATAATGAATTAAACTCAACAGTCGAAATGGTACGACCTACGAGTCTAAGTAACAAAGCCGACTGATTTAGCGAAAACCCGTAACAATTAACTGTAGAAATCCGGGGATGAACTGTCGGGGTTACCTGTTATTCGGAAATACCAGACCTAGTTAGTCTTGGAGACTAACTTATAGTTTTATTACAGTTTAGATCGTACTTCAGACAAAGGCGCCTGACGAGCTACTGGACTACACTGCGCATCCTAGGTCTGAGGTGCACGGTATATAAAGGGGTTTGATCCGGGTTGTCCTGAGGAATTCTTCGGGCTCGGATTTGGTTCATATAACTTGTGTGTTATGTGTTTGGATACGTGTATGTGATTATGTGTGTTTGAAATACCCCGAACTTAAATATGGTGATTATATTATTCTAATATAGTATTTAAGGGCCTAATAGCGCCTAAGTAATTTTGGTAAGGAAAATAAATCCAAAAGAAATGAGAAGAACGCTTAGAAAGCGGAAAACGCTAAAATAAGCGTTAAATAACCATAGGAGGTACGAGACCTCGGTTATAGTATCGTAAGGATTCCTAAGGCTTATTCATGCCTAATTAGTATACGGGAATAATTCCCGAAGAAAACGGATCCAAGAAATGTATTAAAACACTAAAAGAGCTTTAGCGCACGTTTTTCGAGGAAACCTGAAAACGTGATTTTAAGTGGTCAAACGAACCCGTAAAATTATAAATCATTAAACAATAATTATTAAGCTTTTATGGAAGCTTAATAACCAATAGAAATAAAGAAACGAGAAAATTCCGGAAAACGGGCCCGATTAGTGAATAGTATCCAAACCGGGTAAAATAACAAGCGTTTTCTGTAAAAGACGAAAAACGCTCCAGCTTACTAATATAGTGGGGCCGGTTTCTATTAAGGGAGTCAACCCACTCACACACACTATAAGCTAGTAATAAAGAAAGAAAGAAAGAGAAGGAAGAGAGAGGAAAGTAAAAAGCAAAAACATAAAACACTTCCCTCCCTCTCTCTCCTCTCACTTTTCTTCTTCTTCTTCCTCACCTCTCTCCACCGATTTTGAAATACCCCAAACCTTGGTACGTTGTGTAAATGATAAACTATGGTATTTAAAGGCTAAAAAGTGCCTTAGGAACATCAATGAACCATTTAAACCATGGTAAAACACAATAAAACACTAAGACACGGTTTGAGCAAAAACGTGCTCTAAGCTTGGAGCGAACTTGGTTAGGACCCAAAGAGCCTACCAAGATTTGATAATATTTAATTATGATTTTATAAGGCTAATTAAGTCCTTAGGAAACCTTGGTAGACATTGGAAACAAACAAAACATAAATAAATACCTTAAGGTCAATATGGGCTAAAAAGTGCTCTAAGCTTGGGATAAATTGGCATAAGACCTAATGGTCATACCTATACCTTATAAATATGTTAATGAACATATTAAATCAATTACCAAAGAAAACCAAGCTTGAAAACAAGTTAAGACACAAAAAGTGCTTTAAGGAGTCTTAAAGCACGTTTTTGAAAAATTGTCTTGTAAATGAGTTTTGGGTGGCTAGATGTCCATCATTACTCTTTAATAAGTATTTGTACTATATATTATCACATGTGGGTGGCTATATCAATAGGAAATCAAAAATTTCACTTCTATGTGCCTTGTTTTTATGAATATGATTTTTATAAGCTAGTTTGTAACATATGTTATCATAAGTAATTAAATTGACAAATAAAGACTAAAATGCCCTTATGTAATAAAGGGGGCCGGTTTCCTTAAGGTGTGACTCACCACTCTCTTGTTAATTTACTAAGAAAAGAAAGGATGACTAATTAAGGTACTATTTGCTTTATAAGTTACAATATCTTCTAAAAAGCAAGTCTATCTTCATTCTCCCTTCCTTTCTCATTTCACACGGTTCCAACCTTCTTCTTCCTCCCTTCTTGCTGTTCTCTCACGGTAATACAGCACCACCACCATGGAAGGCCATCTTTGATCTCTTGTAAAATCTAGCTCACTTATCCAAATCAAAACAAACACCACCAATCTCTTCCTCTCATCAAGCTCTTCATTCCTATCTTCTTAAAACTTCAAGAGCCCCATTTCGGTGCCATGGAGTTCCACCATTGATGGAGCTTGAGCTTGTGTTTTCACATATTCTTGTTCTCCTTTGCTTCAAGGTAAGGAAACTCAAAGAAAAATGACATTTCCTTCATGTTTTGTCATGTCCGAAAATCACTCTTAATGGAGTCATTATATTACCTGTTTTCTAGCTTCATTCCAATCATTCAAGGACTAGGTGGAGTCCTCTCTTGATAGATATTCAAACTCCCTTCAAAGATCAAGGTAAAACAACTACATTAATGTTTTGAAAAACAAAACCTAGGGTTTACAATGAGATGAAGCTTAAAGCTTGAATACTCATTATGATGTTTGTATATTGTTTAGAACTTGGCAAGGAATCAAATACCTTACCGGTTTTATAAGGAAACAAGAAAGAAGTTGGTGTGGAAAAGAGGTAAATATACTAACCTAATGTGGTTTAATGCCTTAGGAGAAATGAGCTTATAAATGCTGCTAAAACTACCTAAAGAGCAAATGGTGAATGACTTAGTAAGGTGTTCTCAAGGAGACTAGTAAAGGAACATATGTCTTGGTGTGTGTAATTGCAGGTCAAAGGCTTATATATTGTGGAAATTCAGTGTTTAAGGTTTATGCAATTTAAGGGCCTAAGAGCCATGCATTTAAGGGCCTAAGAGCCAAGCAACTTAAGTTATGCACTATATTGTGATGTAGTGCTAAATGTGTGAAGTTTGTGTATAAGAAAGTGCTTGATGGATTTTTAGTGTTCTTGGTTGTTTGTGGTGAAAACAATATGTTTTGGTTTAGGAATGTTCTAGGGGAACCTATGTCGAAATTTAGGTAATAAACGAGAAGTTCTAAGAGTTTAAAATGAGTTTGATAAGTTAAGGAGTATTTAGAATGGTTAAGTGTTTTCCTTGTGAAAGAAACATGCATTAAGGTGATTTAAGATGTGAGAAGGACTTAGGCATGATCTTGAGGTTTAGTATGTACCAAAGTCATTTTGGACTTAGGTAAAGACTTAGGCAAACTTTGGTAAAATAAGGAGAAAGTGTAAACTTGAAAAAGGACTTCAAGAATGACATAAGGAATTAGTTGTGAGAAATGATGCTTAAGAGATGATGTTAAGATGAGGAGAAAGCATTTTGGGATAGTAGTTATCATAGGTGAGAAAAACCATTTAGAAACCTAGTATAAAATGTTGTAAGTGTTAAGGAATTTACAAGGAATTAAGTAAAGGCTTAAGGAATTAGAGAATGAGTTTCATGGATGTTGTATGAGGGTATAAGGGTACCAAATGTTGTTAGGAAACATTAAGATGCTTTAGGAGAAGTTAGGTGAAGATTTGACAAAGTTTGGGTAAGTTTAGAGGACGTCCGACCCAGGGGTCCGACCCAAGTTTGGGTCGGACAGCCTCTGTTAGACGTCAGGAAATTGTTCTGGAATGGTCCGACTAGAAGAAGGTGGGTCGGACATGGGTCGGACGGTTATGTTTCAAAGGAGGGAAATGTTCTGGAATGGTCCGACCCAGTCGAGTGAGTCGGACGTGGGTCGGACGGGCATGCAAGGCGTTGTAAAATGGTAAAATGTTCGTAATGGTCCGACCCAGAAGGGTGGGTCGGACATGGGTCGGACATGTATGTTCTGAGGTCGATGAATTTCTCTGGAATGGTCCGACCCAGAAGGTTGGGTCGGACATGGGTCGGACAAGTTAAGTTTTTCCAAACCCGAAAACCACTGGAAGGGTCCGACCCAGTGTGGGTCGGACGGTGGGTCGGACATACCAAAACTTGTAAAAAAAAAAGAAAAGAATGTGACTTATGTAGTTAACCCTAGGGGGTATAATGAAGGTAACCTAGGGTAAGTGAGACATTAGAAACATGTCATGCAATCATGTTAAATACTTAGTAAGTTGGAAGTTAAACGAATAATTAACCGACGTTACTAATGTGTTTAGGATTCTCTCAAGGTGGGAACGAAACGAGGCAAGGACCGAGGTATGGTTTCTTGCAACCTGTGTCCTACCGGATTACACCGGCTTGTATGCCAATGTGTTTTTCTGAGTGTTTGCCACCTTGTAAGATTAAAACATGTAATGAGTTTATAGTAATTCATTTATGTGGCGAATTTGGCCTCCGATACCATTTAACCTCAAATATGTGTTAAACCTTAGCTAACCAAATCTAGGAACACATGAGTGATCGGTATTCGGAGTTAACGGCCCAAACCTTGGGAACGTTCTAACCGCGGCTATGTGTGAGTTAGATGGATATTGTTGTTGTATGCAAGTGTGTGAACTTCCCTTGTGTGCTTAACTCGGTTATGATACCGCATGGTGTGTGGATGTGGTAGGCTCCATAATGGATCTCTAACTACTTATTTATAAGTATATATGTACTAATGGGGGGTGAGGAGTCCGGTTGTTCCGGCCATGCGTGTGAGGACGGGAGTCGATGTCATATCCGGTTCGGCTCTCTTGGTGTATGTATAGGTTGTATTCCAATTTGGTCTCAACCTTCCCTTAGCTTATCCAAAGCTAGTTTACTGACTCACGTCGGGCCACAGGGGCATACAAATGTTATTTCGGTGTGCTTGGGATTACTATATCCGACACACCTTGGGTATAAGTTAACTGTTCGATATAACTGGACGGTAACGAGGTTGGTAACGAGCTTAGCATGAGATTGGCAAAAATCTCTAGGCTCACTATGTATACTAACTATGGTGGAAGGT
This sequence comes from Limonium bicolor, assembly GCA_023374045.1. Taxonomy (NCBI): domain Eukaryota; kingdom Viridiplantae; phylum Streptophyta; class Magnoliopsida; order Caryophyllales; family Plumbaginaceae; genus Limonium; species Limonium bicolor. Next base: position 221,810,739 of record CM041779.1, read on the forward strand.
TCCTTGTGTGAACCAAACTTATGGTGTTTTGTGTTGCTATTGTGCTAGGCAATTTCCCTTGCTATGCTATGATATGTATACGTTAGATGTTTAAAATGAATGCGATGTTGTCATGTGTACGTCGAAACGAGAACAGTGCTGTTATGTTTTGTTATGTGAGGAATGTGATATGTTGTAAGATACGGAGTGTGTGGATCATGGAAATGAATCCCAGGTTGTGATAAGAGGCGTTTAAGTATAAGCCGATTTAAGGGTAAGTGTCGTCTATTAAGGAAGTAGCTCCATTAGAGGAGGAACACTCTAGGGATAATCAATACCATGAGTGACTTATCAAGTAAGGATATATTATCCGTTTGTTGAGCCCGTTGAGGCGAAATGGTGATGTGTTGTGTGTTTACAGTTGCATGCATGATTTAAATATAACCAATCGCATGCTAAGACGACAATTAGTTGTGCGTGGCCCGGTAGCATGGGGGCTGCGGGATTACCATACCAGCAAAGGTGCTGAGCCCCTTGGGGGCCACCCTTTCTCTTCTCTTCCTATTTCAGGTACAGAGAGCTGGAAGCCGTTCGAGAGTAGGACGGGTAGGAGGTAGAGTGTACATAGGTAATCGTTTAAGTTGTATATATACAGTAGGTGTAGTAAGACCGAAACTGTTATCGGCATCAATTTGTAAATACTCGGTACAGTTGGAAGGCTTTTGTATGTTGGTTGTTGTTAATGGAAAGGGATAATAACGTGTAGACGCTCGGAAATCTAGTCCATCAGACCGGTACAATATTTATGTAATAGCCTTGTTAGCCACGTGGGTGGTTAACGGCGTGTAACACCAACGAGTTAAGTTATTTGATGAGGTGTGTATTCCGCTGCAGATTGTTGTTATGTGTTTGTTGTTGGATGGGGTGTTACAAAAAGTGGTATCAGAGCGAAGTATCGCTCTGATGACTGAATTACCGAGCTTAGGAAGTACCGAGTTAGGATTTTAGTACTTTGGGTTAAGGGTTGAGTGATAGCGTGAGAGATACGCTAGTAAGGAACTACCAGTGAATACTGGAAACCTACTATATCCTTCCCGCCCTCCACAATCCCTGTTTTATAACTTGGGAAACAACGCCAGAGAGATGGAAGTCCTCTCTTACTCGGGAAAACCCGATCTGGCTATGTTTAAGTACTACTGTGTGTACGGAGAACCTGTCATACGGTAGATCCCGAAAACTGGTAATCCCGGAGACGGTTCCCATCTGAATAATGTTAACCGCATTTCATAGCAAAGAATGAAGAATCTCGTGTATAGGAGAATAGAATTTCCGGCAACCTGGGTCGACATGCCGAGCAGTCGAGAATAACCAGCTTGCAACGCACCAACCGTGCAACAGGCAAGAAGTGGATTAGTGAAACCCAAGACGAGTGTCTACGGGACCACAGTTGATAAATAATACACCAACGGTATACCAACGACAAGGTAACTACAACGTAGTGCCCAAATACATGGAACGGGCTACAAAGAGAATACAATACTAAGAAAAAGGGGTCTCCCAGAATGGGAAACACCCTAGTTGATGATCGTCATGTGAAGACAGTGAGAAGTCACCTAGAAGAGTTATTATCAAGGCAGCAAGATCAGTGAGGGCCAACAAGGCCACTGATGACAGTATGGGTAAAAACAATACCACAACCGGTAAGTGTTAAACCGATAGCCAGTTAGCATGGCGCACTTGCCATAGCAAGTGCTGCTATAACAGGGCAGTTCGGGAAATTTATAACCACTACAAAGTACTTGGAAAAGTACCATAAAGTTAAATGTGATCGTTATAACAGTGGAAGGGCCTGCTAGCCTAACCTCTGTAATTGTAAGTACACCAGTCAGCAAGAAGCTAGACTGGCTAAGGTAAGAAGATGTTGTGAAACCATGAAAAATTTTCTTTCAAACCCAGATTAATCTAAACTCTTTCTTTCAAAACCAAAATTTTCTTTCAAACCAACACTTCTTTCCAACCTTCTTTTAAACCAAACCAGTAAAACCAAGGGCAGTTGATAAAGATACAACAGTGGATAAACTTTCCCTCGATTAAGTTCGGGAAGCAAGGAATGAATATTGTCACGGGACAATATAAGGGAGTTGACAACAGAATACTTCACCTAGGCGTGTGACGGACACTACGAGTGTACCAACTGAATTGTGGGACGACCGCACTCCGATAGGAGCTTGTGGGCCTGACAGACCTACTTATGGGTGGTTGGGTAAGTAGTAATGTATCAGTAGGGTACCCCACATATGTATACGAGTAGAGTCTGGAACACGGGAAGTAGTCGGCTCCATACTACGGTCAGTAGTAAAAGTCAAGTAAGCGCTAAGGATTACCACGAATGATTGAAGTAAAGGAACCCAGCTAAGTAAGTAAAAAAAGGACTAAAGGAACTAGTGAGTTTATTTCAAGGAAATGTATAGAGTCAAGAAGTGCGAAGAGCACGGACGGTCATGTAAAGACATCACATATGACTTGAGAAGTCTGAGGGATAAGACATGATAGCAGGAACGAATACCCAACTAAGAACGTAAGGAGACGTGGTTACTGAATGTACCCATGAGTGCAAGCCAGATGTAATGGCATATGTTAGTAACACCCAGGAGCAATCCTTGAGGGGTGTTAGATTAAACATTGTTGGATGAAGCAAGGTAATAGGAACGTAAGATTTGAAACAATTACTCGGATTAGACAATGAAGGAAACCCACTTAACCATAGGACCCTAAGTTGCCAAGGAGACAACTTGGAAGGAATCGTGACAGTAAGGCTTATAAGCCACAACGACTTGTGTTATGTAAACGTGATCGGTTATAGAAGTATATGTTATACAAGTAAATAGGGCGGAGAACGAACCACTGCATTAACAGTGGGGATACCTCTCGATATGGTGAGACCGCAGGAGCGGTGTAGTAGTACGAACCAAGTCCAAGAAGTACGATGAGGACGAACCATGTGGTTATTACCCTAGAATGATTGGAGTAACAATAATACAAAAAGGAAGTGTTATACCAGTTGTGTAGAAAGGAAGAAAGATAAGTTGATAGCGACCACCATAGGTGTGTGATGCTAAATGAGTAGCGAACAACGCTCAAGGAACATAAAGACTCAAAAAAAATATAGTATATTCAAAAATCAGCCAAATAAGTGGCCAGATAAACCCAGTGTAATGGCGGAAGCTAATATAATAGATAAGTGAGCAGTATAAGTTGATGTTGTATAATGAGTAAGGATATGGTGCGCAATAAGCGACCGTTGTATGAGTATTGTTAGATGATAAAATGGGTGTGTGAGCAGAGTTATGAGTTAACCCCAGTGGAGATGCGACAGTAAGTGATAGCAAACGAACCGAGCAGTAAGCCAGAAGCAAGTGTTATGTGATAAGAATTTCAGTGAAACACAGTGAAAATTCATAATTGCTATCGCATAAGAGATTTACTGTCAGGAGTTTACGCCTCTACACTCTGTATGACTGAGTGTTTTGGTATTGCACTTGCGCAGTAATGATCGAGTGGGATAGCTAGGATTTAGGAAATGGTAATTGTGGTGGATGTAGAAAGAAACCTATGATACTATAATGATCAATGCATAGGAAATGCAAGGTCATACCAATGGAAGAGTACTTGTACGAAACCAGATGTGGAGGTATGATTAAGAATAAGTGATAACAGTGGCACTGAATACCAAATTTCGGTATGAAATATACTTTAGGGGTGGGAAATAACGAGAGAGCACTACACATTAGGTAGTAGCACAATCTCAACCGACAATAAGTCGGTAGAAGTAAGTCAATCATTGTGCAGTTTACGCAGTAAGTATGAGAGAAGTGGATGGAAAGTTGTGAAACTCACCGAATTCGCTCAGGGTCAGAGATACCATGCGTCGGTTGAGAAACCATTGTTACCTAGATAAGGGTAATACATTGGAGATGTACAATACAGCAACAGTAACGAGTGGGGCAAACTAGCTCTACAACTATCAGAGTTGCGCAACAGAGGCCTGAGAGCCCATGCACCAGATACTGAATATACATGGTGAATATGAATAAATGGCTAGTTATCAATGCCTAAAAGCCTCACAGGCCAGGACCGAAACCGGTTATGAGTTAGAACTCCAATGCGAATTCTTGGTTTAGGGACTAAACCGCCAATATGGTTAAGATCCTCTAATCAGAATCCATTGTGTAATAGACCACGTGGAAGTCAAAACACTTCACGATGACAGAACATTTTAAGCCAAGGTTTAGTGATTGATTACGTGGGCGTAATCCCTTTTAAGGGGGGTAGAGCGCAAAACCACTTAGTGTGTTTACCGTACAAGTGTACGTGAACTGGGTTGTGCATAGCACAAAATGATTTGTTATGATGGTGGACGCGTGTGTTATATAAACATACGCATTTATTTGTGGTTAAATTGTGGTAATTGCGCACAGAAGATGCGAATACCATTGCGGGAAGTGTGTTTATTTTGTTAACAGTGGTGTGTGAGAGTACAAGTGGAAGGGAGTAAAGAAACTCCCGGGGAACTAAAACCCCGACGGTGCATAAATGTAAACCATGTATTGTATTTTTATAAAAAAAATATGTATATATATACAGTGTTGTGATTTATGAGGGGTATAAGACCGACATAGAACCTAGTGAGAATTAAATTCCCTAGGTAACTTGAATTAAGTTGGATTTGGGTGATGATTGATAGACGGAGTTCTATCCCTTGGAGATGTAATGATTATGACTAGAAGGATTAAAAGATAGAAAATGGGATATGCTTGAATTAGTTGTTGGTTGAAAGTGAAGTAGGAGGTGAAACTTGATTATCATGAGATCAAGGGAAGCCAAACACAAATTGGGGCCGAAAGATAGTTCAACACTGATGCTGATCACATCAGGGTTGGATGACTCTTGAAGCTCCCTGTAAGTGGTCACAAACAACCACGTTAAGAAAGATACAAGGATCATGAGTTGAACTTGGAGTTGAATTGCGCTTTCAAAAAGGTTTTTCAAATGGTATTTCCAAAACAGCCGATTCATATTTTGAATAAAGGATTCTCTTATATACTTAACCTAGTAAAGAATATTTTGTAATGCTTGCTCACGAGCTGAGGACGTATGAGCCTTTGTCTTCGGACCAGTGACATGAGAAGTATATTTTAAAAATGTATGTGATTGTTTTGACCTCCCAAAGAAACGGGGACCAGAAGGTGTCCATCGCGACCGGGTTCTGCGGGATCACAGTGTATATGTACTCAACATGGGACTCGAGCCATGGAGAGATGGAAAAGGTATTTCTGTTTGATATACATGCTAAGACATGTTGTGTGGTATGAGTAAGAAATATTATTTCAGACCTATGAGTCTAACTATTGTTATGTTACCCAGACCTAAGAGTCTAAGGGTTGTTATGTAAGTGTAATGTTGATAAGGTGCCCGGACCGTGAGTCCGAGGTTATCATGTAAGTATGTTACGATATGGTTATGTATAAAGTGGATATGTTGCCCGGACCGTTAAGTCCGAGGTTGGATGTAAAGGATGGTTGGTAAATGGAAGTTAATTTCGAATTAAATTCCCGTATTCTAATCTAATGATGCGAGGAAAGATGAAACTTCGATGATGAAGTTCTTTTTAAGGGGTATTGAATACCCCAAACCTTGGTACGTTGTGTAAATGATAAAACTATGTTATTTAAAGGCTAAAAAGTGCCTTAGGAACATCAATGAACCATTTAAACCATGGTAAAACACAATAAAACACTAAGACACATTTTGAGCAAAAACGTGCTCTAAGCTGGAGCGAACTTGGTTAGGACCCAAAGAGCCTACCAAGATTTGATAATATTTATTATGATTTTATAAGGCTAATTAAGTCCTTAGGAACCTTGGTAGACATGGAAAAACCAAAACATAAATAAATACCTTAAGGTCAATATGGGCTAAAAAGTGCTCTAAGCTTTTTGATAAATTGGCATAAGACCTAATGGTCATACCTATACCTATAAATATTTAATGAACATATTAAATAATTACCAAGAAAACCAAGCTTGAAAACAAGTTAAGACACAAAAAGTGCTTTAAGGAGTCTTAAAGCACGTTTTGAAAAATTGTCTTGTAAATGAGTTTTGGGTGGCTCGATGTCCATCATTACTCTTTAATAAGTATTTGTACTATATAGTATCACATGTGGGTGGCTATATCAATAGGAAATCAAAAATTTCACTTCTATGTGCCTTTTTTTTATGAATATTGATTTTTATAAGCTAGTTTGTAACATATGTTATCATAAGTAATTAAATTGACAAATAAAGACTAAATGCCCTTATGTAATAAAGGGGGCCGGTTTCCTTAAGGTGTGACTCACCACTCTCTTGTTAATTTACTAAGAAAAGAAAGGATGACTAATTAAGGTACTATTTGCTTTATAAGTTACAATTATCTTCTAAAAAGCAAGTCTATCTTCATTCTCCCTTCCTTTCTCATTTCACACGGTTCCAACCTTCTTCTTCCTCCCTTCTTGCTGTTCTCTCACGGTAATACAGCACCACCACCATGGAAGGCCATCTTTGATCTCTTGTAAAATCTAGCTCACTTATCCAAATCAAAAACAAACACCACCAATCTCTTCCTCTCATCAAGCTCTTCATTCCTATCTTCTTAAACTTCAAGAGCCCCATTTCGGTGCCATGGAGTTCCACCATTGATGGAGCTTGAGCTTGTGTTTTCACATATTCTTGTTCTCCTTTGCTTCAAGGTAAGGAAACTCAAAGAAAAATGACATTTCCTTCATGTTTTGTCATGTCCGAAAATCACTCTTAATGGATTCATTATATTACCTGTTTCTAGCTTCATTCCAATCATTCAAGGACTAGGTGGAGTCCTCTCTTGATAGATATTCAAACTCCCTTCAAAGATCAAGGTAAAACAACTACATTAATGTTTTTGAAACAATGTAAACCTAGGGTTTACAATGAGATGAAGCTTAAAGCTTGAATACTCATTATGATGTTTGTATATTGTTTAGAACTTGGCAAGGAATCAAATACCTTACCGGTTTTATAAGGAAACAAGAAAGAAGTTGGTGTGGAAAAAGAGGTAAATATACTAACCTAATGTGGTTTAATGCCTTAGGAGAAATGAGCTTATAATGATTGCTAAAACTACCTAAAGAGCAAATGGTGAATGACTTAGTAAGGTGTTCTCAAGGAGACTAGTAAAGGAACATATGTCTTGGGTTGTGTAATTGCAGGTCAAAGGCTTATATATTGTGGAAATTCAGTGTTTAAGGTTTATGCAATTTAAGGGCCTAAGAGCCATGCATTAAGGGCCTAAGAGCCAAGCAACTTAAGTTATGCACTATATTGTGATGTAGTGCTAAATGTGTGAAGTTTGTGTATAAGAAAGTGCTTGATGGATTTTTAGTGTTCTTGGTTGTTTGTTGGTGAAAACAATATGTTTTGGTTTAGGAATGTTCTAGGGGAACCTATGTCGAAATTTAGGTAATAACGAGAAGTTCTAAGAGTTTAAAATGAGTTTGATAAGTTAAGGAGTATTTAGAATGGTTAAGTGTTTTCCTTGTGAAAGAAACATGCATTAAGGTGATTTAAGATGTGAGAAGGACTTAGGCATGATCTTGAGGTTTAGTATGTACCAAAGTCATTTTGGACTTAGGTAAAGACTTAGGCAAACTTTGGTAAAATAAGGAGAAAGTGTAAACTTGAAAAAAGGACTTCAAGAATGACATAAGGAATTAGTTGTGAGAAATGATGCTTAAGAGATGATGTTAAGATGAGGAGAAAGCATTTTGGGATAGTAGTTATCATAGGTGAGAAACACCATTTAGAAACCTAGTATAAAATGTTGTAAGTGTTAAGGAATTTTACAAGGAATTAAGTAAAGGCTTAAGGAATTAGAGAATGAGTTTCATGGATGTTGTATGAGGGTATAAGGGTACCAAATGTTATTAGGAAACATTAAGAGGCTTTAGGAGAAGTTAGGTGAAGATTTGACAAAGTTTGGGTAAGTTTAGAGGACGTCCGACCCAGGGGTCCGACCCAAGTTTGGGTCGGACAGCCTCTGTTAGACGTGAGGAAATTGTTCTGGAATGGTCCGACCCAGAAGGGTGGGTCGGACATGGGTCGGACGGTCATGTTTCAAAGGAGGGAAAATGTTCTGGAATGGTCCGACCCAGTCGAGTGAATCGGACGTGGGTCGGACGGGCATGTTTGCAAGGCGGTAAAAATGTTCTGTAATGGTCCGACCCAGAAGGGTGGGTCGGACATGGGTCGGACATGTATGTTCTGAGGTCGATGAATTTCTCTGGAATGGTCCGACCCAAAGGTTGGGTCGGACATGGGTCGGACAAGTTAAGTTTTTCCAAACCCGAAAACACTGGAAGGGTCCGACCCAGTGTGGGTCGGACGGTGGGTCGGACATACCAAAACTTGTAAAAAAAATAAAAAAAGAATGTGACTTATGTAGTTAACCCTAGGGGGTATAATGAAGGTAACCTAGGGTAAGTGAGACATTAGAAACATGTCATGCAATCATGTTAAATACTTAGTAAGTTGGAAGTTAAACGAATAATTAACCGACGTTACTAATGTGTTTAGGATTCTCTCAAGGTGGGAACGAAACGAGGCAAGGACCGAGGTATGGTTTTCTTGCAACCTATGTCCTACCGGATTACACCGGCTTGTATGCCAATGTGTTTTTCTGAGTGTTTGCCACCTTGTAAGATTAAAACATGTAATGAGTTTATAGTAATTCATTTATGTGGCGAATTTGGCCTCCGATACCATTTAACCTCAAATATGTGTTAAACCTTAGCTAACCAAATCTAGGAACACATGAGTGATCGGTATTCGGAGTTAACGGCCTAAACCTTGGAACGTTCTAACCGCGGCTATGTGTGAGTTAGATGGATATTGTTGTTGTATGCAAGTGTGTGAACTTCCCTTGTGTGCTTAACTCGGTTATGATACCGTATGGTGTGTGGATGTGGTAGGCTCTATAATGGATCTCTAACTACTTATTTATAAGTATATATGTACTAATGGGGGGTGAGGAGTCCGGTTGTTCGGCCACGCGTGTGAGGACGGGAGTCGATGTCATATCCGGTTCGGCTCTCTTTGGTGTATGTATAGGTTGTATTCCAATTGGTCTCAACCTTCCCTTAGCTTATCCAAAGCTAGTTTACTGACTCACGTCGGGCCACAGGGGCATACAAATGTTATTTCGGTGTGCTTGGGATTACTATATCCGACACACCTTGGGTATAAGTTAACTGTTCGATATAACTGGACGGTAACGAGGTTGGTAACGAGCTTAGCATGAGATTGGCAAAAATCTCTAGGCTCACTATGTATACTAACTATGGTGGAAGGTTCCTTGTGTGAACCGAACTTATGGTGTTTTGTGTTGCTATTGTGCTAGGCAATTTCCCTTGCTATGCTATGATATGTATACGTTAGATGTTTAAAATGAATGCGATGTTGTCATGTGTACGTCGAAACGAGAACAGTGCTGTTATGTTTTGTTATGTGAGGAATGTGATATGTTGTAAGATACGGAGTGTGTGGATCATGGAAATGAATCCCAGTTTGTGATAAGAGGCGTTTAAGTATAACCCGATTTAAGGGTAAGTGTCGTCTATTAAGGAAGTAGCTCCATTAGAGGAGGAACACTCTAGGGATAATCAATACCATGAGTGACTTATCAAGTAAGGATATATTATCCGTTGTTGTTGAGCCGTTGAGGCGAAATGGTGATGTGTTGTGTGTTTATAGTTGCATGCATGATTTAAATATAACCAATCGCATGCTAAGACGACAATTAGTTGTGCGTGGCCCGGTAGCATGTGGGTTGCGGGATTACCATACCAGCAAAGGTGCTGAGCCCCTTGGGGCCACCCTTTCTCTCTCTCTCTCCTATTTCAGGTACAGAGAGCTGGAAGCCGTTCGAGAGTAGGACGGGGTAGACATTGTACATGGGTAATCGTTTAAGTTGTATATATACAGTAGGTGTAGTAAGACCGAAACTGTTATCGGCATCAATTTGTAAATACTCAGTACAGTTGGAAGGCTTTTGTATGTTGGTTGTTGTAATAGAAAGGGATAATAACGTGTAGACGCTCGGAAATCTAGTCCATCAGACCGGTACAATATTTATGTAATAGCCTTGTTAGCCACGTGGGTGGTTAACGGCGTGTAACACCAACGAGTTAAGTTATTTGATGAGGTGTGTATTCCGCTGCAGATTGTTGTTATGTGTTTGTTGTTGGATGGGGTGTTACAGATTTTCTTCCCTCTCTCGCTGCTGTGCTGGGCGAAAATGGAGCCTCCATGGCTGCCTCAACTCCCTCTCCTTGTACAAGCTCCATTCATGCTCCAAACTCAAAAATAATTACATATTTGTAATCCCTCATCCTCCTCTACATTTCTATCTTTTCAAAATCCGAAAATGAGCAACTTCAGCCCCATGGGTTTTCCCCAGTTGAAGAGAAAAGCACACCATTGTGAAGCTTGGAGTCTCCTCTTTCAAACAAGGTAAAAATCTCCATGAAAGACCTCATTTTTCTCCATCTCCATCTCTTGGTGGCCGATTTGTCTCTCTCTCATACCTTGTTTTCCTCTTGTTTGGAGTTTTGCTTCAACCCTCCAATGGTGGTGAGAACACCTTCTTGAACCAAGGGCTAAAACCCCTCCTAAAACACTCCAAAGATAAACCCTAGAAATCTTGTTTTGAATATCTCAATGGATTAGTAAGAATCTAAGGGTTAGTGTATTGATTACACTTGTCTTTGTGTAATTGGGTGATGGGAATGGAGTTTGGCAACTCCACTCCCCATAAAACCGATTTGGACAAGAAAGAGAGAAGGAGGAGAAATGGAAAAGAAATGAAGGAATCAAAAGCTCAAGGTAAGAGCTCCTTCTTAATGCTTAATTTAATGCATTAGTGTAATGGGAATGGGTAAACAAATAAAAGAACATAAACCATTGTATTAGAATTGTAATCGTGAAAGTTGGGTATTTGTGAACAAGTATGTGGATAGTAGGCCCTAGAGCCAAGGAATTGTGTATGTGTATTGATATGGTGTTTTGAGGAATTTATGATGTATTAAGATTTGCTTGTATTGCTGGTAGGACCCTTGTATGGGTGTGGCTAGAATTGGAATGATTTTGGTGGAAATAGGTATATGTGGATAAGTGAGGATTGTAGGTGAACTATGGCAAAATTTTGGTAGGAATATGTACATTTGTGGATGACTTGGTGAATGGGAGAACCAAGGTATGTATTGGGGATAATGGAGATATTTAATGACCATGGAGTAGTGGTTGTAATATAAGAGGAAAAGATATAAAATCTGTAGCAAGAAGTATAGTGAAACATTGTAGAATAGAGAGAAACTAGTGTGCAAGATTTAGTAAATTGATGTAGAACTTGGGCATTGATAGTGTAGATGCTTTGAAATGAATGGCATGGTAAGGTGAGGTAATTAGGATGCTAGGAATGGCAATGATTGAGGAAGTATTGGATGAGAGAATTGAATTATAAAATCTGTAGCACAAGTGTAATAAAAACTGTTACAAGTGTTGAAGGGAGTGAGGAGAAATTGTGTATATGGATTTAGAAGTGAGTAAGGTAATTGGGGGATGAACCAAGGCAATTTTGAGGGCCTAAGTAGTGTTAAAATATGTGGGATTAGGTGTAGGAACAATGGGAAGTAATGGGTAAAGGAGAGGACTGAAAACAGAAATGAAAACTGAAGTACTGGGCCGGACCGACCTTGGGACCGAACTTGCAAGGTCGGTCGAGCCCAGATTTACAAAGGGCGGAAACCTTTTAGAATGGACCGACCTTGGGACCGGACATGCAAGGTCGGTCGGCCGAAGAATTTCCCGTAATGCAACCTACTGGAATGGACCGACCTTGCGACCGGACTTGCAAGGTCGGTCGACTCAAAAATTTTCCGTCTTGTAAGCTACTGGAATGGACCGACCTTGCGACCGGACTTGCAAGGTCGGTCGGGCTAAAATTTTCCGTTAAGTAACTCACTGGAATGGACCGACCATGGGACCGGACTTGCAAGGTCGGTCGGCCCTGTAATTTTCCAGCATAATTCCTTACTGACTTCGACCGACCTTGGGACCGACCCTGGGTAAGGTCGGTCGAGTCAAAACAAAAAAATATATAATATATGATTAGAGTTATCATATGTATATAAGTATATGCCTATACACATAGGTATATGTAAATGTAATAACACAACATTAATGGAAAGAAAGGATGAGGAAATGCACATGTGAGTAAGGAAACAAGTTAAGGAAGTTGTAAGTATAAGAACATTAAGTGTACCGGGATAACGGGGTAAGTAAGGGAGTAGTAATTACTTGTATATCGTATGAGCATAGTATTAATAACAATGTTGAAAACATTATCAGTGGAACAAGTGTGAACCAACGAACAAGGGAACACATGGTAAAGCTAACTCCGGTGAAAGGTATGATTTCCTCATGCCCCGTATGCTAACCGAGTTACGTTGATTTGTGTGCTGTATGCCGGCTAATCAAGACTAAAGCATGAAAACGGTTTATTGCCTTTCATTATATGTCTTGCTGTATGTTGTGTGAGCTAACCCTTCTTGATTGATTGTGTGGCTTCATTTGGTGCGTAGTACGACTCCTAGATGAGTCTTGTTGTGTGGTGGCTCGTAGTAAGAGTCATGTTGTGAATTAATGGAACCATAGCAACGCGCTAAACTAACGAATCAACAAACGATAACGCAACCCAACGAAACTCACAAGAATGTGAGAGAGTGTACGGGAGTAATACCCTCCCGATAACGGTTGGAGAATTGAAATGAATAATCCACAAATAATAAGTAGTGGAAGTATATCAGTAACCTCTATTAGAGGAATTAATCTTGGTGCAAGACATGAACCATGAGAGTAGTAAAGAATGATGAGGGATCTCCAAACCCCTTAGCAATTAGTCGACCCATTATGAGAGGACCCGACTGATGTAAGTATGTCCCGAACATGAGAGTATTCGATATGTTGGGGAAACCCTTAAATCTGAGGATACTAGTCGGTTTTAATTCCCTAAGCTGGTGGAGGTTATCAAGAGAGATACTTCTAGGCTAATCCATGAGATTGTATTGTGCTCTGAGAGAAGAGTGTTGGGAATTTGAGTAGTCCGGTAAGAACGGACATTGAGTATTTGAGGAGCTAAGCGTATAGCCCTCGTATTGTAGGTCCGGTGTGAGTCTTGTGTATGACTCCGCCCAGAGGCCAAGTAATGAGTATTGAGTATTGCGTACGTATGAGTAAAGTAATGAGTATTGAGTAAGAAGCGAGTATGTATGTAACGAGTACCAAGTATCGAGTATGTATAAGAAAGCAGTGAGTACTGAGTACGTATGAGTAAGTATGGAGAAGTGAGTGGTGAGTATGCACAAGTATAGTAACGAGTAGAGTAAGGATCATGTACGAGTAAGGTATTGAACATGGAATGAAGAGTATGCCAGAGTAAGGAGTAGGTATGAGTAGAGTAGCGAATATCGAACACAGTACGAGGAGTAATGAATGAATAACAAATACGATTGGTCGACTATCGATTGTCTTCCTTAGTAATTATTGAACTTGTATGTGTATGTAGGTATTGTTGAGTGTATTGTTGAAGCATGAGTATGTATGTATGCATGTAAAATGAGCTCCATGTATATCCGACCCAAAGTAGTCGGCGTACCGCGGTTAGCACACGGTATATGCGGATTTCATATGCAGCGTAAGCTGACCCCCTAGGGGGACCGTTTTTAGTGTGCAGGTACTCGAAGCTGACCACCGTTCGAGAGAGTAGGACGGGGACTGCTACGTAAGCATGGGTAGTTGTATAGTAGGGATTGGCACTTGTATTGTAATGCAAACATGGAAGCTTAGACTGTACCGGTAAGTTAAGGATTGTAGTATACTCGGTCTAGTAATGTATTGACGTTGTAATTGAATTATGGGTAAGTAAACAATGGGAAGTATTATATTGTGTAGAGTACTCGGTATGTTCATATTCATCAGACCGATAGTATGTAGAATTGTAACTCGCCTTGTTAGTCACGTGGGTGACTAACGGCATTGTACACCCGCCGTTGAGTAAGTAATATCCGCTGCGAAGGTAAGTATGGTACGGTAATTGGTATTAGCGGTAGGGGTGTTACAAAAAGTGGTATCAGAGCGAAGTATCGCTCTGATGGAAGAAATACCGAGCTTAGGAAAATACCGAGTTAGGAAGTAGGGACTTAGGGCTAAGGGTTGAGTGTTAGCGTGTGAGGTACGCTAGATAGGAACTTCCATGTGAATCGGAAACCTACAACAACCATACCCCGCCCTCCGCAACCCATGGTATTAGGTTGGGAAAAGAACGCCAGAGAGATGGAAAGACCTCTCACACTCGGGTAAAACCCGATCTGGCAGTGCAAACAAACCTTATTAGAAAAGAACCTGTCATACGGAAGTGTCCAAGAACTGGAAGTTCCGAAGACGGTTCCCGTTGAAAGAAAAGGACCGCACTTAATGGCAGAGGATTGAAGATCCTAAATAAAGGATAGTGGAATTTATGGCACCATGGGGCGACATGCTTCGCAGGCGCGAGAACCATGATAGCCAGTAAGAAGAAAAGAAGCAGAATCGCGCAATGAAGCAAGGAGGATATGGTAATAAGCCCGAGACAAGAGAGTCTACGGACTGTAATGTTAGATAGTACCAACAACAGCATACAAACCGACTAAGGAAATAGTCGAGGTTGGATTAATACCAAACCTACACGCCAAGAGGCCGTGATAACCGAACAACATAGTTCAGGTAACGATGATGAAGGATTCATAACACAGACACCTATAGGACCACAACATGGTTCCCAAGGACAAGTCAAGTCTCGTTAACCACAGCGAAGGTGTGAGACACCCGGATGGACGACAACCATGTCAAGTACCTGAGAAACGACTCAGGAGATGGATCACCACGATCAAAAGATCGAAGGAAGATCCGACAAAACCACCAATTAGGGATGGAAACGATACCGCAATCGGTATACGTTAACCGAAAAACAACCTACCCGCGCACTTGCCTAGGGCAAGTGCAGCAACTATAAGACGGTTGGAAGACTTTTAACAACCCGCAAATACTTGCTAAGTACCGCTGTGATGAATGGAGCAAAGATAGGATCACCAATCCTAAGTATCTAAATAATGAAACCTCGGAAAGGCCTAACGGCCCGACCGTTGTATTAAGAGTATACCGGTCAGCGAGAAGCTGAACTTGGTCAAGACCTCAATCATGGAAATGCCATGAAGAATTCCTTTTAACACTAAACTGTTATTTCAAACCCAAAATTTTCTTCAAAATCACAAACTCTCTTTTAAACCTTGGATTTTAAAACCAAACAGACGGAATTACGGTGAGTATCATAGAGTGATACAAGAGGAGTTGACAATAGAATACTTCACCTAGGCGTGTGACGAACACTACAAGTGTACCCAAATACGGGATGTGGGACGACCGCACTCCGAAGGAGCTTGCGGGCCTGACATGTAGTTAGGTAGGTGGTAACGTGCCAAGACGGTACCCCACGTATGTATACATGTAGTGTACGAAACACGGGAAGTAGTCAACTCTGTTCTACGGACCATAAGCAAATTCAACCAGAATAGTTGCATACCTCGAACGAGCAAAGGGAACTCAGATAAGCTTACCAGCTAAGGAGTCAATAACCTACTACAGGAGGATGAGTAAGAGTTAAAAGTGCGAGAAGCACTAACAACTGAATAAAGACATTGGACATGTCTTGAAAAATTACAGTAAAACATGATGACTGGAAGGGATACCCAGTCTAAACACTGTAAGGCAAATGCCTAACATTAACACATCAGTGTACAAGGAACGGGATAGAATTCCCAGAACAACTGCCACAAACACACAGGGTGATGTTACAAGGTACCAGAAATACCGTTCATCACCGGAAGGAATATCAAATCCACTATAACATAAGGAAAAACACCAATGGTCTACCCTAAGAAGGGAGACTTTATAACCCTTAACGGGATAACTCAAATCCTGAACCGCTAGGTAGGATGACGGACTGAACATACTTATAAAAATCAACCAGAGGAGATAGCATAATCAATAACACCCAGGAGCAATCCATAAAGGGTATCAAGTCAACACAGTTGAACGAAATGTCGTGGTAAGAGCACCACAATTGGAACGAACATTCGGTTAGAACACCGAAGGGATCCACCTGACAGGGGATACCCCAAATTAATAAATGGTATCGATCAATACCAAGATACAAAAGGGTCTCCAACAGACGGAAGCATGATGTGACGATCTTGTCAGGGAGCCCAGTATCACCTCCAAATCCAGCGATGGTTTATGGAGAAATAATCACTTGGAAACAACCTATGATGAGCAGAGCTCTAGGCAATATGGCTAGTAGGCCATAAAACTGTTACCATACACAACCCAACGGTTGCAAAACCATTGTGAACCATATGGAAGGTTGTCAAGGACGACACCAATAAAAGAGTAACAACGATGAATGAGGACGCCCTCATAAATGTGAGACCGCAGGAGCTGTGGACACATGGATCCCAAAAAGGGGATACCATCAGTAACCGTCTGGAAATATATTCCTTCCTGAACTACTAATGTAGTGAAGCTTGAGCATACAAATATTGTCAAGCAATGTGAAATAAGCTTCAACAGCAATGTTGAAAACCAAGGGATAACCGGTTATAAAACCAATGATGCCCAGAGAGCTTAGAAAAATAAAGGAATACCACATGCGGTATTGCCAAATATATGGGGAACCATTGTATAAATGATAGAAATGCATGAGCTGAAGCTAGCAACAGTGGATGCCATGTAAACCAATACTGTGGAATCAGTAAGAACATGGTGCGCAGCAGGCGACCAACGTATGCGAATAATCACCCAGTACTATGGAGTTTTTAATACAAAATGGTAGACAGACCGGGCAACAAGCCAGAAGTCTGTACCAAATGATGAAGCACCACCTGAAAGAGTAACGATCAGTCCTATTGCGACCTCATAAGAGACTTACTGCCAAGAGTTCACGCCTCTGCACTCTGTATGACTGAGTGTATTGGTATTGCACTTGTGCAGTAATGATCGAGTGAGTGGGATAGCTAGGAATATGAGGAAATGTAAATCGTGGTGAATCCTTCCTTTCACCAGTAAACATGGCGTAAGCTAGTTGAGCAAAAGCTTGGAAACAAACCGTGCGGCCTAAGGCCAAAGAGCACGAAGAGTGTGGAAACACACCAACAAACACAAGATGTGAATTCCATTGGAATAAAAGCAAAAGGAGACTTAAGAAAGTCACAAGGACCGACGCATGGAAAATGCAAGGTCATACAAGTAAAGAACACTTGTAATGAACCAGAGAAACTGGTGTAATTCAGAAGCTACTAACAACAGAGGAAGAACTACAACTAAGTAGTGACTTAACCTCAACCGACAATAAGTCAGAGAAACCAGTGAGTGAATGATCACTACAAACACAACAGTATGTATATAGATTGCCAGAGAGCTGGTTATGAATCTACAACTCATCGAGTTCAAGCACGGTAAGAGAACACCACACTTGGTCAATAAACCTTATTCCCACAATAAGAAGGATAAAAGGTGTTGTATAGCAGATTTAAGATAACAAGAAGGGCGAATAACCCAAGTATCAGGGTCGCGCGCAGCAGAAGCTAGTGGGCCCAGAATTCTAAGTGAAATACACCTAGAACCGAACCCGGTCAAGAGTTAAATAAACTCCGATGATGAAAATTCTTGATGCAGGGACTAACCGACAGTACGGTTAAGACCCGTTGATCAAGGAACATGGTATAATAGACCGCATGGAAACTGAACCACTCCATGACGGCTGAATGCCTTCGACCAATGTCCAATGTTAACACATGGTAGATTACGTGGGCGTAATCCCTTTTAAGGGGGGTAGAGCGAAACCGTGAAATGTATGTTTTACGTGATAAGTGCGTAAACTACAATGCGCACAGCGCAAAAGAATTTGTTTTGACGATTGATACTTATGTTACATAAAATTTGTATTCACTCATCGTGTATTGTAGTTATCTGAGAAATAAGAATAAGAAAGGAGTAGAGTAGAGAAACTCCAGGGGAATGAGTACCCCGATTGGAGTATGGTAATAGTATGAGGAATGAGTATGTATGGGAGATTGAGGAGTATAAATCGGTTTGGAACCGATGTATGTAATGAGTATAAATCGGTATACAACCGATGTATTTTATGAGTATAATTTGGTATAGCAAATTAATGGGATATTACACCCATGAATTTCTTGGGTATAGTAGTTGGAGATGATTGTAGTAATAGTCGATGAGATGATTAGTAAGTAAGTAAGTGAATCATATAAATTGGAAATGTATGTGTATGATTATGAGTAGCAAGATTAAAAAGATAGAAAACGAAATGATGTTTGACGAGCTGCTGTCTGTTTGTATTGAGGTGGGAAGTGGAACTTGATTTGCTAGCGATCAAGGGGAGCTGAACACAAATTGGGGTGGAAGGATAATTCAACACCAATGCTGATCACATGATGGGGTTGAAGGACTCTGGAAGCTCCCTTAAGTGGCCACAATAATAACACTAGTAATAGTAATAAATCATCATAAATTGAAATGGGAGATGTATGCAAGCTATCAAAATGAATTTCCAAAACTAATTTGGTACAACGTTTTCTTCAAACTTGAGAATGAGGATCGGTTTTAAAACCGCTCTCCCACGGGCGCTAGTGGATCTTCCATGCCTAGGCACGGGTATCCGGTCGAAACCATAGGAGGTGAAGCTAGTTTTGAGTCTGTGGAAGTGTAGAGTAGTTTGAAACCACTACACCGGTTGTACGGTAACAGTGTGTGTTTGTATTTTTCCAAGGGCACTGGGGCAGCGTCGTCCCGAGAGTATGAGTAAGTATGAGTAAAGTAAGTATGAGTAAGTATGAGTAAGTGCCTGAGGATCTCTATATGTGCAAATGAATTTGATCAGAACCAAAGGACCGTAGAGCCAGAAAGCGTAAGTGCTCAAGTCATGAGACGGCCGTGAACCAGAAAGCATAAGTGTGTTCAACGTGACGTGACCGGTACCTGAGGGATCATCGCCATTGGGGAGGATTGTACCTAATGTCTGCGGATGGACCCCCTTGGAGAGAAGTAAAACGGATATTTTTTATTGCTATGCTGCATGAAGTGACATGCTGTTTGGATGTGTAGTGTGCATCATGTCAGACATTTGGAGTTTGACAAGCTATATGTAGAGGTCATAACCTTAGCATAGAGTATATGTACGAGTAACAGTATTAGATTCACCAACTTTGAGGGCAAAGTTCTTTAAAGGGGGTAGATTGAAATACCCCGAACTTAAATATGGTGATTATATTATTATATATATAGTATTTAAGGGCCTAATAGCGCCTAAGTTATTTTGGTAAGGAAAATAAATCCAAAGAAATGAGAAGAACGCTTAGAAAGCGGAAAACGCTAAAATAAGCGATTAAATAACCATAGGAGGTACGAGACCTCGGTTATAGTATCGTAAGGATTCCTAAGGCTTATTCATGCCTAATTAGTATACGGGACTAATTCCGAAGAAAACGGATCCAAGAAATGTATTAAAGCGCTAAAAGAGCTTTAGCGCACGTTTTTCGAGGAACCCGAAAACGTGATTTTAAGTGGTCAAATGAACCCGTAAAATTATAAATCATTAAACAATAATTATTAAGCCTTTCAGGAAGCTTAATAACCAATAGAAATAAAGAAACGAGAAAATTCCGGAAAACGGGCCCGGTTAGTGAATAGTATCCAAACCGGGTAAATAAAAACAAGCGGTTTCTGTAAAAGACGAAAAACGCTCCAGCTTACTAATATAGTGGGCCGGTTTCTATTAAGGGAGTCAACCCACTCACACACACTCTAAGCTAGTAATAAAGAAAGAAAGAAAAGAGAAGGAAGAGAGAGGAAAGTAAAAAGCAAAAACATAAAACACTT
Organism: Limonium bicolor; assembly: GCA_023374045.1. Taxonomy (NCBI): domain Eukaryota; kingdom Viridiplantae; phylum Streptophyta; class Magnoliopsida; order Caryophyllales; family Plumbaginaceae; genus Limonium; species Limonium bicolor. The sequence continues at coordinate 221,830,838 of CM041779.1, forward strand.
CCCTCCCTCTCTCTCCTCTCACTTTTCTTCTTCTTCTTCCTCACCTTCTCCACCGATTTTCTTCCCTCTCTCTCGCTGCTGGGCTGGGCGAAAATGAGCCTCCATGGCTGCCTCAACTCCCTCTCCTTGTACAAGCTCCATTCATGCTCCAAACTCAAAAATAATACATATTTGTAATCCCCTCATCCTCCTCTACATTTCTATCTTTTCAAAATCTAAAAATGAGCAACTTCAGCCCCATGGGTTTTCCCCAGTTGAAGAGAAAAGCACACCATTGTGAAGCTTGGAGTCTCTCTTTCAAACAAGGTAAAAATCTCCATGAAAGACCTCATTTTCTCCATCTCCTTGGTGGCCGATTTTGTCTCTCTCCTTACCTTGTTTTCCTCTTGTTTTGGAGTTTTGCTTCAACCCTCCAATGGTGGTGAGAATACCTTCTTGAACCAAGGGCTAAAACCCCTCCTAAAACACTCCAAAGGTAACCCTAGAAATCTTGTTTTGAATATCTCAATGGATTAGTAAGAATCTAAGGGTTAGTGTATTGATTATACTTGTCTTTGTGTAATTGGGTGATGGGAATGGAGTTTGGCAACTCCACTCCCCACAAAACCGATTTGGACAAGAAAGAGAGAAGGATGAGAAATGGAAAAGAAATGAAGGAATCAAAAGCTCAAGGTAAGAGCTCCTTCTTAATGCTTAATTTAATGCATTAGGTAACGGGAATGGGTAAACAAATAAAAGAACATAAACCATTGTATTAGAATGTAATCGTGAAAGTTGGGTATTTGTGAACAAGTATGTGGATAGTAGGCCCTAGAGCCAAGGAATTGTGTATGTGTATTGATATGGTGTTTTAAGGAATTTATGATGTATTAAGATTTGCTTGTATTGCTGGTAGGACCCTTGTATGGGTGTGGCTAGAATAGGAATGATTTTGGTGGAAATAGATATGTGGATAAGTGAGGAATGTAGGTGAACTATGGCAAAATTTTGGTCGGAATATGTACATTTGTGGATGACTTGGTGAATGGGAGAACCAAGGTATGTATTGGGGATAATGGAGATGTTTAATGACCATGGAGTAGTGGTTGTAATATAAGAAGGAAAAGTATATAAAATCTGTAGCAAGAAGTATAGTGAAACATTGTAGAAACTAGAGAGAAACTAGTGTGCAAGATTTAGTAAATTGATGTAGAACTTGGGCATTGATAGTGTAGATGCTTTGAAATGAATTGGCATGGTAAGGTGAGGTAATTAGGATGCTAGGAATGGCAATGATTGAGGAAGTATTGGATGGGAGAATTGAATATAAAAATCTGTAGCACAAGTGTGACAAAAACTGTACAAGTGTTGAAGGGAGTGAGGAGAAATTGTGTATATGGATTTAGAAGTAGTAAGTAAGTATTTGGGGGATGAACCAAGGCAATTTTGAGGGCCTAAGTAGTGTTAAAATATGTGGGATTAAGTATAGGAACAATGGGGAAGTAATGGGTAAAGGAGAGGACTGAAAACAGAAATGAAAACTGAAGTACTGGGCCGGACCGACCTTGGGACCGAACTTGCAAGGTCGGTCGAGCCCAGATTTACAAAGGGCGGAAACCTTCTAGAATGGACCGACCTTGGGACCGGACATGCAAGGTCGGTCGGCCAGAAGAATTTCCCGTAATACAACCTACTGGAATGGACCGACCTTGCGACCGGACTTGCAAGGTCGGTCGACTCAAAAATTTTCCGTCTTGTAAGCTACTGGAATGGACCGACCTTGCGACCGGACTTGCAAGGTCGGTCGGGCTAAAATTTTCCGTTAAGTAACTCACTGGAATGGACCGACCATGGGACCGGACTTGCAAGGTCGGTCGGCCCTGTAATTTTCCAGCGTAATTCCTTACTGACTTCGACCGACCTTGGGACCGACCCTGGGTAAGGTCGGTCGAGTCAAAACAAAAAAAAAATATAATATATTATTAGAGTTATCATATGTATATAAGTATATGCCTATACACATAGCTATATGTAAATGTAGTAACACAACATTAATGGAAAGAAAGGATGAGGAAATGCACATGTGAGTAAGGAAACAAGTTAAGGAAGTTGTAAGTATAAGAACATTAAGTGTACCGGGATAACGGGGTAAGTAAGGGAGTAGTAATTACTTGTATATCGTATGAGCATAGTATTAATAACAATGTTGAAAACATTATCAGTGGAACAAGTGTGAACCAAGGAACAAGGGAACACATGGTAAAGCTAACTCCGGTGAAAGGTATGATTTCCTCATGCCCCGTATGCTAACCGAGTTACGTTGATTTGTGTGCTGTATGCCGGCTAATCAAGACTAAAGCATGAAAACGCTTTATTGCCTTTCATTATATGTCTTGCTGTATGTTGTGTGAGCTAACCCTTCTGATTGATTGTGTGGCTTCATTTGGTGCGTAGTACGACTCCTAGATGAGTCTTGTTGTGTGGTGGCTCGTAGTAAGAGTCATGTTGTGAATTAATGGAACCATAGCAACGCGCTAAACTAACGAATCAACAAACGATAACGCAACCCAACGAAACTCACAAGAATGTGAGAGAGTGTACGGGAGTAATACCTCCCGATAACGGTTGGAGAATTGAAATGAATAATCCACAAATAATAAGTAGTGGAAGTATATCAGTAACCTCTATTAGAGGAATTAATCTTGGTGCAAGACATGAACCATGAGAGTAGTAAAGAATGATGAGGGATCTCCAAACCCCTTAGCAATTAGTCGACCCATTATGAGAGGACCCGACTGATGTAAGTATGTCCCGAACATGAGAGTATTCGATATGTTGGGGAAACCCTTAAATCTGAGGATACTAGTCGGTTTTAATTCCCTAAGCTGGTGGAGGTTATCAAGAGAGATACTTCTAGGCTAATCCATGAGATTGTATTGTGCTCTGAGAGAAGAGTTGGGAATTTGAGTAGTCCGGTAAGAACGGACATTGAGTATTTGAGGAGCTAAGCGTATAGCCCTCGTATTGTAGGTCCGGTGGTGAGTCTTGTGTATGACTCCGCCCAGAGGCCAAGTAATGAGTATTGAGTATTGCGTACGTATGAGTAAAGTAATGAGTATTGAGTAAGAAGCGAGTATGAGTATGTAACGAGTACCAAGTATCGAGTATGTATAAGAAAGCAGTGAGTACTGAGTACGTATGAGTAAGTATGGAGAAGTGAGTGGTGAGTATGCACAAGTATAGTAACGAGTATAGAGTAAGGATCATGTACGAGTAAGGTATTGAACATGGAATGAAGAGTATGCCAGAGTAAGGAGTAGGTATGAGTATAGAGTAGCGAATATCGAACACAGTACGAGGAGTAATGAATGAATGATAACAAATACGATTGGTCGACTATCGATTGTCTTCCTTTGTAATTATTGAACTTGTATGTGTATGTAGGTATTGTTGAGTGTATTGTTGAAGCATGAGTATGTATGTATGTATGTATGTATGCATGTAAAATGAACTCCATGTATATCCGACCCAAAGTAGTCGGCGTACCGCGGTTAGCACGCGGTATATGCGGATTTCATATGCAGCGTAAGCTGACCCCCTAAGGGGACCGTTTTTAGTGTGCAGGTACTCGAAGCTGACCACCATTCGAGAGAGTAGGACGGGGACTGCTACGTAAGCATGGGTAGTTGTATAGTAGGGATTGGTACTTTATTGTAATGCAAACATGAAGCTTAGAATGTACTGGTAAGTTAAGGATTGTAGTATACTCGGTATAGTAATGTATTGACGTTGTAATTGAATTATGGGGTAAGTAAACAATGGGAAGTATTGTATTGTGTAGAGTACTCGGAATGTTCATATTCATCAGATCGATAGTATGTAGAATTGTAACTCGCCTTGTTAGTCACGTGGGTGACTAACGGCATTGTACACCCGTCGTTGAGTAAGTAATATCCGCTGCGAAGGTAAGTATGGTACGGTAATAACGGTATTAGCGGTAGGGGTGTTACAGTGTTACTGCGTTAATTTTTTATGCACGAGCGTCCTACGGGACTAACACTACGTCGACTATAGATCGACTTATATAAACATACATATGCGTTTAATGTGATGACATGACGGTTACTTAATATAATACCCTTAGTATTAATATTAAGTATATGGTAACCTAAGAAAAACACTTAGGTACAGACACGACATTGTCGGTCTCTAGAGCATGGATCTCGAACATGAATATAACCTAGATACTTCTAGGTATGTGTGAGACCCATTGGGCAGCTAACTAATAAATTGTATTCTCCATAAAACTAAGAGTTTATCTTAAACATTATGATAGAGTTGGTATGAGTTGAGGGGAGGAATCCCGGTAGTTTACGAACTACCTGGTTGTGCATTTGTGATCACTGAGGGGTACCCGATCGGGTTCCACTCTACGAATTTACCCAACGAGCCCTACTTGGATCGTGGGTCAGGTGGCTATGGCCTTTATATGAACGCCTTACGAGGCAAAGTGAATAGTCAGGGGCCTCCGGACCTCTGGTGAAATGAGCACATTTGTGTGTACGGGAGGACTACTGTCCATTGGTGAGGTTATCGGGTTGTCCTAACATGACGCCCAACTGGTAAATAAATAAATAAACATGGTTTGGATGGATGGGGCCTTGAAGGCCAAGGTAAAATAATATGGAAAACGTTCACTATGGCGATTCTGCACAGTACTGTAATTATTCGATATGCTCGATTATACAACTGTTGTTTGTGATATGTAATGACTGTTTGGATAAATGGATGGTTATGTATTTATGCATGTTTGTTATAGTATAAATTATATCTGTAAAATGGTAAAGCATGAAACCAATCTAATAATAAGATGGTTAAAAAGACTAAGTGACCAATAGGGTCCAGGCCCGGCATACTCAGCGTTTATCGCTGAGACTACACTCATTGTGCGGGTTGCTGATTATCGTCGAAGCCGAAGTGCGGGAACAGGGTAGGGTAGTTAGGGTTTACTTTAATTACCACACATGGAATTCATTTGTATAACAATATCAGTCTGTGATTTGTATTATGGTACGGTTATATATATTCGGGATTGGGTAGACGCTCACTTGTCGACGTTTATGGTTTATGGACTTAGTATGATGTATAGGAGTTATCTCGTTATCACAGCGGTTAGTAGTGTTATTTATTTTGGTTGTTGGATATAGTTATGCTTCGTTACTCGCATGGGAGAGTAATGGCAGGTGACACCCGAGTGAGTATTAATGTTGTTATTTATCTTCCGCTGTAAGACGTTTTATTTATTGCTACGTGAGGGATTATTACGTGTTTATCGAGAGGGGTGTTACAAACCATATCTTATTTTGGTGTATTAAACATGTCTAAGTGCTGGGTTGAGTTTTCCTTCAAGCTGTCGTGAGGGTATTAGCTCATTAGGCACCTAAATCAAGGTATAAATACCTTAAACTTATGTTATTATGATTTTTCAGCTCATATAATATATGTGCTGTGAGAGGAGTTATTTAGATGGGTGATTTTAACCTAAGTATGGGCAAAAATGACTTAGATAAATTAAGCTAATCATTTAAGTGATTTAATTTACATAATGGTCAAATTATGACATTATGTGGAAGAATAAATAATGTTGGAATAAGGCCGAGAGTTTATAGTAAATTTTAAGCTATTTATGTGTAATTTTATGTTATAAAACAAAGTTGTAATAAGGCCATGTCATTAGGCCATTTTAATTAAGTTTAAAAGCTTATTTAATTTAATTTATGCTTATAGCATTAAGTTTGGGGTCAAACGGTAATTACTAGTAATATATAAAGTTGTGGGCATAAATAAAAGGAATTTAGGGTTCTAAATGAATTTAAATAATATTATAACATTTTATAAAGTTTTGTGTCAAAATTGTAATTATAGGAAAGTTTGGGGCATATATTGTAATTACCGAGTGTTTGGGCTCAAATTGGAATTTAGAAGTCAAGGTTTACTATATAAGAGACTTTGACCAAATTGGGAATTTATTGAATTAAATACTAGCTTATAATAAGCTAGGTATTAAGATTTATAAGTATTGTGGTGAGAGTGTAATTTCTGAAACTTAAGGGTACCAAATGGGGTTTAGAACAGACCTTGGGTTATAAGGAATTTTTAGGAGTTTAATTGGTTAAATTTGGAGTTAAAATGAATTATATAAGTATAATATATGATATTTTATATCATTGTTACATATGGGTAACATATGTGGTATTAACCGTAAATATTGAAAGTATAAGGTTAGGAATTATGTTTATAACCTTTTGGTATAGTTTGGTAATTTTTGGAATTATATATGAGGTTTTATTAAGATATATGTATAATATATAGTTTTAATGACATTAGAAACTATATGTTATAAAATGGGGTTATATGGTGAATATGGAAAGTTAAAGGGTGGGAAATTAATTTAGAACAGACCTAGGGTCTGTTCGGTTAATTGAGGATTTATAACCATAGTTTATAATTATATTAAGGTTTAAGGATTATAATATAAGGTATATATTATAAGTGTAACAATGAAATATAATTTGGGTTGTTTTGTAAATTCTGGAAGTATAGTGAAATAAATAAAAACCGACAATAGTATGGTCTATTTGGTATCTTGTAACATTTAATAACTATAGGTTATAAATGTTTTAATGACATAAATGTCATAATATATTATATAACTATAATATAACATTATATTAATTATGTGGTGGATTTTGTAAATATTAAGAACACAAGTGCTGTTCGGTAATAATGGGCATTTTAGAATAAGAATTTATAATATGGTTTTTAATATTATAAGGGTTGTATCATTTGAAATACCCCAAACCTTGATATGTGGTTTAAATGTTAAGCTATGGTATATTATGGCTAAAAAGTGCCTTAGAAAACATTAGTGAACAATCTAAACCATAGTAAAAAAATAAAGTTCTACTAAGACATTTGAGCAAAAACATGCTCTAAGCTTGGAATGAACTTGGTTAGGACCCAAAGAGCCTACCAAGATTTAATAATATGTAATTATGATTTGATAAGGCTAATTAAGTCCATAGGAAACATTGGTAGACAATTAAGCCAAATAAAACACAAGAAAACACCATAAAGTCAATTTAAGCGAATACTTGCCCTAGACTTGGTGTAACCTTGTATAAGACCTAAAGGTCATTCCTAGACCTTATTTACATGTTAATGGACGTGAAAAATCAATTCCCAAAAAAACCAAGCTTGGAAACAAGTTAAAACACAAAATGTGCTTTAAGGAGCCTTAAAGCACATTTTTGAAAAATTGTCTTGGAAATGAGTTTTGAGTGGCTAAATGTTCATATTTACTCTTTAATCAACATGTGTACTACTTAGTATCACATTAGGAAGTCTAAATCAATGGGAAATCAAAAATTTCACAATTATGTGCCTTAATTTGTGAATAGTGCTCAAATAGTGCTAGTTTAAGTTATAAGTCAACATAAGTTGTTTAATTGGTCAACAAAGGCCATATATATGTTATATATTGAAGGGGGCACGGTTTTTAGAGTGTGAGTCACCATACCAAGCCAGCCAACTAAAGAAAGTAAAACAAAATAAAGTATACTTACTATTTACCTTTATAAGTCAAATATCTTAACAAAAGCTTACCTCTCACCTCCTTTCTTCATTCTCTCTTGTTCCCACCATGTTCTTCCTCCATTCTCCCAACCAATCTCGTTCTTGCTACAGCACCTCTCTTCTCCAACTTCATTTGCTCACCAAATGTTCAATATTGCTCCAAATAAAAAAACAAAGCACATTTGTCTTAGTTGAGTCAAGGCCTTTCATCCTCTCTTTTCAAAATTCCAAAAGCTCAAGTTTGATTCCATGGAGAATCTCCATTGATGGAGGAAAAGCTCCATTTCTTGCACCTTGTTGTTCTTCTTGGTTCTAAGGTAATAAAAGTAAAAAAAAAACTAGCATTTCCTCTCATTTTTATTCATGGCTGAGAATCACCTTGTAATGGTGTCTTCTCTTGCTTTTGTTTAGCTTCATTCCAAACTTCAAAGGACTAGGTGGAGTCCTCTCTTTCTACTTAATCGAATTCTCATTCAAATCCAAGTTAAATATCCATTTTAGTGTTTAAAACACTTATGTTGATCTAGGGTTTATTCATGAGCTTATGTATAATGCTTAATGCTCATTGCCCTATTTATATGTTGGTTATAAATGTTGACAAGTGATCAAGCTTCCTTGCCGGTTTTTAATTAAGAAAGAAGTGTAAATAACCTAACCTAATGTAGTGTTATGCCTTAACAAAATGAGATTCAATTGCTTATTAAACCTTCCTAAAGAGCCAATGGGAAATGAGATAGTAAAATATCCACGAGGAGGTTATTAAGGGCATATGTAATGTTGTGTGTATTTACAGGTTAAAGGCAATTATTATGTGGGAAATTCAGTGTTTAAGATTAATGCAATTTAAGGGCCTAAGAGCCATGTCATTTAAGGGCCTAAGTGCCAAGCAATTTAAGTTTATGCACTATATTGTGATGTAGTGTAGTTTAAAGGTTTAGTTGTGTGTAAAGAACATTTCTTGTGAAGATGAATGTCTTTGATGGTTAAAGAATGAAAAACCATGTATTTGTGTGTAAGAATGTGTATTAAAGATTGAGTGTTCTTGGTTGTCTAAAGGTGAAAACCTAAGTGTTTTGTGTGTAAGGTGATATAAGAGAAGCTATGGCAAAATTTAGCTGGGAAAAAGAGTTTTAAAGTGTTTTGGTGAAGTATTGTGACCTAGGTTGTACTAAGAATTGTTAAGTGTTAATTGGTGAAAGAAAGTGAATTAAGATGTTCTTAAGTGTTAAGATGCCTTGGGCATAGTCATGGAGGTTTAGAGAACAAATGGATGATTTCTATATACACCAAGGTCATGGTGGAAATGTGGTAAAGTCTTGTGCAAAGTTTGGTGAACAATGGATGTGTAATGCCTTGTGAAGGTTTAATTATGAACTTGTGGAAAGACTTGAGGAGTGTGTGTAAAGGGGATGAAGGTGATGCAAAGTGATGTTTTAAGAGTGGTTATCTTGTTGTGGGAGAACACTTTGGTTAGTGGAAGTCTTAGGCAAATTTACAAGTTACAAGAGTAAGGAAAATGTTCTAAGTGTTAAGGAACTAAGTAAAAGTTTGAGTAAATGTTTAAGGAGTTTCTTGGATGATTTAAGTAGGTTTTTAGAGTGTTTAAATTGTTTAAACATGTTTAGAAGACATGTAAAAAGGTTAGGGAAGAAACGGGAAGAAAAACAGAGTTAAAACGAGCCCAAACGAGCATTTCTAACTTCGACCTACCCAGGGCTCTGGGTCAGTCGGTGGGTTGGTCGGGCTCTCTAGAGTTTCTGACTTCGACCAACCCAGGGGTCTGGGTCGGTCAGTGGGTCGGTCGGACATTTAAAAAAAATTAAATTTAAGAATGTTAAGTGGTATTAGTGGTATGCCATTAAGGGGGTGTTGATGATTAGAAAAATAATTGTATAAGGACTTACGAGATTAAGTTAAGTAAGATGACTTAAATGTTAAGGTTATAAAATGACATGTAATGATGAGGATTGGTAGGTAATGATGTTATAAGGTTGTTTAAGACATGTTAGGTGAGTTATAATGACAATTAAGTGGGTGACAAGTTATAGTAAATGTGAAAGTAAAACAAGTTAAAAATGTGAAGATATTTAACTAGTTAACGGGATTAACTATGGCACCCTAGTCGTTAAATAATCGAATTATCCCGATGTTAATGGAAACAATTTACTTTTACAAGTTGTTTGAGAATTATTGGAGGAACATAAGAGGACACAATAGAGTGAACCTTGGTGACAGGTATGGTTTTCTTGCAAACTGTGTCCTACCGGATTACACCGGCTTGTATGCAATGTGTTTTTCGGAATGTTTGCCACCTTATAAGATGAAAACATGTAATGAGTTTACAGTAATTCATTTCTGTGGCGTAGTTGTTTCCGATACCGTTTAACCTCAAATAAGTGTTAAACCTTAGCTAACCAAGTCGAGGATCACACAGGAGTTCAGTATTCGGATTAACGACCCAAACCATGGAAACGTTCTTACCATGGCTATGCGTGAGTTAGTTGTGTGTTGTTGTGCGTGTGAGTATGTTTACCTCCCTTGTGTGTTTAACCTGGTTATAATGCCTTATGGTGTGTGGATGTGATAGGTTCCATAATGGAGCTTAACTCTATATATATATATATATATATATATATATATATATATATATATGTATATACTAATGGGGGTGAGGAATCCAGAGTGTTCCGGTCGCGCGTTTGTTTGGGAGTAGATGTCTACAGTTGCTCTAACTCCCTCTCTGTTATGTTAAGGTTGTTTTTCCTTCTTGGAATGCAATCTCCCGCAAGCTCAACCAAAGCTTACCTACCTTGATTATTGTTCGGGCTAGGGGGAAATATGTACGGTGTGTTCGGTACCATATTGAGACCGACACATCACAGTTATGTTATTGTGTACGGTGTGTTCGGAACTAAGTATTTCCGACGCACCATAAGTGGCACATGTTCTCTAAGTAGAACAATATGTTATTGTATAACGAGCTTATCATGGGATCAAAAGATTCCCTAGGTTCTAATGAGTTTACTAACTCACAAGTCGGGGGCGTGTCCTCACGTGACCCCCACCAAGTTGTGTGACGTATGTATGTTTAAATGTGACATGTGTTGTATGTGGAGTATGTGGATCAGGGGTATTAATCCCAGTTTATAATAAGAGGAATCTAAGTATGACCCGACTAGTGGGTAAGTGTCGTCTATTAAGAAGATAGCTCCATTAGAGGAGAAACCCTCAAGGGTTAGGAACAAATGAGTGATCTACGTGTTTTGTTGAGTTGGTTGATTGTTGAACCCCGTTGTTGTGGGTATGCAATGTGTTATGTGTTTATAGTTTCTCATGCATGATTCAAATAAAATCAACCGCATGCTTAGACGACAATTAGTTGTGTGTGGCCCGGAAGCATGCGGGCTGCACAATTACCATACCAGCATTGTGCTGAGCCCCCTAGGGGCCACCCTTTCTCTCTTTATTTTCAGGTACAAGGTGCTGGAAGCCGTTCGAGAGTAGGAGGGGGTAGTTGTTTTCACATGAGTAGTTTAATTGATTGAGTATGTATTGTAGGTGTAGTAAGACCGAAATTGTTATCGGCATTAGTTTGTAAATACTCGATACAGTTGGAATGTAAATGTATAATGTTTTTTGGTAATGGGAAGAGTTTGTAATGTGTAGTTGCTAGGGAATCTAGTCCATCAGACCGATACAATGTATATGTATTAGCCTTGTTAGCCACGTGGGTGGGTAACGGCGTGTAACACCAATGAGTTAAGTAATGTAATGAGTTAAGATTTCCGCTGCAGTCTGTTGTTAAGTGTGATGTTGTTTGTTGGGGTGTTACAAAAAGTGGTATCAGAGCGAAGTATCGCTCTGATGACTGGAAATACCGAACTTAGGAAGTACTGAGTTAGGATTTTGGTGCCTTGGGTTAAGGGTTGAGTGATAGCGTGAGAGATACGCTAGTTAGGAATTACCAGCGAGTACTGGAAACCTACAATCTCCTTCCCGCCCTCCACAATCCCTCTTTTATAACTTGGGAAAGAACGCCAGAGAGATGGAAACCCTCTCATACTTGGGAAACCCGATCTGGCTGTTATTAAATACCTCTGTAAGAAGGGAGAACCTGTCATACGGTAGATCCTGAGAAGTGGGAATCCCGGAGACGGTTTCCGTCTGATCAATGTTAACCGCATTTGATAGCGAAGAAAAAAGGATTATATGTATAGAAGAATGGAATTTCCGGCAACCTGGGTCGACATGCCGAGCAGTCGAGAACAACCAGCTTGCAACGCACCAACCGTACAACAGGCAAGAAGTGAAGTAATGGAACCCGAGACGCGTGTGTACGGGACCACAATTGTTAAATAATGTCGCCAACGGTATACCAACCGGCTAAGGAACTATGATGTAGTACCCAAACAAGAGACAAGTCTCAGTAACCACGACAAATGCGTGGAACGGGCTACGAAGAAGATATAATACTAAGTAAAAAGGGGACTCCAAGAATGGGAAACACCCTAGTTAATGATTATCATGTGAAGACAGTGAGAAGTCGTCCAGAGGAACTATTGTCAAGACTGTAAGACCAAGTAAGGGCCAACAAGGCCACTGATGACAGTGCGAGTAAAAACAATACCTCAACCGGTATATGTTGAACCGATAGCCAGTTAGCATGGCGCACTTGCCATGGCAAGTGCTGCTATAACAGGGCTGTTCGGGAAAATTTTTAACAACTACAAGTACTTAGTATAGTACCATGAAGTTAAGTGAGATCGTCATAACTGTGGAAGGGCTTAACAGCCTAACCTCTGTAAATGGGAATACACCAGTCAGCAAGAAGCTAGACTTGGTTAAGGCAAGAAAACGTTGTGAAACCACGAGAATTTTTCTTTCGAACTCAGATTTATTTCAAACTCTTTTCTTTTAAAACCAAATTTTCTTTCAAACCAATATTTATTTCTAACCTTCTTTTATACCAAACCAGTGAACCCAAGGGTAGCAACCCGGGGAAATGGAGCGAGTTCTTAATAATACAACAGTGGATGGACTTTCCTTGATTAAGTTCGGGAAGTACGAAATGCATATTATCATAGGACGATATGAGGGAGTTGACAATAGAATACTTCACCTAGGCGTGTGACGGACACTACGAGTGTACCAAATGAAATGTGGGACGACCGCACTCCGATAGGAGCTTGCGGGCTTGACGGACTCACTTATGAGTTAGTCGGGTAAGTAGCAATGTATCAGTAGGGTACCCCACATATGTATACGAGTAGAGTCGGGAACAGGGGAAGTAGTCGACTCCATACTATGGTCAACAATAAAGGTCAAACAAGAGCAGCGGATAATTGAAGTGAAAGAACCCAGTTAAGTTAACGAGACTAAAGGAAGTAGTGAATTCGTTTCAAGGAAATGTTTAAGAGTCAGGAAGTGAGAAGTGCACTCACTGTTGTAAAGACATCGCATAGGTCTTAAGAATCCTGAGGGATAAACATGATAGCTGGAACGATGACCAGCCTATACATGACAAGGCAGATGCCTAATATGGACACGTTAATGTGTAATGAACGGGATGAAACTCCCAGAATGATCACTTAAACTATCAGGGGATATCAATCTCACTGGAGAGGATATTAAACCAAGCTAAAAACGCAAAACGGCGTAGTTAACTAAACGTACCAATAAGTGCAAGCCAGATGTAAGGGCATAACTTAGCAACACCCAAGAGAAATCCTTGAAGGGTGTTTGGATCAACAATTGTTGGACGAAAATAACATGACAGAAACACAAGGGTTGAAACTAACACTCAGTTTAAACATAAGTCGCCAAGAGGCAATTTGACATCCTTAAAGGACATCTCATGAAAGGAAGCGTGATGCAACGACCTTGTCATGGAGCCCAATACAACCTCCAAACCATGTAATGTTGTACAGAGAAGTAAATATATGTGAACAGCCTACAATGAGCAGAGCTCGAGGCAGTAGTAAGGCTTATAAGCCACAAGCAAAATGTGTTATGTAAATTTGATCGATTGCAGAAGTTTATGTATACAAGTAAATAGAGCGGATAACGAACCACTGCTTTAAGAGTGGGGATACCTCTCGATATTGTGAAACCACGGGAGCGGTAGTTATGTGAACCAAGTTCAAGAAATATATTAAGGATTGACCATGTTGATATTGCGGGAGAGCAGTTAGTTAGTAGCATTTGTGTATAATGTGAAGCACCGAGCTGAGTAGCGCAGGCTTATAACTCGAGTGAGGGTAACAAAGTGATGGTTCGCTCAAGGAGCATAAAAATTCAAAAAATAGTGTATTCAGTGGTCATCCAAATGAATGACGAACCATAATACGAATGATGCAAGTATTTGAGCGGAAGCTAATATGACAGTGGATGCCATGTAAGTCAGTGTTATGAAGAGCACGGCGCGTAGTAAGCGACCGTTGTATAAGTATTGTTAAATGATAGTATGGAAAATAAGCAGAGTTATGAGTTAGACTCAGTGGAGATACAACAGTAAGTGATAGCAAATAAAGTAGGCAGTAAGCCATTAGCCAATACTATGTGATAAGGATCTAAGTGAAACACAGTGTGAATTCCTATTGCAATCGCATAAGAGATTTACGGCCAAGAGTTTACGCCTCTACGCTCTGTATGACTGAGTGTTTTGGTATTGCTCTTACGCAGTAATGATCGAGTGGGATAGCTAGGATTTGGGGAAATGTTAATTGTGGTGGGTGAAGTAGAAAGAGACTTATAACGCTATTGACCGATGCATAAGAAATGCAAGATCGTACAAAGGAAAGAGTACATGTACAAAACCGAATGTGGAGGCATGATTAAGAATAAGTGACTACAGTAGCACTAAATACCAAATATCGGTATGGAATATACCTCAAGTGTGGGAAATAACCGAAAGAGCACTACACCTTTGGTGGTAGCTCAATCTCAACCGACAGAAAGTCGGAAGAAAACAAGTCAATCATTGTGAAGTACATAGCAGTATACAGAGTAAATTATCATGGAAGTGGATAGAATGTTTGTAACTCACCGAATTCGTTCACGGTAAGAGATACCACACGTCGATTGAGAAACCATTATTACCAAGATAAAGGTGATGAATGGGAGATGTACAGTACAATGAGGATAACAAAAGGGGTAAATTAACCTCTAAATTGTCAAAAGTCACGCAGCAGGAGATGTTGAATATGCATGGTGAATACGAGGAATGGCTAATTTCTGACAGGCCAGAATCAAAACTGAAAAGGAGTTAAAACTGAAATACCCCAAACCTTAATATGTTAATTAATTACGTAATTATTATTTTCTAAGGCTAATTAAATCCTTAAGATCATTGGTGAAGAAATGCAAACCAAAAAGAAGAAGAAAATGCGTAAAGGTCACAAAACGTGAAAACGCGTGTTTAATTATTTTAGGAGGTATATAACCTTCATTAGGGTTATAAATATATTTTATACCTTAACTATACACTAAGAACATGTGGAAAAATTCCCGAAGAAAACGGATCCAAACAATGCGTTAAAACGCTAACGGAGTTTTGAAGCGCGTTTTTCGAGGAAACCCAAAAACGTGACTTTACAGTTAAACGACCCTGTAAAAATTATAGTTGACTATATAACTACAATTAAACATTAATGGGAGCTTAAGAACCATTAAAATTAAGTAAACGAGAAAATTCCGGAAAACGGGCCCGGTTAGTGAATAGTGCTAAACCGGGTAAAATAACGAGCATTTCTGTAAAAGACGAGAAACGCTCCAGCTTGTAATAATTAAGTGGGCCGGTTTTTAATTGTGAGATAGCCCTCTCACACACCTAATAAGCTAGAAAAAAAAGAAAGAAAAGTAAAAGGGAGCCCACCCTCTCTCTCCTCTCATTTCTCTCTTTCCTTTTCTCTTTCCTCCTTTTCCCCTCTCTATCGTTCTCTCTTTCCTCCTCCTTGGTGCTGCCGATTTGAAGCTCTTCCCCCAAGCTTCCATGGCTACTCCAACTTCCACCACATGCCCAAGCTCCATTTGAGCTCCAAATCAAAAATAAACCACATATTTGAACTCCCCTTATCATCCTCTATCTTCCTTCTTTTCAAAATTCAAAAAAAATGAACTTCATCCACATGGGTTTTCCCCATTTGAAGAGAAATTGACATCAAAAGGAAGCTTGGAGTCTCCTCTTTCAAACAAAGGTAAAAAGTTTCAAGAGAGAAAATCTCATTTTCCCCATTTTCTTGCCTTGGCCGATTGTGGATAATTCTCTACCTTGTTTTTTTTCTTGGATTTTGGAGCTTCATTTCACCTCCAATGGTGGAATAAGCCCCTTCTTGATTCAAGGGTGAGAACCCCTCTTAAAAGGTTCCAAGAGGTAAACCCTAACCGTGTATTTTAAGCCCTTAAATTGAATTTGTGTTATCTTAAGGGTTAGAATTTTAATTGTGTACTTTTTGTGTAATTTGGATGTTGGGATGGAGTTTGGTAACTCCATCACCTATTTGATCGAAATTGGGAAGAGGAGGAGCAAGAGGAGAAACTTGTGGATTAAGGTAAGAAATCTACCTTAATGCCTATATTAATTGTTTTAGAATTGGGTTTGGGAAAAATAAAAGATGAGATAAAATCTGGAGCAATAAGGTGCTTGATTGTGGTTAGTTGGATTTTGTGAAATGTTGGTTTGAATTGAGGGCCTTGGAGCCAAAGGGGTTGAGTTTGAAGTTATATTGTGGTGTATTGAGACTTGGGAGCTATAAGTGTTGTTTGGTGGATTTTTGGATTGATATTGTGTGCTGATAGGACCCTTATGGGTGTGGCTAGATTAGGAGTAAATGAATGGGAATTTGATGTGGTGGTGATGTTTAAATCAAACAGGGGAGAAGAAGTGTTTGTCAGCTAATTTAATTGTGGTGAGAATGCTAAGAAAGTAGCCAAGTGCTGTCAAAATTTGTTTAGGAGATTTTGGACTTGAGTGTTTTTATTAAAGGAAGAAGCTAGGTGTGTTAAAGAGATTCAAGTGAGTGGTTAATGAGTTCGAAACCAAACCAAGGAGAAGTGTGTATGAGGAGTAGAAATAATGTCAATTGAACTGCTGGAAATGGCATTATTTGAATGGTAAAAAGAGGGAACTAAATCTGTCACAGGAAGTGATGAGAACTAGAGAACTAGTTATAAAAGTATAAGTGAATTTGAGTGAAACAACCAAAAGTTAGTGACAGGACTTGGTGTTTGGATTAAGGTGATTGAGAAGGGTAATTAAGTGCTTAAACATGTAGATTATAAGTGGGGAAGATTGGAAGATCAATGGTGAAAGAATGGAGTTGTAACAGATTTGGAAACTCCAAATCGGTAACATCTGTAGCAGGGTCCGGGACCTAGTCCATGGACAAAGTCCCGGACCACCCATTAAAAATAGGCCGAGACTTTTCCCAGCACTTGGTCCGGGACTTGGGAGATGGACAAGGTCCCGGACCACCCATGTAATTCAGGCCGAGAGTTGCTACCCGTGCTTGGTCCGGGACTTGAGTTTGGTACAAGGTCCGGGACCACTTTTTAAATTCACCCGAGAAGTTAGACAATGCCTTGGTCCGGGACTATAGGTAGGGACCAAGTCCCGGACAACCCCCAGAATTCACCCGTGAGTGTTTTTAAGGCTTTAAAGGATGGGGGTTTGAATGGTATTGGTTTTGGATGAAGTTTAGGAGTTGTTTGGTGACTTATAAAGGTCCTAAGAAGTATAAACAAGTGCTGGAAGTGAGTGAGTAAGTTAAGGGATTATGTACACTGAGTTAAACCGAAACAACGGGATAACGGGGTAAGTATGGGAGTAATAGAAGTTTACATACTGTAAGACTTTGTTTGTAACACCCCAACCGCTAATCCTTCCATTATCCTCTAATCCTTCCATCATTACCTTACTCGCAGCGGAATACTTACCTACTCCCGGTGGGTGATACAATGCCGTTAACCATCCAAGGTTAACAGGGCTACACTACTAACTTACCCTGTACTTACGTCTGATGATTAGAATGAATACATACATACTACCTATGACTTTACAATACCAATTACTTAATTACATTTGATTACCGATGTCTAATATTATAAATTACATCCAAGTCTACTTCCCAAAAATGAAGAGTTTAGACACTCTACTCCTTTCTATCCAATCAAGAAATTAATATCCAAAAAGGTGTACCACATGGTACACCGGCTACCAAAGGCCTTAGCCGTGTACAACTCAGTACACCATTCCAATTCCTACTACTACTCCCAAAATAATCACATCTTGACCTTAACTTTACCTTCACGCCTCGCGGGTACCTGTGGAGTAAAACATTTCCCCCTAGGGGGTCAGCTTACGCTGCATATGATAACCGCAATACCCACGCGTACTAGCGAGGGTACGCCAACTATTTGGTCGAGTACATGCGGTTCGTTCCATTCATACATACATACATGCTTTATACAATACAATACAATACATTATTTTACCAATCATACATACATACAATACATACAAGGAATGCAACAAGTCATTCATTCATACTTACCATACTCACCGCATCACGGAGATACAATTCTCCAATACATACAAAGGTCTTGTTAGCCTTATTACACACCCGGGTTAATCGGGTGTTCAATACTTTTACTCCGGGTCAATGACTTACATAGTCAAGACCAATACAAACAATACTTACTTCTTACATACTTTACTTCCAGTTAAGTCGGTATGACCTCCGGGCAGGGATTACTACATCCCACCACCGGGCTTTAGGGTGGCTCACTAATCCAAGATGCTACCCATTCAAGGATTTGGTCCTGGAAAAACATTACGTCAGGATTCGGTTCCAACCTCTTGTGGTTCCTTATCCTCACGCGTGGCCGAAACTATATCGGGCTTCTACTCATTCCATTTTACTCATTACTCATGTTAGGAGTTAGGTTGTTAGGAATTAGTAGAAGTCCATACTTACTTCCATACATACATACATACACAAGTACTCATACTTACACATACACTTCATTTCCATTCATTCATTTCATGAATTATACAAAAAATGTTCAAGAGCAATAAACAAGAACAATATTTCAAACACAATTATGTGCAATATAAATCCGATTCGTGCATTTATCTTGTTGGTGATCACATAAGCACACAAATCGGGGTAACCAAGTTAGGATACAGGGCATGAGGAAATCATACCGTTCACCGTCGTATACGTTACTACGGTTCCTTTGGAGATCAACTATTTGATTCCTATACATACATGAAGTAGTATGATCAATGATCTATTATTGATCTAATTTACTCCCTCATTGATACTTTCAATGTATACTTACTACTTCTTTACATTCATACTTGGTTATAAGACCATTCTTTTCTTTACTACCTCATAAACTTGTTTTCTTACTACTTACTACTTACTTTCTTACCATTATTACTTCATCAATGGTGTATTACTACATATATATGCACATAGGTATATAGGCATATATATATGTATATATGATTACTATAACCATATAATTAAACATTTTTTTTGTAAGTGTTTGGGCCGTCCGACCCACCGTCCGACCCAACCCTGGGTCGGACCATTCCAGTAGGTTTTCGTCCTCTGAAATTACTCCGTCCGACCCAGCACTATTCCGTCCGACCCATACCCTCTGGGTCGGACCATTCCAGAAAGTTTCGATTTGTCATCCAAGCCATGTCCGACCCACGTCCGACCCAACCTCTGGGTCGGACGAAGTCAGAAACTTCGATGAAGAAAATTTTTGCCGTCCGACCCACGTCCGACTCACGGCCCTGGGTCGGACCATTCCAGAAAGATTCTTGTCGATTATCAAGGCCCGTCCGACCCACGTCCGACTCACGGCTCTGGGTCGGACGGTTCCAGAAAGTTTTACCGTTGTTTTCTCAAGGCCCGTCCGACCCACGTCCGACTCACGGCTCTGGGTCGGACGGTTCCAGAAGTTTGTTTTCGTTTCCAAGCCTTGTCCGACCCAGCGTCCGATCCAGCTTGGGTCGGACAGTAGCAGAACTTTGCTACAGGCCTTGTTTTCTTTTCCCAATTCCCCCATTGCTTCCCTATTCTTCCTACATGCATCCCAACATGTTTTAGTACCATTTAGTCACTCTAAATCATGCTAATTCATTCCTTAATACATCACACAATCCTATGCTTATTTATACACTCAATTTCCCCAAGTCTCAACTCAACACTCCCATTGTCTCTTCCCTTATACCTTATGCTACAGATTTTTTCTCTCTACTCTTATACTCCAATATCTCCTCATCCAATGCCACTCTTAGCATCTTAAATACATTAGCTCACAACCTAGTTCCATCTCATTTACAAGCCCACATTCAAATCTGTTACAAGGCACTAATATTCCTCCTAAACTCTCCAAAACTTTCTCTCTTCTTAACAACTCAAGTCCTCTCCTTTCTACACAAATTTGACATGGTCTCCCCTATAATTCTTACTTTCTCCACACATTATTCAGTTCACATACTCTCATTCTCACAACCTGTTTATACAATACATTATTACCAATTCACAACACTACTACACAACATAAATTCCTGCACACATACACATTCACTACCCATGTTTTTCCCAAGTTTCAACAACATTTAAACTTCAAAAACTGTTACATTCTATTCTCCAATACACTACTACATTACCATTACTCATTATTCAAATACATTATTCACTTTACTACTTAAAATCTGTTACACTACTACATACAAACTAGTTCAAGGTAAGAGCAATTACCTTGTCTTGCTAGTTTTTCTTTTCTTTCCTTTCCTTCCTTCCTTTCTCTCCTTTTCTCTTTGTTCTCGGTTTCAATGGGTTTCACACACAACAAAATGCTACAGCCCATAATACACCAATACCATTAGCATTCATTTTATACTTAACCCTAGATTTAGGTTTTAGGGCTTACAAAGAGTGTTACCTTCCAATGAGTAGATGAAGCTCTTGACTAGAAGGAACAAGATTCCTAGCCCAAGGAAGAGCCAAAATCGGCTGAAGCAACAAGGACCCAGGTTCAAAAACTGAAAATCCTTAAAATGCTAATGAGAGCTAAAAGGAAGGATTTTCGAAATTCTTTTTACCTCAAGATGAATAGGAGGTGAAGGTGCTTCTAATGGTGGACTTGAATCTTCAAATGGAGAACACCCACAAAAATGAAAGTTGAGCTTTTGGATTTTTGAAGGAGGGAAATGTTCTCCTTTGCATGGGGATTCCAATGGTGTAATTTTGTTGAGTTTGGAGAAGGTTTGAGTGCTCAAAGAGAGGAGAGAAGGAGAGAGTTGAGTGAGCTTCCTTCTTTCTCCATGGAAATCGCAAGGTAGAAGAAGAAGAATAGAGAGAATAGAGAGGGGTGCAAAACGTGAGTGAGGGGGAGGGGAGTGGAGAGAGACTCCTTTTTTTTTTGCTTTTTACTTATTGTTTTGTCCTCTAGTGAATTAGGAATAATAAAGAGAGGGGGAGGGCTAATAAATAAAATCGGCCCACACACACCAACTACAGATTTTTCACTTTTATTTACAAAAGTGGACACACTAAGTTTCTTTATTTGCATTCACACCCCACAACTTACCGGTTGTTACAGTTTTCACTAACCGGTACCCGTTTTCCGGAATTTTCCCGTTTAATTAATTTTATTGGTTCTAAAGCCCCACTAATATTTAGCAGTGACTATTTAGTTGACCAAAATTGTTACGAGTCTATTTGACCCGCTTAAAGTCGCGTTTTCCCAGTTTCCTCGAAAAACGCGCTTTAAGGTTCGTTTGTGCTTTTAACCCATTTTAAAGGTCCGTTTTCTTCGGGATTTGTTCCCTAGTATTTATTTTGGTGTAATTAAGCCTTAAAATTATAATTAGCCTAATTAATCACTGTTTTTAATTACGGGGTATTTCAATCTACCCCCCTTAAGAAACTTTGCCCTCAAAGTTGCTCAAGGTTACAGTTTACCATTTCTACTCATTTGGCAAGCCAATTGCCACAATACATTCTACTACCACCTTACAAGGTGTTCACAATTCTTACACTACCAGCATACGCAATTCAGATACAAGCCACATACTTAGTTCAAATACCATACGCAATACTCAATCCATACCCACACTTCATTCAATTTATACAATCCACAATACATTCGCAATACTTCACAATGTCATTCGTGTCATATACCGTACGACACCAATGCATTACTCATTACATACATACCATACACATCGTACTACATACTGAATACTACTAGCACTACTTGTGCCAATACAATACAATTAGCACTACATGTGCCAACTAAAATACAATTACAATACATACGTACTACGCAATGCTAACCCGAAGCAATGCAAAAGCAAAAAGGCTCTACCCCCCTTAAAAGGGGTACGCCCCGTACCCTCCGTGCTATACGGATACTAGACATCTAGTCTACAAACAAATTCGGGTACTTCGCCTTCATGGCGTCCTCTAATTCCCAAGTCGCTTCCTCGACATCGTGGTTAGACCACAAGACCTTCACCATTCGTACAGATTTATGGCGAGTGTCTCTTGTCTTTGTATCAAGGATTCGCAATGGAGTCTCGACATATCTCATCGTCGGCTCTAGGGATAGATGTTCGGGTTCTAATACATGAGAGGGATCGGCTATGTATTTCTTGAGTTGTGATACATGAAAGACATCATGAACACGCCCCAATTCTTCAGGCAATGCTAGCCTATAAGCTACGGCTCCAATCCTCTCGGTAATGGCATACGGGCCTACAAATTTCGGGCTCAGTTTGCCCTTCTGGCCAAATCGAAAGACACCCTTCATAGGTGAGACGCGCAAGAACACTTGGTCGCCCACGGCGAACTCAAGGTCGCGTCGTCGCACATCCGCATAGGATTTCTGTCTATCTTGGGCTGCCTTCATATTGGCTCGGATTTGTTGTACCTCAGCTTGTACTTGTTCCAAATACTCCGGTCCTATGATGACCGCTTCGCTTGACTCATCCCAACACAACGGGGTACGGCAAGGTCTACCATACAAAGCTTGGAATGGCGACATCTTAATCGAAGCATGGTAGCTATTGTTATACGAAAACTCGATAAGATGAAGCTTCTCAATCCAGCTCCCCTGGAAGTCTAAGGCACATGCCCTTAGCATATCCTCTAGTGTTTGGATGGTCCTTTCTGTCTGACCGTCGGTCTGTGGATGGAAGGCGGTGCTAAGCTTCAACTCAGTACCAAGCGCTTCCCGTGTCGCTCTCCAGTATCTCGAAAGAAATCTGGTGTCGCGGTCAGATACAATGGTTTTTGGGACTCCGTGGTGTCGGATGATCTCCTTGTCGAATAGCTCTGCGAGCTTCGCCACCTTCCAGGTGTCCTTCATCGGTATGAATCGGGCAACCTTGGTGAGGCGATCGACTACTACCCAGATCATGTTGAGTCCTCCCCTAGCAGGTGGGAGTCCAACAACAAAATCCATGGAGATGTCGTGGAATTTCCACTCCGGAATGGGCATGGATTGCACCATTCCTCCCGGTCTTCGGTGCTCGAACTTCACCTTCTGGCATGTGAGACACCTCAGAACATACTCAGTCACGTCTGACTTCATCCCTGACCACCAGAAGTACCTCTTCATGTCTTTGTACATTTTAGAGGCTCCGGATGGACATGCAATGTCGAACAATGTGACTCTCGCAGAATGCGATCCCTTAGCTCAGCATTGCTTCGGGGGACGCATAATCTGCCATTCAAACGGATCAGACCATCTTCATGCAGTTTGAAGTCGTACTTTCGGCGCTCGAAGGTACCATCTGTGATTTTCTGTTTGATCTCTGTGAAGTAAGGGTCGCTCAACTGAGCGTCTCGCACCTCGTCAACCAAGCTAGAAGAAGCGAGTAGCGAATGGAGCGAGTGTGCTCGACGACTCAGGGCGTCGGCTACTACGTTTGCCTTCCCTTCTTTATACTGGAGGTTGATGTCGTAATCCGAGAGGAACTCCATCCACCTCCTCTGCCTTAGGTTCAATTCTTTCTGGGTAAATACGTACTGTAAGCTTTTGTGGTCGGAGTAGATGGTGATGCTTACCCCATAGAGATAGTGTCGCCATATCTTCAAGGCGAAGACAATGGCTCCTAACTCTAGATCATGTGTCGGGTAATTCTCCTCATGCTTTTTTAGCTGGCGAGAAGCAGGCGACTACCACCTTGCCATGCTGCATGAGTACGCATCCCATGCCCTTGCCCGATGCATCACAATACACCTCAAATCCCTCTGTGCCCTCTGGAAGTGTGAGAATTGGCGCTGAGGTCAATGAGTCTTTTAATTTCTGAAGGATACCTCGCACTCCTTTGTCCATACAAAGGGTGCATCTTTCTTCATCAATGACGTCATGGGCTTAGCGACTTTTGAGAAGTCCTTTACAAACCTCCGGTAATAACCGGCTAAACCAAGAAAGCTCCGGATGTCGGTAACAGTCTTAGGTCTAGGCCATGATCGCACTGCTTCGATTTTGGATGGATCTACTGAAATGCCCGCGCTCGAGATGACATGACCGAGGAATGATACCTGATCTAGCCAAAACTCGCATTTGGAGAACTTCGCATACAGCTGGTTCTCGCGCAGTGTCTCAAGTACTCTTCTCAAATGGTTTTCGTGTTCTTCTGGTGACTTCGAATACACAAGAATGTCGTCAATGAATACTACTACTGAAGTGTCCAGCTGATCACTGAATAACCGATTCATCAGGTCCATGAATTTGGCTGGTGCATTAGACAAACCGAATGGCATCACCGTGAATTCGTAGTGGCCATATCTTGTTCGGAATGCTGTTTTCTGAATGTCTTGCTCTTTGATAGCAATTTGGTGATAACCGGATCGGAGATCAATCTTAGAAAAGATGGATGCTCCCTTCAACTGATCGAACAGGTCGTCGATGCGTGGCAATGGGTACTTGTTCTTTACGGTGACCGCATTCAATTCGCGGTAGTCGATGCAGAGGCGGAGACTACCATCCTTCTCTTTACGAAGAGGACCGGTGCTCCCCAGGGTGATACGCTCGGGCGTATAAACCCTTTGTCGAGAAGATCGTGTAGCTGTTCTTTGAGTTCTGCCATTTCTGCCGGTGCCATACGGTATGGTGCCCTAGCAATGGGACCAGTACCCGGTACAAGATCGATTTCAAATTCTACCGCCCTCTGTGGTGGCATACCAGGTAGCTCTTTCGGAAATACATCAGGGAATTCTGAGACTACTGCTACCTCGTCACTGAACTCTGGATCTCTCTCCAGGTCTTGCACGTGACATAAATACACTTCATGCCCTTTTCTGAGCTCCCGATACATTGCCATGGCGGAGATGACTGTAGTTGAAGGCTCTCTCGGTCTCTGGCGGTATGAAACAGTGACCCCAGATGGACTCTTGAGCAGCAATCGGTGCTCGGCGCATAGGATTCTCCCCTTGTGCCGCTCCAACCAGTTCATTCCAACTATTAAGTCGAATCCCAATCCGTTGAATTCAATGAAGGAAATGGGAAACGCTTCACCTTTGATTTGAATGGTGGCTGATTTGTAAATACTTGGTACACTGTACCCGCTCCTTCGATGGAGAGTAACCAAGAAGTTCGGTAGCTCATCCGCATCTAGCCCCAACTTCTTCGCAAGAGATGGCGATATGAAGGTGTGAGAGGCGCCGGAGTCGAATAATACTGAGGCTTCGATGCCGTTTACTGGGAATGTTCCCGTTAGAATGGTGCCGCTCTTGCCGGCTTGTTCTTCGGTGAGGATGCTCAGGTTACCTTCGGTACCGAGTCCACAACCTATTGATTCATGAGATTATAAGTAAAGATGGTGGAACGCAAGTGGAATTTAATAACCAACACTGCTTTTATTGAATAACCAACCATCATACATACTGTGTCTCTAATACACGTTACTACTGGATTACATGCTACTACAAGATTAATACTTTCTAAAGGTAAGGTTCAGGCGTCCTGGTATCATGTGTGTGGCATTGATTATTGCCGGTGGTGCCGTATTCAACTTGATCTTCTGGATCCCGTGATACAGCAACCTTGATTTTCCACCCATGATTAGAACATCTCCTGATCTCAATACCAATTTTTCTGCGAGGTCCACACGCTTCCGCTCGCTATACAAAAATACGGCGTCATCACCAATGGACCAAGACACTACGGGCACTCCTAGTTCAAGAGATTCCGCTGTCTCGTCCTTGTCTTGGTGTAAGCCAAGTCGCCCTTCTTTCTCATAGAAGTTGACGATACACAGATCTGCTTCAAGTGCAGGGATTGGTTCATCTTCACATTGTTGTGCAATTTCTACAGCTTGTGTGACAAGCGTTTGGAATTCTGGGGGTATTGCTGGAGGTGTTGCTCCGTCTCCTGCTCGCGTTGTTTGGTATGTCTTGGTATAAGGGTTCCAGTCCTTTCCCAAGCACATCATTTTCAGCTTCATTGTAGCTCCACCGGGGAATTCGGGTGTATAAAATCCTCCTGGACCCGTTCCTAACTCGTTGCATCGTCGGATGATTGAAATTTGTTTGCGGGTGTCAGGTATCCTTTTAATAAGATCATACCTGGGCGGATGACCTGACACTGTTCGTTGTTGAAGTGGTGATTGGCGATGTCGGTCTCTTCATGAGGTGAGTTTGAAGGTATTAGGTAACAATATGGAATTTCCCTAAGGTGGTAAATTCATCTAGAATGAGTTCTAGGCTTACTAATTCATTTCATGCTCAATACATACTTCCATGTTACTTATTCATGCTCATTTCATACTTCAAGTACTTACGCATTCATGCTTTCATTCATACAATTACTTTAATACTTAGTCATGCTCTTCAAGGATTAAAGGTTACAGTGGTTACCTGGGCTGGACTTAGTCCCGGTCCCATCACGGTCGATGATGTGTAAGGCCGGCTGCCTCTGCGGTGCGCCCTTCTGCGGACCTCGGGACCCCTGTCCCTGCGAGGTGTGCTGGGCATGAGCATCGCCAGATGCAACCTCCTTGCCCTCACGCTGCTTGTAGCCCTGGTAGTTGCCCTTGGGCTTAGAATTCTCCGGGCATGCATTGGCACGGTGGCCCGGTTTCTGACAAGTGAAGCAGCGGATCTCCTTCCTTGGCAATCTGTGCCGGGATGATCCTTGTTGCAGTTACGGCAGATGTAGCTGCGGCCATCGGATTGGTTCTTTCCTTGGCCAAATCCAGAACCTATAGCTTTCAAGTTAGCAAGGTTTGGTATACTTACAATACTCTATACATACTTACAATTCACGAGTGTACTAATTCGGTTTCGGTTTCTTACCCTGGGCTGAGACCTGTGGCTTCTGGCTTGTGGCTGTCGTGCCAGGTGCTGTAGGCAATCTGTACGCTCAGTTGCCTTGCCCTTCTCAGCATGGGCACCGCCGTCTCCGGATGTATTTTTCTGATGGTGGGAGTGCTTCCCCTTCCTTTTCTTCCAGGGTTTGGATTGGTTTTGTTCATCGGAGGGGTTACCCTTGCCGCTCACCTTGCGCTTCAGCGCTTGTTCCTCATCTCTTAGCTGGCAGGTGATCTCAACTCGAGATGCAGCGTGGTAACACTCCTGAATTACTCAGGCATTAGGTTACATTTACATACGGGGAACTATTTCACATTACTCATGGCTTTTTTAAGGGTTCAACTTGTTTACCTGAAGGGAGGTAAACCGTGTGAAGCCCATGCCATACCGGAGTCGATGGCTCAATCCGCCGTAGAAGCGGTCGACCAAGACTTGGCCGGTATACCCAAGGTCGGGTAGAAGTCGGAGAAGAGAGGTGAAGGTGCGGTAATATTCATCAACCGTCATCTTCTCGGTCATTTTGAGTGCATCGAGCTCAAGCCTTTTCTTGGTCTTGACATGCTCGGGGTAGTACTTAGATCGGAGGAGAGAGGTAAATGCTTCCCATCCGAAAGCAGGGTCAGCTATGTGCTCGGCCTTAACGAGCTTCCACCAGTCCATAGCCGCGTCCTTGAGGTAGTACGCAGCTATCCTCACTCGAACTCCAGCGGGAGTCTCAAGTGTCTCGAAGGCCGTCTCCATCTCGGAGAGGTAGGCCTCGAGCTTGGCGGGGTCGCTCTCGCCTCTAAAGCATGCAGGTCGAAGGTCGGCGACAGCTTTTACCCAATTCGTTTCTCGGGGATGAGGTGGGTCGGGCTGCTGCTGCTGCTGCTGCTGCTGTTGTGTTTGCTGTGTTTGTTGTACAGCCGTTATTACTTGCGGTAGCATCTGTGCTACCGTGGCGGCGACGATCTCAGCTATCGTCTGCGCGCCCGGTCCATCAGATGTCTCTCCTCTAGGTCGGCCTCGACCCCGTCCTGACATCTGAACAAGTGTGGATTACATTAGATGTTGTGATACTATGACCTCATGGTCTTCATTCAAACAATGGTATCGTCTTTGCAGACGTTAGGGTATCCGTTGTTAACAACGGTAGTTCCTAGTTAGGTTTCTAAGCATCCGTCTTATGACGGTTGAAATCCTAACTCGGTAATCATTACTCTTAAGATTCTAATCATCAGAGCGATACTTCGCTCTGATACCACTTTTTGTAACACCCCAACCGCTAATCCTTCCATTATCCTCTAATCCTTCCATCATTACCTTACTCGCAGCGGAATACTTACCTACTCCCGGCGGGTGATACAATGCCGTTAACCATCCAAGGTTAACAAGGCTACTACTACTTACCGTATCGGTCTGACGATTAGAATGAATACATACATACTACTTACTTTACAATACCAATTACTTAATTACATTTGATTACCGAGTGTCTAAAGTATATAAATTACATCCCAAGTCTACTTCCCAAAAATGAAGAGTTTATACAACTACTCCTTTCTATCCAATCAAGAATTTAATATCCAAAAAGGTGTACCACATGGTACACCGGCTACACAAAAGGCCTTAGCCGTGTACAACTCAGTACACCATTCCAATTCCTACTACTACTCCAAAGAAATCACATCTTGACCTTAATTTACCTTCACGCCTCGCGGGTACCTGTGGAGTAAAAACATTCCCCCTAGGGGGTCAGCTTACGCTGCATATGATAACCGCATACCCCGCGTACTAGCGAGGGTACGCCAACTATTTGGTCGAGTACATGCGGTTCGTTTCATTCATACATACATACATGCTTTATACAATACAATACAATACATTTATTTTACCAAGCATACATACATACATACAATACATACAAGGAATGCAACACAAGTCATTCATTCATACTTACCATACTCACCGCATCACGGAGATACAATTCTCCAATACATACAAAGGTCTTGTTAGCCTTATTACACACCCGGGTTAATCGGGTGTTCAATACTTTTACTCCGGGTCAATGACTTACAATAGTCAAGACCAATACAAATACAATACTTACTTCTTACATACTTTACTTCCAGTTAAGTCGGTATGACCTCCGGGCAGGGATTACTACATCCCACCACCGGGCTTTAGGGTGGCTCACTAATCCAGGATGCTACCCATTCAAGGGATTTGGTCCATGGAAAAGATTACAGCCAGGATTCGGTTCCAACCTCTTGTGGTTCCTTATCCTCACGCGTGGCCGAAACTATATCGGGCTTCTACTCATTCCATTTACTCATTACTCATGTTAGGAGTTAGGCTGTTAGGAATTAGTAGAAGTCCATACTTACTTCCATACATACATACGTACACAAGTACTCATACTTACACATACACTTCATTTCCATTCATTCATTTCATGAATTATACAACTAAATGTTCAAGAGCAATAAACAAGAACAATATAGTTTCAAACACAATTATGTGCAATATAAATCCGATTCGTGCATTTATCTTGTTGGTGATCACATAAGCACACAAATCGGGGTAACCAAGTTAGGATACAGGGCATGAGGAAATCATACCGTTCACCGTCGATACGTTCTACCGGTTCCTTTGGAGATCAACTATTTGATTCCTATACATACATGAAGTAGTATGATCAATGATCTATTATTGATCTAATTACTCCCTCATTGATACTTTCAATGTATACTTACTACTTCTTTTATTCATACTTGGTTATAAAACCATTCTTTTCTTTACTACCTCATAAACTTGTTTTCTTACTACTTACTTACTTTCTTACCATTATTACTTCATCAATGGTGTATTACTACATATATATGCACATAGGTATATAGGCATATATATATGTATATATGATTACTATAACCATATAATTAAAACATTTTTTTTTTTGTAAGTGTTTGGGCCGTCCGACCCACCGTCCGACCCAACCCTGGGTCGGACCATTCCAGTAGGTTTTCGTCCTCTGAAATTACTCTCGTCCGACCCAGCACTATTCCGTCCGACCCATACCCTCTGGGTCGGACCATTCCAGAAAGTTTCGATTTGTCATCCAAGCCATGTCCGACCCACGTCCGACCCAACCTCTGGGTCGGACGAAGTCAGAAACTTCGATGAAGAAAATTTTTGCCCGTCCGACCCACGTCCGACTCACGGCCCTGGGTCGGACCATTCCAGAAAGATTTCTTGTCGATTATCAAGGCCCGTCCGACCCACGTCCGACTCACGGCTCTGGGTCGGACGGTTCCAGAAAGTTTTACCGTTGTTTTCTCAAGGCCCGTCCGACCCACGTCCGACTCACGGCTCTGGGTCGGACGGTTCCAGAAGGTTTGTTTCGTTTTCCAGCCTTGTCCGACCCAGCGTCCGATCCAGCTGTGGGTCGGACAGTAGCAGAACTTTGCTACAGGCCTTGTTTTCTTTTCCCAATTCACCCATTGCTTCCCTATTCTTCCTACATGCATCCCAACATGTTTAGTACCATTTAGTCACTCTAAATCATGCTAATTCATTCCTTAATACATCACACAATCCTATGCTTATTATACACTCAATTTCCCCAAGTCTCAACTCAACACTCCCATTGTCTCTTCCCTTATACCTTATGCTACAGATTTTTCCTCTACTCTTATACTCCAATATCTCCTCATCCAATGCCACTCTTAGCATCTTAAATACATTATCTCACACCTAGTTCCATCTCATTTACAAGCCCACATTCAAATCTGTTACAAGGCACTAATATTCCTCCTAAACTCTCCAACACTTTCTCTTCTTAAGCAACTCAAGTCCTCTCCTTTCTACACAAATTTTGACATGGTCTCCCCTATAATTCTTACTTTCTCCACACATTAATTCAGTTCACATACTCTCATTCTCACAACCTGTTTATACAATACATTATATACACAATTCACACTACAACAACAACATAAATTCCTGCACACATACACATTCACTACCCCATGTTTTCCCAAGTTTCAAACAACATTTAAACTTCAAAAACTGTTACATTCTCTTCTCCAATACACTACTACATTACCATTACTCATTATTCAAATACATTATTCACTTACTACTTAAAATCTGTTACACTACTACATACAAACTAGTTCAAGGTAAGAGCAATTACCTTGTCTTGCTAGTTTTTCTTTCTTTCTTTCCTTCTCTCCTTTCTTCTCCTTTTCTCTTTGTTCTCGGTTTCAATGGGTTTCACACACAACAAAATGCTACAGCCCATAATACATACACAATACCATTAGCATTCATTTTATACTTAACCCTAGAATTTAGGTTTTAGGGCTTACAAAAGAGTGTTACCTTCCAATGAGTAGATGAAGCTCTTGACTAGTGAAGGAACAAGATTCCTAGCCCAAGGAAGAGCCAAAATCGGCTGAAGCAACAAGGAACAAGGGTTCAAAACTGAAAATCCTTAAAATGCTAATGAGAGCTAGAAAGGAAGGATTTTCGAAATTCTTTTTACCTCAAGATGAAGAGGAGGTGAAGGTGCTTCTAATGGTGGACTTGAATCTTCAAATGGAGAACACCCACAAAACGAAAGTTGAGCTTTTGGATTTTTGAAAGGAGGGAAATGTTCTCCTTTGCATGGGGATTCCAATGGTGTAATTTTTGTTGAGTTTGGAGAAGGTTTGAGTGCTCAAAGAGGAGAGAAGGAGAGAGAGTTGAGTGAGCTTCCTTCTTTCTCCATGGAAATCGCAAGGTAGGAAGAAGAAGAAATAGAGAGAATAGAAGAGGGTGCAAAACGTGAGTGAGGGTGAGGGGAGTGAGGAGAGAGACTCCTTTTTTTTGCTTTTTACTTATTTGTTTTGTCCTCTAGTGAATTAGGAATAATAAAGAGAGGGGAAGGCTAATAAAATCGGCCCACACACACTCAACCTACAGATTTTTCACTTTTATTTACAAAAGTGGACACACTAAGTTTCTTTATTTGCATTCACACCCACAACTTACCGGTTGTTACAGTTTCACTAACAGTACCCGTTTTCCGGAATTTTCCCGTTTAATTAATTTTATTGGTTCTAAAGCCCCACTAATATTTATCAGTGACTATTTAGTTGACCAAATTGTTACGAGTCTATTTGACCCGCTTAAAGTCGCGTTTTCCCAGTTTCCTCGAAAAACGCGCTTTAAGGTTCGTTTGTGCTTTTAACCTTTTAAAGGTCCGTTTTCTTCGGGATTTGTTCCCTAGTATTTATTTTGGTTTAATTAAGCCTTTAAATTATAATTAGCCTAATTAATCACTGTTTTTAATTACGGGGTATTTCTTGTTGTTAAATAAAACTTTGAAATGTTATCAGTTGTTCAAAAACTACCCGGGGAGCGTGAGATGACGCGTTGGAGTGAACCCTCGGGAACACGGTAGAGTAACCCATGGTGTAAGGTATGGTTTCTTGCAACCTGTGTCCTACCGGATTACACCGGCTTATATGCCAATGTGTTTTTCTTGTGTGTTTGCCACCTTGCAAGATAAAGCATGAAATGAGTTTATAGTAATTCATTATTGTGGCGTAATTAATTCCGATGCCGCTTAAACCCTAATTATGTGTTAAATAATAGTTAACCGACCTTAGGTACACATAAGAGATCGGTATTCGGAATAACGTCCCAACCCACGGGAACGTTCTAACTACGGCTATCCGTGCGTTTGAGTATGTTGTGACTAGGTGTGATGTATGTGACTTTGTTTTGTGTGTTGTTGCTATCGGATACAGTTATCCATGTTTGTTAAAAAGGGGTGTTACTCCCCTTCTGGCCTAATAGAGTTAGTAACACTATGTGATGTATGTATGTGATGAGTTCCATAA
This sequence comes from Limonium bicolor, assembly GCA_023374045.1. NCBI lineage: Eukaryota > Viridiplantae > Streptophyta > Magnoliopsida > Caryophyllales > Plumbaginaceae > Limonium > Limonium bicolor. The sequence goes on from CM041779.1 coordinate 221,863,662, forward strand.
AGGAACCTCTAACTAATATGTATATGTTATGTATGGTGAGGAATCCGGTCGTTCCGGTCGCGCGTGTTGTTTGGGAGTTGATGTATATATGTGAATTAACTCCCATCCTGTTATGTTAAGGGTTGTTTTCCTTCATTTGATTTCGACCTCCCATTAGCTTAGCCAAAGCTTACCTACCCAACTTCCAATCGGGTAGGGGGAAATCATGTTTAATGTTGGTAGGGTGTTGATGCCTAAGTTCGCTTCGACTCCCTCTTTATTATGTTACGGTTGTTTTTCCTCCTTGAATTACAACCACCCACAAGCTTAACCAAGGCTTACCTACCTCATCATTATTGGAGCTAGGGGAAATTGTGCAAGGTGTGATCGGTCCTATATGAGGCCGCCACACCTAAGTAAAGAAAATGTATGTATGTTGTGCTCGGGCTTCTACCACCCCGGCACTCCCTAAGTAAAGTTTATGTTCTCTAAGAAGAGTGGAACTAAGTTGTGTGTATGTTATCAAGTGAAGTGTATGGTTACGTTGTGTATGCTAATCTTGTGTTTGTGTCCTACTAATGGATGTTTGCTTTTAAGCATGAAGCATGTGTGTAGTTGTGTATGTTTTAAATAAAATCAATCGCATGCTAAGACGACAATTAGTTGTGCGTGGCCCGGTAGCATGCGGGCTGCGGGATTACCATACCAGCAAAGATGCTGAGCCCCTTGGGGGCCACCCTTTTCTTCTCTTTCGTTTCAGGTACAAGGAACTGAAGCCGTTCGAGAGTCGGACGGGGTAGTTGATTGTATGTGGGTAGTCATGAAAATTGTGGATGTGCTGTAGGTGTAGTAAGACCGAAATTGTATCAGCGTTAGTTGATAATTACTCGGTACAGTTGTAATGTAAGTGAATAATAATTGTTGGATATGGAACGGGATTATTGTGTAGTTGCTCGGGAGTTTAGTCCATCAGACTGGTACATTGTATGTATGTTAGCCTTGTTAGCCATGTGGGTGGCTAACGGCGTGTAACACCCAAGAGCTAAGTTATGTCGTGAGTTGTGATTTCCGCTGCAAAGTATCGTTAAGTGTGTTATTTGTAGTTGGGGTGTTACAAAAAGTGGTATCAGAGCGAAGTATCGCTCTGATGACTGGAATACCGAGCTTAGGATGTACCGAGTTAAGAGTTTAGTGCTTTCGGTTAAGGGTTGAGTGATAGCGTGAGAAGTACGCTAGTTAGGAAATGCCAGTGTGTACTGGATACCTACAATATCCATCCCGCCCTCCACAAACCCTATTTTATAACTTGGGAAGAACGCTAGAGAGATGGGAGTCATCTCTTACTCGGGAAAACCCGATCTGGCAGTTGATATTTACCTCTGTAAGTATGGAGAACCTGTCATACTGTAGATTCCGAAAGGTGTGAATCCCGAAGACGGTTTCCATCTGAACAATGTTTGCCGCATTTAGTAGCGAAAAGTGAAGAATCTTATGCTTAAAGGAATAGAATTTCCGGCAACCTGGGTCGACATGGGGAGCAGTCGAGAACAACCAGCTTGCAACGCACCCATCGTGCAACAGTGGAGAAGTGAGTAATGAAACCCGAGACGAGTGTCTACGGGGATCATGAATGTTAACTAATATAGCAACGGTATACCAACCGATTAAGGAACTACAACGTAGTACGAGGAGGATACAATACTAAGAAAGGGGGTCTCCCAAAAAAGGGAACACCCTAGTTAATGGTTATCATGTGAAGACAGTGAGAGGTACCCAGAAGATTTATTGTTAAGGCTGCAAGATCAAGTAAGGGCCAGCAAGGCTACTGATGTCAGTGCGGATGAAGCAATACCGCAACCGGTGTGTATTGAACCGATAACCAGATTGCATGGCGCACTTGCCATGGCAAGTGCTGCTATAACAAGGCTGTACGGAAAATTTTAAACAACTACCGGTACTTAGTAAAGTACCACGAAGTAAGTGAGATCATCATAACTGTGGAAGGGCTTAGCAGCCTGACCTCTGTAATTGGAAATACACCAGTCAGCAGGAAGCTAGACTTGGTTAAAGCAAGAAGACGTTGTGAACCCAAGAGACTTTTTTTTCCTTAACTTAATTCGTTTTCAAACCCAATTTTCTTCCAAAGCCATTTTATTTCCAACTTCTTTTGAACCAAACCAAAGGACCTACACTGGCCTCAGTGTCACATAGTGGGTAAGTTTTGCTCAGTTACTTTTAAAAACAACCGGATGGAACCTAAAACCCAAGGGTAGCAGCCGAGGAATGGATGGAGTTCATAATAATACAACAGTGGATACATTTCCCTTGATTAAGTTTGGGAAGCACGGAATGCATATTATCACAAGATAATATAAGAGGAGTTGACAACAGAATACTTCACCTAGGCGTGTGACGGACACTACGAGTGTACCAACAGTAATGTGGGACGACCGCACTCCGATAGGAGCTTGTGGGCCTGACAAACCTCCTTATGGGGTAGTCGGGTAAGTAGCAATGTATCAGTAGGATACCCCATGTATGTATACGAGTGGAGTCTGGAACACGGGGAGTAGTCGACTCCATACTATGGTCCGAAGTAAAAGTCAGACAAGAGTAATAAACTACCATCGAATGGTTGAAGTAAAGGAACCCAGTTAAGTTAAGAGGACTAAAGGGATTAGTGAGTTATTGCGAGGAAATGTTTAAGAATCTAGAAGTGTGAAGTGCACTGACTAGTAAGTAAAGACATCGCATATGTCTTAAGGATCTGGATGGATGAACACAATAGCTGGAGTAAGTACCCAGCCTATATATGGTGAGGCAGATGCCTACTATGGATATGTTAATGTGCAACGATCGGGATGAGACTCCCGAGATGATCACTAGAGATATCAATCTCACTAAGGATAATATTCAACCCAGCAAAGAACGCGGGGCGAAGTAGAAATTAAAAATACCAATGAGTGCAAGCCAGATGAAAAGGCATAACCTAATAACACCCAGGAGTTATCCTTAAAAGGGTGTTTGGGTCAACAATGGTTGAACAAGATACGTGACAGAAACGCCAGGGTTGAAACTAACACCCAGTTTAAACATAAGTCATCAGGACGAAGTCTGACATCCTTGAAGGGGCATCCCATGAAAGGAACCATGTAATATTGTACGGAGAAGTAAATGTGTGTGGACAGCCTACAATGAGCAGAGCTCGAGGCAATAAGGCTTAAAAGCCACAAATCGAATGTGTTAAGAAAATGTTATTGATCACAGAAGTCTACGTTATATAAGTAAGTAAGCGGATAACGAACCACTGCTTAAAGTGTGGGGACACCTCTTGATATTGTGAGACCGCAACAGCGGTAGTTATATGAACTAAATTCAGAGAATGTGTTAAGAGTTGACCATGTTGTTACTACGAAAAGAAGTATTCGTACCAGTTGTGCAGACGGAAAGGGTGATAAGCCTAACGGCAACCACCATAGGTGTGGGATGCTAGATGTGTAATGAACAACGCTCAAGGAGCATAGAGGCTCGAAGAGTAGAGTATTCAACAGTCAGCCGAATAAGTGGCAAAACACAGTGTAATAGCGGAAGCTAATATAATAGCGGATGTAGTGTAAGTTAATGTTATACAAGAGTAAGAGCACGGTGCGCAGTAAGCGACCGTTGCATAGGTATTGTTAAATAATAATGTGGCAAATAAGACTAGTTATGAGTGAAACTCAATGGGCATACAAGGTAAGTGATAACAACCGACTGGGCAATAAGCCAATGGTCGGTACTATGTGATAAAGAACACAGTGTGAATTCCTATTGCAATCGCATAAGAGATTTACTGTCAAGAGTTTACGCCTCTGCACTCTGTATGACTGAGTGTTTTGGTATTGCACTTGCGCGGTAATGATCAAGTGTGATAGCTAGGAAGTTTGGGTAATGTCAATTGTGATGGAGGAACAAGAATTTGGTGTGATAAAACCAATGCATAAGAGAAGCACGGTCGTACCAATCAAAGGGTACTTGATTGGCGTAAGAGACTACAATAACACGATTGTTAAATATCGGTATGGAAGATACCTCAAGTGTTGGAAATAAACGACAGAGTACTACACAATAGGTAGTAGCTCAAACGTAACCGACAGTAAGTCGGAAGAAATTAAGTAAATCAGTGTGGAACACAGTAAATTATTATGGAAGTGGATAGAAAGTTTTGAAACTCACCGAATTCGCTCACGGCAAGAAATACCACGCGTCGGTTAAGAACCCGTTATTACCAAGATGAAGGTGATAATCGGAGGTGTACAATATGGTAAGAATGACGCATGGGGGCAAACAAAGCCATAAAGTTACCAAGAGTTGCGCAGCAGAAACTAGTGAGCCAGCAATTCAAGTGTTGGATGTGTGTAGCGAATATGAGTGGATGGCTATTTATTAACGCCTAGAAACCCCACAGGCCAGAACCGAAACCGGTTACGAGTTAAACAAACTCTGTGGGAATTCTTGGTTTAGGGACTAAACCGCCAATATGGCTAAGATCCTCAAACCAGAACATATTGTATAATAAACCGCGTGGAGATACTACACTTCACGACGGTAGGACGTTATAAACCAGTGGTTAAGTGATTGATTACGTGGGCGTAATCCCTTTTAAGGGGGGTAGAGCGCAAACCGTTTAGTGTGTTTTACCGTACAAGTGTACGTGAACTATGGTGTGCATAGCACCAAATGATTTGTTTTGATGATTGGTGCGTGTCTTACATAAACATACGCATTCATTCATGGTTTAATTGTGGTAATTGCGCACAGAAGATGCGAATACCATGGTAACAAGTGTGTTATTTTGTTTAGATGTGTGTGGAAGTACAGATATAAGGGAGTAAAGAGACTCCCGGGGAAATAAAACCCCGACTATGTATGTTCATATAATACTAAATGTAAAACCGTGTATTGTATTTTGATAAAAGTATATATATATATATATATATATATATATTATATCAGTATTGTGATTTATGAGGTATCACACCGACATAGAACCTAGTGAGAATTAAATTCCCTAGGTAACTTGGATTAAGTGGAATCTGGATGATGATTGATAGACGGAGTTCTATCCCTTGGAGATGTAATGATTATGACTAGATGGATTAAAAGATAGAAAATGGTATATACTTGAATTAGTTGTTGTTTGAAAATGAAGTGGGAGGTGAAACTTGATTATCATGAGATCAAGGGAAGCCGAACACAAATTGGGGTGGAAAGATAGTTCAACTCTGATGCTGATCACATTAGGGTTGGATGATTCTTGAAACTCCCTATAAGTGGTCACAAATAATCACATCAAGAATAAGATGCAGTTAACAACAATTGGACTTGGAGTTGTATGGTGTTTTCAAGAGAATTTTAAATTGGTGGTTTCAAATTTGCAATTGGTATTTTCAAGACTTCAATAAATATTTTTTTTAAGATTCTTAAGTGGTATTTTCAAAGGAAGGACTACTTTGATTTGACCTTGTAAAGGATTTTCAATTAATATCCTTCTGATAAAGGATTTCATTATACTTAACCTCATATAGAGTATTTTTGTATTACTTGCTCACGAGCTGAGGACGTATGAGCCTTTGTCTTCGGACCGGTGACATGAGAAGTATATTTTAAGGATGTGTGCAATTGTTTTGATCTCCCAAAGGAACGGGGACCAGAGTGTCCATCGCGACCGAGTTCTGCGGGATCACAGTGTATATGTACTCAACATAGGTCTCGAACCCATGAAGAGATGGAAAAGGAATTTCTGGTTGATATACATGCTAAGACATGTTGTGTGGTATATGTGATAAATATTATTTTGACCTTGAGTCCTAAGGTGGTTGAGTTCTAAAAGTGTTATGTTACCCAGACCTATGTGTTTGAAGGTTGTTACGTTATCAAGACCTACGAGTCTAAATGTTGTTATGTTACCCAGACCCAAGAGTCTAAGGGTTGTTATGTATGTGCAAATGTTGTTAAGGTACCCGGACCATTAAGTCCGAGGTTACTAAGTTAGTATGTTATGTATGTATGGATGTGTTACCCGGGCCGTTAAGTCCGAGATTGTGATGTAAAATATGTTTGTTATGGAAGTTTTATGTTGCAAGTAATCCCGTATTCTAACCGACGATGTGTGGGAAGTGTGAACTTCGAGGACGAAGTTCTTTTAAGGGGGTAGATTGAAATACCCCAAACCTTAATATGTTAATTAATTACGTAATTATGATTTTCTAAGGCTAATTAAATCCTTAAGATCATTGGTGAAGAAATGCAAACCAAAAAGAAGAAGAAAATGCGTAAAGGTCACAAAACGTGAAAACGCGTGTTTAATTATTTTAGGAGGTATATAACCTTAATTAGGGTTATAAATATATTTTTATACCTTAACTATACACTAAGAACATGTGGGAAAAATTCCCGAAGAAAACGGATCCAAACAATGCGTTAAAACGCTAACGCTGTTTTGAAGCGCGTTTTTCAAGGAAACCCGAAAACGTGACTTTAAACAGTTAAACGACCCTGTAAAAATTATAGTTGACTATATAAATATAATTAAACATTAATGGAAGCTTAAGAACCATTAAAATTAAGTAAACGAGAAAATTCCGAAAACGGGCCCGGTTAGTGAATAGTGCTAAACCGGGTAAAATAACGAGCGTTTTCTGTAAAAGACGAGAAACGCTCCAGCTTGTAAATTAAGTGGGCTGGTTTTTAATTGTGAGATAGCCCTCTCACACACCTAATAAGCTAGAAAAAAAGAAAGAAAGAAAAGTAAAAGGGAGCCCCACCCTCTCTCTCCTCTCATTTCTCTCTTTCCTTTTCTCTTTCCTCCTTTTCCCCTTCTCTATCATTCTCTCTTTCCTCCTCCTTGGTGCTGCCGATTTGAAGCTCTCCCCCAAGCTTCCATGGCTACTCCAACTTCCACCACATGCCCAAGCTCCATTTGAGCTCCAAATCAAAATAAACCACATATTTGAACTCCCCTTATCATCCCTATCTTCCTCTCTTTTCAAAATTCAAAAAAAATGAACTTCATCCACATGGGTTTTCCCCATTTGAAGAGAAATTGACATCAAAAGGAAGCTTGGAGTCTCCTCTTTCAAACAAGGTAAAAAGTTTCAAGAGAAAATCTCATTTTCCCCATTTTCTTGCCTTGGCCGATTTTGGCTACTTCTCTTACCTTGTTTTTCTTCTTGTTTTTGGAGCTTCATTTCAACCCTCCAATGGTGGAATAATCCCCTTCTTGATTCAAGGGTGAGAACCCCTCTTAAAAGGTTCCAAGAGGTAAACATAACCGTGTATTTTAAGCCCTTAAACTGAATTTGTGTTATCTTAAGGGTTAGAATTTTAATTGTGTACTTTTTGTGTAATTTGGATGTTGGGATGGAGTTTGGTAACTCCATCACCTATTTGATCGAAATTGGGAAGAGGAGGAGCAAGAGGAGAAACTTGTGGATTAATGTAAGAAATCTACCTTAATGCCTATATTAATTGTTTTAGAATTGGGTTTGGGAAAAATAAAAGATGAGATAAAATCTGGAGCAATAAGGTGCTTGATTGTGGTTAGTTGGATTTTGTGAAATGTTGGTTTGAATTGAGGGCCTTGGAGCCAAGGGGTTGAGTTTGAAGTTATATTGTGGTGTATTGAGACTTGGGAGCTATAAGTGTTGTTTGGTGGATTTTTGGATTGATATTATGTGCTGATAGGACCCTTATGGGTGTGGCTAGATTAGGAGTAAATGAATGGGAATTTGATGTGGTGGTGATGTTTAAATCAAACAGGGAGAAGAAGTTTTGTGAGCTAATTTAATTGTGGTGAGAATGCTAAGAAAGTAGCCAAGTGCTGTCAAAATTTGTTTAGAGATTTTGGACTTGAGTGTTTTTATTAAGGAAGAAGCTAGGTGTGTTAAAGAGATTCAAGTGAGTGGTAATGAGTTGGAAACCAAACCAAGAGAAGTGTGTATGAGGAGTAAAATAATGTCAATTGAAGTGCTGGAAATGGCATTATTTGAATGGTAAAAAGAGGGAACTAAATCTGTCACAGGAAGTGATGAGAACTAGAGAACTAGTTATAAAAGTATAAGTGAATTTGAGTGAAACAACCAAAAGTTAGTGAGAGGACTTGGTGTTTGGATTAAGGTGATTAGAAGGGTAATTAAGTGCTTAAACATGTAGATTATAAGTGGGGAAGATTGGAAGATAAATGGTGAAAGAATGGAGTTGTAACAGATTTAGAAACTCCAAATCGGTAAAATCTGTAGCAGGGTCCGGGACCTAGTCCATGGACAAAGTCCCGGACCACCCATTAAAAATAGGCCGAGACTTTTCCCAGCACTTGGTCCGGGACTTGGGAGATGGACAAGGTCCCGGACCACCCATGTAATTCAGGCCGAGAGTTGCTACCCGTGCTTGGTCCGGGACTTGAGTTTGGTACAAGGTCCGGACCACTTTTTAAATTCACCCGAGAAGTTAGACAATGCCTTGGTCCGGGACTATAGGTAGGGACCAAGTCCCGGACCACCCCCAGAATTCACCCGTGAGTGTTTTTAAGGCTTTAAAGGATGAGGGTTTGAATGGTATTGGTTTTGGATGAAGTTTAGGAGTTGTTTGGTACTTATAAAGGTCCTAAGAAGTATAAACAAGTGCTGGAAGTGAGTGAGTAAGTTAAGGGATTATGTACAATGAGTTAAACCGAAACAACGGGATAACGGGGTAAGTATGGGAGTAATAGAAGTTTACATACTGTAAGACTTTGTTGTTAATAAAACATTTGAAATGTTATCAGTTGTTCAAAAACTACCCGGGGAGCGTGAGATGACGCGTTGGAGTGAACCCTCGGGAACACGGTAGAGTAACCCATGGTGTAAGGTATGGTTTTCTTGCAACCTGTGTCCTACACGGATTACACCGGCTTATATGCCAATGTGTTTTTCTGTGTGTTTGCCACCTTGCAAGATAAGCATGAAATGAGTTTATAGTAATTCATTATTGTGGCGTAATTAATTCCGATGCCGCTTAACCCTAATTATGTGTTAAATAATAGTTAACCGACCTTAGGTACACATAAGAGATCGATATTCGGAATAAACGTCCCTACCCGGGAACGTTCTAACTACGGCTATCCTCCGTGCGTTTGAGTATGTTGTGACTAGGTGTGATGTATGTGACTTTGTTTTGTGTGTTGTTGCTATCGGATACAGTTATCCATGTTTGTTAAAAAGGGGTGTTACTCCCCTTCTGGCCTAATAGAGTTAGTAACACTATGTGATGTATGTATGTGATGAGTTCCATAAAGGAACCTCTAACTAATATGTATATGTTATGTATGGTGAGGAATCCGGTCGTTCCGGTCGCGCGTGTTGTTTGGGAGTTGATGTATATATGTGAATTAACTCCCATCCTGTTATGTTAAGGGTTGCTTTCCTTCATTGGATTTCGACCTCCCATTAGCTTTGCCAAAGCTTACCTACCCAACTTCCAATCGGGTAGGGGGAAATCATGTTTAATGTTGGTAGGGTGTTGATGCCTAAGTTCGCTTCGACTCCCTCTTTATTATGTTACGGTTTTTTCCTCCTTGAATTACAACCACCCACAAGCTTAACCAAGGCTTACCTACCTCATCATTATTGGAGCTAGGGGGAAATTGTGCAAGGTGTGATCGGTCCTATATGAGGCCGCCACACCTAAGTAAAGAAAATGTATGTATGTTGTGCTCGGGCTTCTACCACCCGGCACTCCCTAAGTAAAGTTTATGTTCTCTAAGAAGAGTGGAACTAAGTTGTGTGTATGTTATCAAGTGAAGTGTATGGTTACGTTGTGTGTGCTAATCTTGTGTTTGTGTCCTACTAATGGATGTTTGCTTTTAAGCATGAAGCATGTGTGTAGTTGTGTATGTTTAAATAAAATCAATCGCATGCTAAGACGACAATTAGTTGTGTGTGGCCCGGTAGCATGCGGGCTCTTGCGGGATTACCATACAGCAAAGATGCTGAGCCCGTGGGGGCACCCTTTTCTTCTCTTTCCTGTTTCAAGTACAAGGAACTGAACCGTTCGAGAGTCGGACGAGGTAGGTAGTGATTGTATGTGGGTAGTCATGAAAATTGTGGATGTGCTGTAGGTGTAGTAAGACCGAAATTGTATCAGCGTTAGTTGATAATTACTCAGTACAGTTGTAATGTAAGTGAATAATAATTGTTGGATATGGAATGGGATTATTGTGTAGTTGCTCGGGAGTTTAGTCCATCAGACGGTACATTGTATGTATGTTAGCCTTGTTAGCCACGTGGGTGGCTAACGGCGTGTAACACCCAAGAGCTAAGTTATGTCGTGAGTTGTGATTTCCGCTGCAAAGTATCGTTAAGTGTGTTATTTGTAGTTGGGGTGTTACAAAAACAAACTTCAATGAGAATAGACCGCGTGGAAGATAAAAACACTTCACGACGGTAAAACATTTTAAACCAATGTTCAGTGGTTGATTACGTGGGGGTAATCCCTTTTAAGGGGGGTAGAGCGCAAAACCGCTTAGTGTGTTTTACCGTACAAGTGTACGCGAACTATGTGGTGAATAATTTGTTTGGATGATTGTCGCGTGTGTTACATAAACATACTCATTCATTCATGGTTTAATTGTGGTAACTTTGCACAAAAGATGCGAAATACCATTGTGATAAGTGTGTCTACTTTGTTAACTGTTGTGTGTTAGTACAAGTGTAGAGAAACTCTCGGGGAACTAAAACCCCGACAGTATATGTTCACATAATACTAAATGTAAAACCGTGTTTTGTATTTTGATAAAAGTATGTGTATATACAGTATTGTGATATATGAAGGGGTATGAAACCGACATAGAACCTAGTGAGAATTAAATTCCCTAGGTAACTTGAATTAAGTGAATCTGGAAGATGACTGATAGACGGAGTTCTATCCCTTGGAGATGTAATGATTATGATTAGAATGATTAAAAAGATAGAAAATTGGAAATGAGTGAATTACTTGATGCTTGAAATTGAAGTGGGAGGTGAAACTTGATTTTCATGAGATCAAGGGAAGCCGAACACAAATTGGGGTGGAAGGATAGTTCAACACTGATGCTGATCACATCGGGGTTGGATGACTCTTGAAGCTCCCTATAAGTGGTCACAAATAACCACGCTAAGAAAGATGCAAAGAGCATAAATTGGACTTGGAGTTGTGTTGCGTTTTCAAAAAGGATTTTCAATTGGTATTTCCAAAACATTCGATTAATATTTTGAATAAAGAAAGTTCTCCTACTTAACCTCACAGAGAATATTTTTGTAGTACTTGCTCACGAGCTGAGAACGTATGAGCCTTTGTCTTCGGACTGGTGACATGAGAAGTATATATGTTAAAAGTTAAGTGATTGTTTTGATCTCCCAAAGGAACGGGGACCAGAAGGTGTCCATCGTGACTGGGTTCGGCGGGATCATAGTGTATATGTACTCGACATGGGACTCGAGGACTATAATGTCCTGTAGTCTTAGGACCAAGCCCATGAAGAGATGTAAAAGGAATTTTTGGTTGCTATACATGCTAAGACATGTTGTGTGGTATGTGTAATAAATATTATATTGACCTTGAGTCCTAATGTGGTTGGTTCCTGAATTAATTATGTTACCCAGACCTATGAGTCTAAATGTTGTTAAGATACCCGGACCGTTGAGTCCGAGGTTATTATGTAAGTGTGTTATGTTATGTATGGATGTGGATATGTTACCCGGACCGTTAAGACCGAGGTTGTAATGTAAAGTATGTTTGGTTATGGAAGTTTTATTTTCCAAGTAATCCCCGTGTTCTAATCCAAATGATGCGTGAGAAGTGTGAACTTCGAGGACGAAGTTCTTCTAAGGGGGGTAGATTGAAATACCCCAAACCTTGATATGTTGTTTAAATGTTAAGCTATGGTATATTATGGCTAAAAATTGCCTTAGAAAATATTAGTGAACAATCTAAACCATAGTAAAACAATAAAGTACTACTAAGACAGTTTGAGCAAAAACATGCTCTAAGCTTGGAATGAACTTGGTCAGGACCCAAAGAGCCTACCAAGATTTAGTAATATGTAATTATTATTTGATAAGGCTAATTAAGTCCATAGGAAACATTGGTAGACAATTAAACCAAAGAAAACACAAGAAAACACCATAAAGTCAATTTAAGCGAATACTTGCCCTAGACTTGGTGTAACCATCTGTAAGACCTAAAGGTCATTTCTAGACCTTATTTACATGTTAATGGACGTGAAAAATCAATTCCCAAAGAAAACCAAGCTTGGAAACAAGTTAAAACACAAAATGTGCTTTAAGGAGCCTTAAAGCACATTTTTGAAAAATTGTCTTGGAAATGAGTTTTGAGTGGCTAAATGTCCATCTTTACTCTTTAATCAACATGTGTACTACGTAGTATCACATTAGGAAGTCTAAATCAATGGGAAATCAAAAATTTCACAATTATGTGACTTAATTTGTGAATAGTGCTCAAATAGTGCTAGTTTAAGTTATAAGTCAACATAAGTTGTTTAATTGGTCAACAAAGGCCAGATATATGTTAATATTGAAGGGGGCACAGTTTTTAGAGTGTGAGTCACCATACCAATCCAGCCAACTAAAGAAAGTAAAACAAATAAAGTAAAGTTACTATTTACCTTTATAAGTCAAATATCTTAACAAAAGCTTACCTCTCACCTTCTTTCTTCATTCTCTCTTATTCCTACCGTGTTCTTCCTTCATTGTCCCAACCAATCTCGTTCTTGCTACAACACCTCTCTTCTCCAACTTCATTTGCTCACCAATGTTCAATATTGCTCCAAATCAAAAATAAAGCACATATTTGTCTTAGTTGAGTCAAGGCCTTTCATCCTCTCTTTTAAAAATTCCAAAAGCTCAAGTTTGATTCCATGGAGAATCTCCATTGATGGAGGAAAAGCTCCATTTCTTGCACCTTGTTGTTTTCTTGGTTCTAAGGTAATAAAAGTCAAAGAAAACTTGCATTTCCTCTCATTTTTATTCATGGCCGAGAATCACCTTGTAATGGTGTCTTCTCTTGCTTTTGTTTAGCTTCATTCCAAACTTCAAAGGACTAGGTGGAGTCCTCTCTTGCTACTTAATCAAATTCTCATTCAAATCCAAGGTAAATATCCATTTAGTGTTTAAAACACTTATGTTGATCTAGGGTTTATTCATGAGCTTAGGTATAATGCTTAATGCTCATTGCCTTTATTTATGTGTTGGTTAGAATGTCGACAAGTGATCAAGATTCCTTGCCAGTTTTAATAAGAAAGAAGAAAGTGTAAATAACCAAACCTAATGTAGTTTTATGCCTTAAGAAAATGTGCTTGAATTGCTTATTAAACCTACCTAAAGAGCCAATGGGAAATGAGATAGTAAAATATCCACGAGGAGGTTATTAAGGGCATATGTAATGTTGTGTGTATTTGCAGGTTAAAGGCAATTATTATGTGGGAAATTCATTGTTTAAGATTCATGCAATTTAAGGGCCTAAGATCCATGTCATTTAAGGGCCTAAGTGCCAAGCAATTTAAGTTTATGCACTATATGTGATGTAGTGTAGTTTAAAGGTTTAGTTGTGTGTAAAGAACATTTCTTGTGAAGATGAATGTCTTTGATGGTTAAAAGATGAAAACCATGTATTTATGTGTAAGAATGTGTATTAAGAGATTGAGTGTTCTTGGTTGTCTAAAGGTGAAAACCTAAGTGTTTTGGTGTAAGGTGATATAAGAGAAGCTATGGCAAAATTTAGTTAGGAAAACAAGAGTTTAAAGTGTTTGGTGGAAGTATTGTGACCTAGGTTGTACTAAGAATTGTTAAGTGTTAAATTGGTGAAAGAATGTGAATTAATGTGTTCTTAAGTGTTAAGATGCCTTGGGCATAGTCATGGAGGTTTAGAGAACAAATGGATGTTTTCTATATACACCAAGGTCATGGTGGAAATGTGGTAAAGTCTTGTGCAAAGTTTGGTGAACAATGGATGTGTAATGCCTTGTGAAGGTTTAATTATGAACTTGTGGAAAGACTTGAGGAGTGTGTGTAAAGGGGATGAATGTGATGCAAAGTGATTTTTAAGAGTGGTTATCTTGTTGCGGGAGAACACTTTGGTTAGTGGAAGTCTTAGGCAAATTTACAAGTTACAAGAGTAAGGAAAATGTTCTAAGTGTTAAGGAACTAAGTAAAGTTTGACCAAATGTTTAAGGAGTTTGTTAGATGATTTAAGTAGGTTTTAGAGTGTTTAAATTGTTTAATAATGTTTAGAAGACATGTAAAAAGGTTAGGGAAGAAACGGGAAGAAAAACGGAGTTAAAACGAACCCAAACGAGCATTTCTAACTTCGACCTACCCAGGGCTCTGGGTCGGTCGGTGGGTCGGCCGGGCTCTCTAGAGTTTCTGACTTCGACCTACCCAGGGGGTGGGTCGGTCGGTGGGTTGGTCGGACCTTTAAAAAAAAATTTAAGAATGTTAAGTGGTATTAGTGGTATGTCATTAAGGGGGTATTGATGATTAGAAAAATAATTGTATAAGGACTTACGAGATTAAGTTATGTAAGATTACTTAAATGTTAAGGTTATAAAATGACATGTAATGATGAGGATTGGTCGGTAATGATGTTATAAGGTTGTTTAAGACATGTTAGCTGAGTTATAATGACAATTAAGTGGGTGCAAGTTGTAGTAAATGTGAAAGTAAAACAAGTTTAAAATGTGAAGATATTTAACTAGTTAACGGGATTTGAAATACCCCAAACCTTGGTATGTTGTGTAAATGTTAAACTATGGTATTTAAAGGCTAAAAAGTGCCTTAGAAACATCAAGAACCATTTAAACCATGGTAAAACACAATAAAACACTAAGACACGGTGTGAGCAAAAACATGCTCTAAGCTTGGAGTGAACTTGGTTAGGACCCAAAGAGCCTACCAAGACTTGATAATGTTTAATTATGATTTTATAGGACTAATTAAGTCCTTAGGAAACCTTGGTAGACAATGAAACCAAACAAAACACAAATAAATACCTTAAGGTCAATATGGGCTAAAATGTGCTCTAAGCTTGGGATAAATTTGTATAAGACCTAATGGTCATACCTATACCTCATAAATATGTTAATGAACATATTAAATCAATTACCAAAGAAAACCAAGCTTGAAAACAAGTTAGAACACAAAAAGTGCTTTAAGGAGTCTTAAAGCACATTTTTGAAAAATTGTCTTGTAAATGAGTTTTGAATGGCTAAATGTCCATCATTACTCTTAAATATATATGTGTACTATATAGTATCACATTTGGGTGGCTATATCAATAGGAAATCAAAAATTTCACTTCTATGTGCCTTGTTTTTGTGAATAGTGATTTTATAAGCTAGTTTGTAACATATGTGGTTATAAGTAATTTAATTGGTCAACAAAGACTATTATACCCCTAGGTGATATAAGGGGCCGGTTTTCATGTGTGACTCACCACATTTGAACAAATAAATAAGTTAAGTAATGACAAAGCAAAAGTACTATTTGCTTTTAGCTTAAATATCTCCAAAAGCAAGTTTTATCTTCATTCTCTCATTTCCTTTCACTTCCAACGTCTTCTTCCTCCTCTCTCCATCGGTTTCCAACAGAACCATCTCATTCTTCATCTTCCTTCACTTGTAACTTATGACTCCATGCTCCGAATTTAATTCCGAGACTACCGTTCTCTTAGTTGGAGCAATCTCTACAACATTGTCTTTTCAAATCATCAAAACCACCATTTCGGTGCCAAGGAGAACTTCCATGGAAGGAGCTTGAGCTTATATTTTTATGCCTTGTTGATCACCTTTGCTTCAAGGTAAGGAAAAACCAAAAGAAAACTCCATTTTCTTTCATTTTTGGTGTTGGCCGAAAATGCACCTAGTAATGGTGTCTTCTCTTGTCTTGTTTTAGCTTCATTCGAATCTTCCAAGGGCTAGGAGGAGTCCTCTCTTGATACTCATTCAAGCTCTCTTTCCATTCAAAGGTAAAACAATTACCTTGATGTGTTAAAACAATATATGTAACTAGGGTTTACAATGAGATGAAGCTTAAAGCTTATATACTCATTTCAATGTTGGTATATTGTTTAGTTGTTGACAAGGAATGAAATGCCTTACCGGTTTTATAAGGAAACAAGAAAGAAGTTTGTGTGGAAAAGAGGTAAATATGCTATCTCAATGTGGTTTAATGCTTAGGAGAAATGAGCTTATAATGCTTGCTAAAACTACCTAAGAGCAAATGGTGAATGACTTAGTAAAGTGTTCTCAAGGAGACTAGTAAAAGAACATATGTCTTGGTGTATGTAATTGCAGGTCAAAGGCTTATATATTGTGGAAATTCAGTGTTTAAGGTTTATGCAATTTAAGGGCCTAAGAGCCATGTTGTTTAAGGGCCTAAGTGCCAAGCAATTTAAATTGTGCACTATATTGTGATGTAGTGTGAATTTGGTGAAGTCTTGTGAGTGATGGTGTTCTTGATGGTTTTAGGTGTTTTTGAATGAAATAAGGTAAAAACCTAAGTGCTTGGATGTGAGTATATACAAGAGAAGCTATGGCAAATTTTGGAAAATGTGTAAGAAGTTCTAAGTGTTTTAAGAAAGTTTTGGTGAACTAGGAAGTTCTTTAAGGTTTAGGTAATGTTGATATCCAAGGAATAAGTGATGTTTAGGTAAGATGTGAAAAAGGAGGTTTAGTTAGTAAGAAAAGAAGTTTGAGAGAAGATGTTAAGGTGTAGAGGAAACACCTTGGTATAGTGGTCATTATAGGTGGAATACCACCTAGAAATCTTAAGGAGAAAACATTGTAAGTGTTAGGAATTTTGAGAAGATATAAGTAAAGGCTTAAGGAATTAGAAAATGAGTTTTATGAGTGTTTGAGGATGTCTTAAGATGTGTTTGAAGTGCGCAAATGAGGTTAGGGGGTACTAGGTTATATAGGGTGAAGTTTGGAGTTGAATGTAAAAAGGAAAACAAGGGTCTGGGCCAGACCGAACTTGCGACCGAACTTGCAAGGTCGGTCGAGCCCAGTTTACCCTGCGAGAATTGGCTTCTGGAATGGACCGACCTTGGGGACCGGACTTGCAAGGTCGGTCGGGCTTGTATTTTGTGTACGGATTAAGTTTCTGGAACCGACCGAACATGGGACCGGACTTGGCAAGTTCGGTCGGGCTAGAATTTTCAAAGGGAAGAAACTCTCGGGAATGGACCGAACATGCGACCGAACTTACAAGGTCGGTCGTCGGAGTAGAAAATTTTGACGGTAAAGTGTTCTGGAATGGACCGACCTTGTGCAAGGTCGGTCGGTAAGGTCGGTCGGACCAAAAACATGGGTTAAGGTTATGAAATGATATGTAATGATGGGGATTGATTAGTAATGATGTTATAAAGTTGTTAAGGACATGTTAGGTGAGTTTTAATGACAATTAAGTGGGTGAAAAGTTGTATTGAAATGTAAAAGTAAAACAAGTTAAAAAGTGAAGTTATGTAACTAAGTTAACGGGGAAAAAGTTATAAGCATTAGACATTAAATAATCATGCTACCCATATGTTAATAAAAGTACATGTAATGTTATCAGTTGTACGAGAATTGCTCGAGGAACATAAGTGGACGTGGTAAAGTGGACTCCGGTGACAGGTATGGTTTTCTTGCAACCTGTGTCCTACCGGATTACACCGGCTTGTATGCCAATGTGTTTTCTGAGTTTGCCACCTTGTAAGATTAAAACATGTAATGAGTTTATAGTAATTCATTTATGTGGCGCATCTGGTCTCCGATACCGTTAACCTCAAATAAGTGTCGAACCTTAGCTAACTAGGACTAGGAACACGAGAGAGATCGGTATTCGGAGTTAACGACCCAAACCTTGGGAATGTTCTAACCACGGCTATGTGTGAGTTAGTTGGCTATTGTTGTTGTATGCAAGTGTGTGAACCTCCCTTGTGTGCTTAACTCGGTTATGATATACCGTATGGTGTGTGGATGTGGTAGGCTCCATAATGGATCTCTAACTACTTATTTATAAGTATATATGTACTAATGGGGGGTGAGGAGTCCGGTCATGTTCCGACCACGCGTGTGAGGACGGGAGTCGATGTCATATCCGGTTCGACTCTCTTGGTGTATGTATAGGTTGTATTCCAATTTGGTTTCTACCTTCCCTTAGCTTATCCAAAGCTAGTTTACTGACTCACGTCGGGCCACAGGGGCATACAAATGTTATTTCGGTGTGCTTGGGATTACTATATCCGACACACCTTGGGTTTAAGTTAACCGTTCGATATAACTGGACGGTAACGAGGTTGGTAACGAGCTTAGCATGAGATTGGCAACAATCTCTAGGCTCACTATGTATACTAACTATGGTGGAAGGTTCCTTGTGTGAACCGACCTTATGGTGTTTTGTGCTGTTATTGTGCTAGGCAATTTCCCTTGCTATGCTATGATATGTATACGTTAGGTGTTTAAAATGAATGCGATGTTATCATGTGTACGCCGAAACAAGAAAGGTTGGGTTATGTTTGTTATGTGAGGAATGAGATATGTTGTAGGATATGGAGTGTGTGGATCATGGAAATGAATCCCAGTTATGACAAGAGGCGTTTAAGGATAACCCGATTAATGGGTACGTGTCGTTCATTAAGGAAGCAGCTCCGTTTTAGAGGAGAGCCACTCTAGGGTTAAAGGAATCATTGGATGATTTGTTAAGTGTGGATGTGTTGGATATATGTTGAGCCCTATTGTTGGGTGTATGCAAGTGTTGCGTGTTTGTGGTTTGTATGCATGATTTAATATTATCAACTGCATGCTAAGACGACAATTAGTTGTGCGTGGCCCGGTAGCATGTGGGCTGCGGGATTACCATACCAGCAAAGGTGCTGAGCCCCTTGGGGCCACCCTTCTCTCCTTTTCTATTTCAGGTAAAAGGAGCTGGAAGCCGTTCGAGAGTGAGTTGGACGGGGTAGATGTTTATACATGGGTAGCCATTTAAATGGCGTAAGCATTGTAGGCGTAGTAAGACCGAAATTGTTATCGGCATTAGTTTGTAAATACTCGGTACGGTTGGAATGTCTAAAGTATATGGGTTGTTGTTAAGGGAAGCAATTGTAACGTGTAGTTGCTCGGGAATCTAGTCCATCACACCGATACAAAGTACATGTATTAGCCTTGTTAGCCACGTGGGTGGTTAACGGCGTGTAACACCATTGAAATAAGTAATGAGATGAGTTGAATTTTCCGCTGCAGTTTGATGTTATGTGTACGGTGGTAGTTGGGGTGTTACAAAAAGTGGTATCAGAGCGAAGTATCGCTCTGATGACTGAATTACCGAGCTTAGGAAGTACCGAGTTAGGATTTTAGTACTTTGGGTTAAGGGGTTGAGTGATAGCGTGAGTGATACGCTAGTTAGGAAAACCAGTGTACATTGGAAACCTACAATATCCATCCCACCCTCCACAATCCCTGTTTTATAACTTGGGAAAGAACGCCAGAGAGATGGAAGTCCACTCCTACTCGGGAATACCCGATCTGGCTGTTATTAAATACCTTTAAAGTACGGAAGACCTGTCATACGGTAGATCCCGAAAACTGGGAATCCCGGAGACGGTTTCCATCTGAACAATGTTAACCGCATTTAATAGCGAAGAATGAAGAATTTCATGTATGAGAGAATAGAATTTCCGGCAACCTGGGTCGACATGCGAGCAGTCGAGGATAACCAGCTTGCAACGCACCAACCGTGCAACGGGCAAGAAGTGGATTAATAAAACCGAGACGAGGTGTCTACGGGACCACGGTTGTTAAATGACACACCGACGGTATACCAACCGACAAAGGAACTACAACGTAGTGCCCAAACAAGAGACAAGTCTCAGTAACCACGACCAGTGCGTGGAACGGGCTAAAAAGAGGATACGATACTAAGTAACGGGGGACTCCAAGAGTGGGAGACACCCCAGTTGATAATTACCATATGAATACAGTGAGGAGTTACCTAGAGGGTTATTGTCAAGACTGTAAGATCAAGTGAGGGCCAACGAGGCCACTGATAATAGTGCGAGTAAGAACAATACCGCAACCAGTATGTGTGCTTAACCGATAGCCAGTTAGCATAGCGCACTTGCTATAGCAAGTGCTGCTATAACAGGGCTGTTCGGGAAATTATAACCACTACAAAATACTTGGAAAAGTACCATAAAGTTTGATGTGATCGTCATAACAGTGGAAGGGCCTGCTAGCCTAACCTCTGTAATTGTAAGTACACCAGTCAGCAAGAAGCTAGACTTGGCTAAGGTAAGAAGATGTTGTGAAACCATGAAAATTTTTCTTTCAAACCCAAATTTATCTAAACTCTTTCTTTCAAAACCAAAATTTCTTTCAAACCAACACTTCTTTCCAACCTTCTTTTAAACCAAACCAGTAAAACCAGGGGCAGTTGATAAAGATACAACAGTGGATAAACTTTCCCTCGATTAAGTTCGGGAAGCGGAAGCAAGGAATGAATATTGTCATGGAACAATATGAGGGAGTTGACAACAGAATACTTCACCTAGGCGTGTGACGGACACTACGAGTGTACCAACTGTGTTGTGGGACGACCGCACTCCGATAGGAGCATGTGGGCCTGACAGACCTACTTATAGGTTAGTTGGGTAAGTAGCAATGTATCAATATGATACCCCATATATGTATACGAGTAAAGTCCAGAACACGGGAAGTAGTCGACTCCGTTCTACGGTCAGCAGTGTAAGTCAAACAAGAGCTAAGGATTACCATGAATGGTTGAAGTAAAGGAACCCAGCTAAATTAAAGAGACTGAAGGAATCAGTGAATGTGTCCAAGGAAATATTTAAGATTCAGGAGGTGCGGAGTGCACCGACTGTTATATAAAGACATTGGAGAAGGCGTAGTTTACTGAAAGTACCCATAAGTGCAAGCCAAATGTAATGGCATATTTTATAACACCTAGGAGCAGTCCTTGAGGGGTATTGGATTAAACATTGTTGGATGAAGCAATATAATTGAAACGCAAGAGTTGAAACAAATACTCGGATTAAACGCTGAAGATAACCTACTCAACAGTAAGACCCTAAGTTGCCAAAGAGACAACTTGGAAGGAATCGTGACGGTAAGGCTTATAAGCCACAACAACATATGTTATGTAAGTGTGATCGGTTGCGGAAGTATATGTTACACAAGTAAATAGAGTGGTAAACGAACCACGGCATTAAGAGTGGGGATACCTCTCGATATTGTGAGACCGCAGGAGCGGTAGTTATGTGAACCAAGTTCAAGATGTACGATAAGGATGGACCATGTTGTTTATAACCCTAGAATGATTTGAATAAGAATAACACGAAAAGGAAGTGTTTGTACCAGTATGTAGAAAGGAAGAGTGATAAGTCTGATAGCAACCACCATAGGTGCGTGATGCTAAATGTCTAGTGAACAACGCTTAAGGAGCATAAAGACTCAAGGAGTAGCGTATCCAACAAACAGCCAAGTGGCCAAACCCAGCGTAATGGCGGAAGCTAATATAATAGCGGACGCAGCGTAAGTTGATGTTGTATAATGAGTAAGGATACGGTGCGCAATAAGCGACCGTTGTGTAAGTATCGTTAGATGATAAATGGGGAGTGAGCAGAGTTATGAGTTAAGCCCAGTGGAGGCACAACAGTAAATGATAGCAAAAGAAACGAGTAGTAAGCCGGTAGCGGTGACAAGTATTATGTGATAAGAATTCCAGTAAAACACAGTGTAAATTCCTATCGCAATCGCATGAGAGATTTACTGTCAAGAGTTTACGCCTCTGCACTATGTATGACTGAGTGTTTTGGTATTGCACTTGCGCGGTAATGATCAAGTGGGATAGCTAGGAATCAGAAGCATGCGTAATTGTGGAGGAATAATGTTATAATGGCCGATGCATAGGTAATGCAAGGCCGCAGGAATGAAAGAATACATGTACAAAACCAAAGTGGAGACATGATTAACAGTAAGTGACTACAGTAACACTAAGTACCAAATGTCGGTATGAGATATAACCCCAGGTGTGGGAAATAACTGAGAGAGCACTACACATTGTAGTAGCTCAATCTCACCGACAGTAAGTCGGTAGAAGCAAGTCAATCATTGTGAATTACATAGTAGTTACGCTGTAAGCTATTGGAGAAGTGGATGGAAAATTGTGAAACTCACCGAATTCGCTCAGGGTAAGAGATACCATGCGTCGGTTGAGAAACCAGTCTCCAAGATAAGGGTAATACATTGGAGATGTACAATACAGTAACATTAACGAATGGGGCAAGCTAGCCCTATAATTATCAGGATGGCGCAGCAGAGGCCAGTGAGCCCATGCATCAAATGCCGAATATACATTGTGAATATGAATGGATGGCTAGTCATCAATGCCTAGAAGCCTCACAGGCCAGGACCGAAAACGGTTATGAGTTAGATAGACTCTAATAAGAATTCTTGGTTTAGGGATTAAACCACCAATATGGTTAAATCCTCTAACAAAAACGCATTGTGTACCAGACCGCGTGGAAGTTAAAATACTTCACGACGGCAGAACATTTTAAGCCAATGTTCAGTGACTGATTACGTAGGCGTAATCCCTTTTAAGGGGGGTAGAGCGTAAAGTCGCTTAGTGGTATTACCGTACAAGTGTACGTGATTGTGTGTTGTGCATAGCACAAAATAATTGTTATGATGGTTGGCGCGTGTGTTATACAAACATACGCACATTTATGGTTAAATTGTGGTAATTGCGCACAGAAGATGCGAATACCATTGTGGGAAGTGTGTTTATTTTGTTAACAGTGTGTGTGTGAGAGTACATGTGGAGGGAGTAAAGAAACTCCCGGGGAACTAAAACCCCGACAGTGCATAAATGTGAACCATGTATTGTATTTTGATAAAAAATATGTATATATATATAGTGTTGTGATTTATGAAGGGGTATGAGACCGACATAGAACCTAGTGAGAATTAAATTCCCTAGGTAACTTGAATTAAGTTGGATTTGGGTGATGATTGATAGACGGAGTTCTATCCCTTGGAGATGTTATGATTATGACTAGAAGGATTCAAAGATAGAAAATGGGATATGCTTGAATTATTGTTGGTTGAAAATGAAGTGGGAGGTGAAACTTGATTATCATGAGATCAAGGGAAGCCGAACACAAATTGGGGTGGAAAGATAGTTCAACACTGATGCTGATCACATCAGGGTTGGATGATTCTTGAAGCTCCCTATAAGTGGTCACAAATAACCATGTTAAGAAAGATACAAAGAGCATAAATTGGACTTGGATGTTGTGTTGTGTTTTCAAAAGGATTTTCAATTGGTGTTTTCAAACAATCGATTAATATTTTGAATAAAGGATTCTCTTATACTTAACCTAGTAAAGAATATTTTTGTAGTACTTGCTCACGAGCTGAGGACGCATGAGCCTTTGTCTTCGGACCGGTGACATGAGAAGTATATATGTTAAAAAATTAAGTGAATGTTTGATCTCCCAAAGGAACGGGGACCAGAAGGTGTCCATCGGACCGGGTTCTGCGGGATCACAGTGTATATGTACTCAAATGGGACTCGAGCCCATGGAGAGATGGAAAAGGTATTTCTGTTTGTTATACATGCTAAGACATGTTGTGTGGTTATGAGTAAGAAATATTATTTTAGACCTGAGTCCTAATGTGGTAGTTTCGAAAGTGTTTGTTATTCAGACCTATGAGTCTAACTGTTGTATTGTTACCCAGACCTGAGAGTCTGAGGGTTGTTATGTAAGTGTAATGTTATTAAGGTACCCGGACCATTGAGTCCGAGGTTATCATGTAAGATGTACGAGGGGTTATGTATAATGTGGATATGTTGCCGGACCATTAAGTCCGAGGTTGGATGTAAAGGTGTTGGTAATGGAAGTTAATTTCGAAAGTAATTCCCGTATTCTAATCCAATGATGTGTGGAAATGTGAACTTCGAGGACGAAGTTCTTTTAAGGGGGTAGATTGAAATACCCCAAACCTTGGTATGTTGTGTAAATGTTAAACTATGGTATTTAAAGGCTAAAAGTGCCTTAGAAACATCAAGAACCATTTAAACCATGGTAAAACACAATAAAACACTAAGACACGGTGTGAGCAAAAACATGCTCTAAGCTTGGAGTGAACTTGGTTAGGACCCAAAGAGCCTACCAAGACTTGATAATGTTTAATTATGATTTTATAGGCTAATTAAGTCCTTAGGAAACCTTGGTAGACAATGAAACCAAACAAAAAAACACAAATAAACCTTAAGGTCAATATGGGCTAAAAATGTGCTCTAAGCTTGGGATAAATTTGTATAAGACCTAATGGTCATACCTATACCTTATAAATATGTTAATGAACATATTAAATCAATTACCAAAGAAAACCAAGCTTGAAAACAAGTTAAAACAAAAAGTGCTTTAAGGAGTCTTAAAGCACATTTTTGAAAAATTGTCTTGTAAATGAGTTTTGAATGGCTAAATGTCCATCATTACTCTTAATATATATGTGTACTATATAGTATCACATTTGGGTGGCTATATCAATAGGAAATCAAAAATTTCACTTCTATGTGCCTTGTTTTTGTGAATAGTGATTTTTATAAGCTAGTTTGTAACATATGTGGTTTATAAGTAATTTAATTGGTCAACAAAGACTATTATACCCCTAGGTGATATAAGGGGCCGGTTTTCATGTGTGACTCACCACATTTGAACAAATAAAAAGTTAAGTAATGAACAAAGCAAAAGTACTATTTGCTTTTAGCTTAAATATCTCCAAAAGCAAGTTTTATCTTCATTCTCTCATTTCCTTTCACTTCCAACGTCTTCTTCCTCCTCTCTCCATCGGTTTCCAACAGAACCATCTCATTCTTCATCCTTCACTTGTAACTTATGACTCCATGCTCCGAATTTAATTCCGAGACTACCGTTCTCTTAGTTGGAGCAAGCTCTACAACATTGTCTTTTCAAATCATCAAAACCACCATTTCGGTGCCAAGGAGAACTTCCATGGAAGGAGCTTGAGCTTATATTTTTATGCCTTGTTGATCACCTTTGCTTCAAGGTAAGGAAAAACCAAAGAAAACTCCATTTCCTTCATTTTTGGTGTTGGCCACGAAAATGCACCTAGTAATGGTGTCTTCTCTTGTCTTGTTTTAGCTTCATTCGAATCTTCCAAGGGCTAGGAGGAGTCCTCTCTTGATCTCATTCAAGCTCTCTTTCCATTCAAAGGTAAAACAATTACCTTGATGTGTTAAAACAATATATGTAACTAGGGTTTACAATGAGATGAAGCTTAAAGCTTATATACTCATTTCAATGTTGGTATATTGTTTAGTTGTTGACAAGGAATGAAATGCCTTACCGGTTTATAAGGAAACAAGAAAGAAGTTTGTGTGGAAAAGAGGTAAATATGCTATCTCAATGTGTTTTAATGCCTTAGGAGAAATGAGCTTATAATGCTTGCTAAAACTACCTAAAGAGCAAATGGTGAATGACTTAGTAAAGTAAAGTTCTCAAGGAGACTAGTAAAAGAACATATGTCTTGGTGTATGTAATTGCAGGTCAAAGGCTTATATTTGTGGAAATTCAGTGTTTAAGGTTTATGCAATTTAAGGGCCTAAGAGCCATGTTGTTTAAGGGCCTAAGTGCCAAGCAATTTAAATTGTGCACTATATTGTGATGTGTGTGTGAATTTGTGTGAAGTGAAGTCTTGTGAGTGATGGTGTTCTTGATGGTTTAGGTGTTTTGAATGAAATAAGGTAAAAACCTAAGTGCTTGGATGTGAGTATATACAAGAGAAGCTATGGCAAAATTTGGAAAATGTGTAAGAAGTTCTAAGTTTTTAAGAAAGTTTTGGTGAACTAGGAAGTTGTTTAAGGTTTAGGTAATGTTGATATCCAAGGAATAAGTGATGTTAGGTAAGATGTGAAAAAGGAGGTTTAGTTAGTAAGAAAAGAAGTTTGAGAGAAGATGTTAAGGTGTAGAGGAAACACCTTGGTATAGTGGTCATTATAGGTGGAATACCACCTAGAAATCTTAAGGAGAAAACATTGTAAGTGTTAGGAATTTGAGAAGATATAAGTAAAGGCTTAAGGAATTAGAAAATGAGTTTTATGAGTGTTTGAGGATGTCTAAGATGTGTTTGAAGTGCCCAAATGAGGTTAGGGGTACTAGGTTATATGGGTGAAGTTTGGAGTTGAATGTAAAAAGAAAAAACAGGGTCTGGGCCAGACCGAACTTGCGACCGAACTTGCAAGGTCGGTCGAGCCCAGTTTACCCTGCGAGAATTGGCTTCTGGAATGGACCGACCTTGGGGACCGGACTTGCAAGGTCGGTCGGGCTTGTATTTTGTGTACGGATTAAGTTTCTGGAACCGACCGAACATGGGACCGGACTTGGCAAGTTCGGTCGGGCTAGAATTTTCAAAGGGAAGAAACTCTCGGGAATGGACCGAACATGCGACCGAACTTACAAGGTCGGTCGGAGTAGAAAATTTTGACGGTAAAGTGTTCTGGAATGGACCGACCTTGGAAGGTCGGTCGGTAAGGTCGGTCGGACCAAAAACATGGGTTAAGGTTATGAAATGATATGTAATGATGGGGATTGATTAGTAATGATGTTATAAAGTTGTTAAGGACATGTTAGGTGAGTTTAATGACAATTAAGTGGGTGAAAAGTTGTATTGAATGTAAAAGTAAAACAAGTTAAAAAGTGAAGTTATGTAACTAAGTTAACGGGGAAAAAGTTATAAGCATTAGACATTAAATAATCATGCTACCCCTATGTTAATAAAAATACATGTATGATGTTATCAGTTGTACGAGATTGCTCGAGGAACATAAGTGGACGTGGTAAAGTGGACTCCGGTGACAGGTATGGTTTTCTTGCAACCTGTGTCCTACCGGATTACACCGGCTTGTATGCCAATGTGTTTTTCTGAGTGTTTGCCACCTTGTAAGATTAAAACATGTAATGAGTTTATAGTAATTCATTTATGTGGCGCATCTGGTCTCCGATACCGTTAACCTCAAATAAGTGTCGAACCTTAGCTAACTAGGACTAGGAACAGAGAGAGATCGGTATTCGGAGTTAACGACCCAAACCTTGGGAACGTTCTAACCACGGCTATGTGTGAGTTAGTTGGCTATTGTTGTTGTATGCAAGTGTGTGAACCTCCCTTGTGTGCTTAACTCGGTTATGATACCGTATGGTGTGTGGATGTGGTAGGCTCCATAATGGATCTCTAACTACTTATTTATAAGTATATATGTACTAATGGGGGTGAGGAGTCCGGTCATGTTCCGGCCACGCGTGTGAGGACGGGAGTCGATGTCATATCCGGTTCGACTCTCTGGTGTATGTATAGGTGTATTCCAATTTGGTTTCTACCTTCCCTTAGCTTATCCAAAGCTAGTTTACTGACTCACGTCGGGCCACAGGGGCATACAAATGTTATTTCGGTGTGCTTGGGATTACTATATCCGACACACCTTGGGTTAAGTTAACCGTTCGATATAACTGGACGATAACGAGGTTGGTAACGAGCTTAGCATGAGATTGGCAACAATCTCTAGGCTCACTATGTATACTAACTATGGTGGAAGGTTCCTTGTGTGAACCGACCTTATGGTGTTTTGTGCTGTTATTGTGCTAGGCAATTTCCCTTGCTATGCTATGATATGTATACGTTAGGTGTTTAAAATGAATGCGATGTTATCATGTGTACGCCGAAACAAGAAAGGTTGGGTTATGTTTGTTATGTGAGGAATGAGATATGTTGTAGGATATGGAGTGTGTGGATCATGGAAATGAATCCCAGTTTATGACAAGAGGCGTTTAAGGATAACCCGATTAATGGGTACGTGTCGTTCATTAAGGAAGCAGCTCCGTTTTAGAGGAGAGCCACTCTAGGGTTAAAGGAATCATTGGATGATTTGTTAAGTGTGGATGTGTTGGATATATGTTGAGCCTATTGTTGGGTGTATGCAAGTGTTGCGTGTTTGTGGTTTGTATGCATGATTTAAATATAATCAACTGCATGCTAAGACGACAATTAGTTGTGCGTGGCCCGGTAGCATGTGGGCTGCGGGATTACCATACCAGCAAAGGTGCTGAGCCCCTTGGGGCCACCCTTTCTCTCCTTTTCTATTTCAGGTAAAAGGAGCTGGAAGCCGTTCGAGAGTTGGACGGGGTAGATGTTTATACATGGGTAGCCATTTAAATGGCGTAAGCATTGTAGGCGTAGTAAGACCGAAATTGTTATCGGCATTAGTTTGTAAATACTCGGTACGGTTGGAATGTCTAAAGTATATGGGTTGTTGTTAAGGGAAGCAATTGTAACGTGTAGTTGCTCGGGAATCTAGTCCATCAGACCGATACAAGTACATGTATTAGCCTTGTTAGCCACGTGGGTGGTTAACGGCGTGTAACACCATTGAAATAAGTAATGTGATGAGTTGAATTTTCCGCTGCAGTTTGATGTTATGTGTACGGTGGTAGTTGGGGTGTTACAGGATTACTATGGCACCATAGTCGTTAAATAATCGAATTATCCCGAGTTAATGGAAACAATTGTAATTTTACCAGTTGTTTGAGAATTATTCGAGGAACATAAGAGGAAACAATTGCAACCTGTTGTCCTACCGGATTACACCGGCTTGTATGCCAATGTGTTTTTCGGAATGTTTTCCACCTTATAAAATGGAAACATGTAATGAGTTTACAGTAATTCATTTATGTGGCGTACTTGTTTCCGATACCGTTTAACCTCAAATATGTGTTAAACCTTAGCTAACCAAGTCTCGGATCACACAGGAGTTCGGTATTCGGATTTAACGACCCAAACCATGGGAACGTTCTTACCACAACTGTGTGTGAGTTAGTTGTGTGTTGTTTGTGCGTGTGAGTATGTTATCCCTTGTGTGTTTACCTGGTTATAATACCTTAGTGGTGGACGTGATAGGTTCCATAATGGAGCTCTTAACTATATGTATTATATATATATATATATATATGTATATACTAATGGGGGTGAGGAATCCGGAGTGTTCCGGTCGCGTGTTTGTTTGGGAGTAGATGTCTACAGTTGCTCTAACTCCCTCTCTGTTATGTTAAGGTTGTTTTTCCTTCTTGGAATGCAATCTCCCGCAAGCTCAACCAAAGCTTACCTACCTTGATTATTGTTTGGGCTAGGGGGGAATATGTACGGTGTGTTCGGTACCATATTGAGACCGACACATCACAGTTATGTTATTGTGTACGGTGTGTTCGGAACTAAGTATTTCCGACGCACCATAAGTGGCACATGTTCTCTAAGTAGAACAATATGTTATTGTATAACAAGCGTATCTGTAACACCCCTATAATAATAAAACAACAGCGGAAAATAAACTAAAGGTGCTACAGACCATCGGGCTCCAAACACCCGGTACCAACCCCACCAATTACAACCTTTACATTTAACTAAGTTACGGTCTGAACTTCGAGAAAACTTAACAAAACATAACAATAAAACACATTCGCTCTCCACAAAACCTAGTCCCATCCCAAACGCTCATTCTCTTCGTGGCCACCTGTAAATCAATTCGTACCTGCAAGATGAAACCAAGCAGCCCACCCCAAAAGGGGCGGGTCAGTTCCCTGGAATGGAACTGGTACAATTCTCCAAAAACAAACTTATAAAACATAACTCTTCAAAATAAATAGTAACATGAAAACAAACTCTTCAAAGTAAAACAGAGATAAAGCACTTCGAAACAATCAAGTTTAAAGAGAAAGGAAAACAAGACAAAGATAAAGAACTTCCAAAACAAGTCATCCACTTAAGTAGTCACACCACATAGTTAGTAAGCATCCATTGTTGATGTTAGAACCAATTCCCGTTTGGAGTATAAAGACTCAGATAGTCACAAAGGACTAGGAATAATAAGATAGATCCAAGAACCAATAACTCAAGAGTGAATAATTCAATTGGGAGAGATGGCCCCCACCGCCAGATATCAATGTCCATAAGGACGAGGGATATACAGCCCCCTGCTGTCAGATTTATTTAATGTCCTGGTGGACGAGGGATATACAGCCCCCTGCTGTTAAATATCAATGCCCCTATGGGCGAGGGATATACAGCCCCCTGCTGTTAAATTAAAAATGTCCTGATGGACGAGGGATATACAGCCCCCTGCTGTTCAATATCAATGCCCCTATGGGCGAGGGATATACAGCCCCCTGCTGTTACCATTGAAGACGCGCGCACGTCGAAAGAAAGATTCCAAGATTCACCTTTTCCAAATTCCCACTAGATCACTAACTACCCAGAGCAATACCAAAACACTCAGTCCTACAGAGTGCAGAAGCGTAAACCCTAAGTAGTCAATGTCTAATGGAACAACCAAATAGAGGAACCAATACCCAAGAGAGTTTCACATCCAAGGCTCAGTTAGTCACACAAGCTGAGTTAGTCACACAACCAATTCCTTTTTAGAAATTCCTCTTTAAGTCAGTTAGCGTTTTCCAAAACATTCCACAAGTCAATCAGCAAAAATATCGGAGTACGAGAAATCGTACAAAACATTCCATAAGGTCCAAAAACACAAACAAGCTGAGTACGAGAAATCGTACAAAACATTCCATAAAGTCCAAAACACGTCAAGCTGAGTACGAGAAATCGTACAAAACATTCCATAAAGTCCAAAACACGTCAAGCTGAGTACGAGAAATCGTACCTGGGTAACGCTGTAGCAGTTCTAATCAACTTGCGCAAACAATCAACAGTACTCTGAAGAATATTAAAGGTAATCTATCATCAATCACTTGTAGCCTATGTTACGCTTAAATAAACTCCTTACTCTTATTTCAAAGTCTCAATTATCTTTTAAGCCCTCACTTAAATGTTATGTATAATCTTTGTGTTATCTGAGAACGTTGTACAGCCCAAGGTGGTAAGATCAAGGAATGTATCGATCAACATTGGCTAATTGTCCACTCCTATCCACTTTATTCATACTTAACCACAATCCTCACATTCAAGACTTTTGAGACCTCTATATCATAATGTGTTTATGTTATATAATTAAATCTAAAAATTTCGACAATAATCTTAAGCTCAATACCTCTATTCTTAATTTAAAATAAACATTGTATTATGACCTATGATGGACTCATCTCAAAGAATACTATTATCTCACAATGTAAAGATTATGTATTTAAACAATTCTCTACTAGACAACCCATTATGATTAAGTCTTTCCCTTAACTTAATTAAGACCTACATCTTGTATATTGGAATCATAGTGTTGTAGACGCATTTATTATAACTTAATCGAGTTACTAAACTCATTTATCTTATCTTTAGTTCAGAATAACTTTAATTACAACCATCTAAAAATCTTGTCATAAGATGTTAAATTACTTTTCATCTTGAAATAACCATATTATAATTAACTTAGACTCATAGAACTCTTACATTTAGTATCCACAGGGTATATTATTTACTTTATCATAACTATATAATAATAGGTGTTTTAAGATAATCTTTTATGTATCCTTACTTACATTTAATTTCCTAAATGTTTTTACTTTTACACACATTCTCTCTATAGACCATGTATAATCCTTTTATATTAAACTTCGTTAAACTCAAGTCTTAAATACATTTATATTGTTTACAAAACCTAAAGTTTCAAAAGAATAACTTAATAAATAATTCCCTTTATTGTATTTAGGATGGACATTATATCTTAGCATGAGGTAGAATTTATCAAAGAATTAAATTCTGGTTCGTAAGTGAAATTGTCAATTACTTAATAAGATAATATATTCTGAACAAACTCCATACCTTATATTCAAATGACACATTAATACTTCCAGTGTCAAAAGGTAAATCAATATAATCTCTTATGTAACCTAATTTCATCTAATTAAAGGTTTAAAGATTTTAAGTATCTAATTTCTATTTACAAACCCCCTCATAAATTCTAACTACTAAATACATTACTAAATATAAACTCACATCCTGAATATTGGTGTTAAATGTATTTATATGGCTTAACTAGTTGTAAGAAACTTAAGGATTATTATTTAGATTAAATTCCTAATCATAGTTTAATGTAGTTTTATATCATAATCCCCTTTTAATGATTTTATCTTAAAATATTAAGTTATTACTCAATACTATAATATTAAGAAATAATTAAATCTAGACTTATTTATCCTCTTCACCTTTAGATGTAAAAGTAACTCATTTATTTATTATTGTTTACATAATAAGAACATTTAAATGTAAAAGTATTTCATTCATTTTATTATTAATTATATAATAAGATCTATTTGTGTAACACTTTATGTAAACTAATTCCAAATATTCCTAAATTTCAACTTATTAATTTCTTAACCAAATTATAGATTTACATTGTGGTCATTGACTAAATATATACGTATATTTAAATACTGTTTATATAAATCTTAGAAATTCAAAGATAACTAAAAACTCAACCTATAACCATAAATTAATACCTCCTCATATAATATTCTTTTATTAGTATCATGTAGAGGTTTAGTTTAACTCATTAATTCCTTCATATTATATTTTCTATAAGGTATTTTATTCCTTTTATTTATTTATTTATCGTATATATATATATCCTTCCTATTATATTTCTCACAAGGAATGTTATTTCCTTTATCTATTTTTATTGTATTTATATACACATATATATATATATATATACCCACATATATCAAGATTTATCCAGAACATTCTTTAAGAAATTCTATTGTATTTAATTATATTTAATATCTTTAGACATATCTACAACTGATTTATGGTTTTAAAATAGAGTATTTCCCTTAGTTTTAGTTAAACATATTAGCTTCCATATTATATATAATAAATAAAATGTAGTTTAGTTAAATTCCTTGATTTAATATAAGTTTCTATTTATTTCTCTCATATAAATATATATATAAATATATGTAACAATTTTTACTTCACTTAAAGTTAATACCCAAAATATTTATAAACATACTGTATTAAATGTTAATTAGTCTTATTATATTTTCCCCAACCTATAAAGTTCATTAATCAACTATACTTTAATTTTTGATTACATTAAAAAATATATTATAAGTTATTCTTATGAAAAACTCACAAACCCAATTTTTAAAACCTTTTCCCGTTGCCCAAAAATTCCCAACTTAATATACAGTAACTATAACATTTTAGACATATTATAAAATTTTTATTTCATAAACATATCTTTTTAATTTAGCCAAATAATTCCAGAAAACCCGTAACTTGCAAAAATCGTAACTTACGTTTAAAAACTCCAAAACCATATTAATTTACATCAAAATAAACTAGGTTTTATAAGGAATCTATGTTTAAAATTTCAAGTCTCAAAATACATTCGGGAAGACCATTAACTAATTCAACAAGTTAGGGTTAAATTCTGAAATATTATAAAACTTAAACAATCTTTATAACCCACGATCTAATCTCGGCCGTCCAAATCTTTTAAGCCCGATCGGACGGACACTGAACGCCCAGTTCTTCAGCAAATCCCCAATTCGATTCGAGTACTAATTCACCAATTTCTCACAATGTACAGAACCAAATCGAGTGATTCTTGTTCCATTGAATCCGAAATTTGATTGCGGTTCTATTGATACTAATTTCCCCAATTATAATGCAGGATTCAATGGTTTTCGAATTCGGTTTCGAAGTTAGGGTATTTTCGGGTTTCCGAATTCGATTCTAACAAATTCTCTCAATCTAATGCGTAATTGATGCAATTGGAACATGGCTTTGACCGATAATGTAATATAGATTAGCAAGGTTGAAGGAATTTGAAGAAAACTTACCGGAAATTGCAATAACGGAGCAAACAGATTTCGGTTTTCTGGAAACGTTTTCGAACTTGACTGTTTCGGGTGCCAACTTTGAGGATCTATAATTTACGTTCTAGATCGAGTTAGGCCATGTTCTTGGGCTCATTAGAAAGAAGAAATATAGATCTACACAATGATAGCAAGCACTAATCCTAACTCGCATCACACAGAAAGAAATCGAAGTCACAAAACACGAGTTTACCTCTCTGTTTCGGTATTATTTTATGTGCTGGCAAGACCGAAACTTTAGGCCTCTATATCTCCCAAATGGTTACGAATTGGACTTGGGCATAAACACAAAGTTGTAGAGGGATTAGCGATCTTTACAACGAGCTAAAGAAATCGAATTTTGGTTGAAAGACGAGGAAGTTATGGCAAGACGAACTTTACCTGAAATCGAATGAAAACTGGAATCTGGGTTACGAATTCTCAAGGTGGCAACTTTGGATCAATATTCCCGTCGATGTAGGATGAGTTAGGAGATGTATGAGTTATGGTTGTAAAGAGGGAATTAAGGAGAAAAGAATAGAGAAGACGGCACTGGAAAATTCGAAGTAACGAGTGAGATATAGCCGTCACAAGTTAGGTCAAAATCGGATGATTGTTGGAGAAAAACAAGGAGATAGAATCGACTAAGTGTTGGGGCGCACGAGAGGCTGACACGTGGCAGTTATAAAATTTTGGCTCTAAACTTCAAACTAGCATAACTTTGGCTAGGATGATCCGTTTTTGACGTTCTTTTTATCGATCTTCATGGTTTTTCATAACCTATTTATTGGTATAGGTTTCATGGCCTGGTTTGACCATTCTCAAAAAGTCAACTCTAGCAAGGCTTAATAAGCTTTAAGGTTTCTAGAATTTTATATTGACTTTTATGTTTCAAAACAATGTTCCAACACTTCCTAAAATCTTTATAATATATTTGGAGTGTTTAATAATTTTCCCAAGATTTATTGACTTATAAATCTTATTATTAAATTCATAGTACTATATAATAATGTATAATAATTAGGGTTAAATAGGAGAAAACCCCTAAATAAATCTCACAACCCCATATAATAATTAATATTCATAATTCCATATAATATTTAATATTCAGAATTCCATATAATAATTAATACTTAATAGTATTATTAAAGGTTTAATAAAAGAAATCCCCTAAATTAATTTAAATTAATTTAGGGGTATTTCAGCATATCCCCCTTAAAAGAAACTTCGCCTCGAAGTTTAAAAATCAACTAATAAGCACTCACACCGCTTCGGGTGTGCTGAGACAATAAAAGTTCCAATGAAATTCCATACCCAACCAATCCTTTATTTCCATCCATTTCCATAACAACATTCCACTCAAGATTACTCAAAATCGAACTGAATCAGGATATACCAAGATATGGCATGATGAAAATCAAAAGTCACATACTGAGTCATAATGCAAAAAACCAAGCACATACAAACACCTCTCATTCTGCTAATACTGTTCTCCCTTTGCTAACAATGCAACGAGGCATAATCCGGATGAGATAACGAAGGAGGAGTATGCCAGCATATCCCCCTTAAAAGAGCTAAGGTACGCCCTCGTACCGCTACTAATGGCACATTCAAAGAATTCAACACCTTATTAACCAGCTTTGTTGAATTTTACTGCACCGTTGATTATATCTATGATCGTTATATATATCTGTATCTCTTGATTGTTATGTATTTGTATTTCCTTGGTGGTTATAAAATTTATCTTATGGTTATTATCCATTCATTTAATGACTGATACGAATTATATGTCCATATATGATCATTTATCATATTAATTATATTACTAAGCTATACCTCGGGTGTAACGTACTTGAGTAGTTTAACATAATATTCCCGATCATTTAATAATCTTCCAAAATTATCTTCAAAGTTTATTGGCCAACCATATGTTAAAACTCTATAAGATATAATATTTTCTGTGACTTTTCCAAGTTTTAAATGTTCTTATAATTAACTATCATATTTTAGACGAGTCATTCAATGTTTACTTCATAAAATTTACTTATTATATATTTACATAATTTCACCCAAGGGAGAATCTAAGGAAGTTCTTATCAATTATAATGTAGCTCCAAAATCTGATTTCTTTATCTTAAATTTATTTTTCAAGATAGGGACTCTATATAAAATTTTAAGTCAAATGTACTAGTCTAATGAAAACTCACTCACTCTTGGTGATTATTTTTCTTAGAGTTTGTTCTATGTAAGTGTTCTTCTGATTATTAAATCTTAGTACTCTCTTAGACAATGGTGGCTTTTAGTAAATATCACTCTTAGTGTGTCTTTTAAAATTTTATACCTGTATAATGTTAAACTTCCAGTAAACATGAGAATTTTCAATCTTTAAGTAACTCTCAATTTTTATTTTTTTATTATTTTTTTTTAAGATGCTCAATACTCAAGTATTTAAGGATCAATGATACTTAGTTTAGTATTACTCTTCTCTTCACTCAATCTTAAGTAACTTCTTTTATTGATTTTTTTTATATTCAACCAGGGGTAGATGTTGTATCTTGGAGCACCCAAACTTAATCCCCTTCCTCCATATATAGGTATTTTTCACCAAAGATTTAACTCAATAAACCCTTTACATTTATGAGTTTAATACCGGATCTTAAGATACAAATTTGATTTGTTCATTGTGGTTAGCACTGAAATATGCCTAGCTCAAGATTTTATGATGGTAACGTCTTACCACCACTTCCCCTCAAGTTCAACACAATCCATCACCTGCGTGGAAGATTATATACGGTTAGATGACAAGGCTTGTCTAGCCCCTAAACTTCTAGAAGTGGGTGTGCACCCCCACTACTTTCAGCCTAGGAGTTCGTCGTACCAGGCACTTCCCGTAGGGTGTTAGGTTTATGTGTTTTCTTTCTAAAGTTAACATAGAGTTTTAATGTGTTTTACAAGTTCAGATGTTGATCTTTTCTAATACGCTACTAGTTCTTGTTAGCTTAATAATTTTCTAGACTTAAGATTTGTCTTAAACATTATCTTTAGGTAATAAATTGATACCAAGTAATTCATGAGATTTATTTTCAAACTTTAAAGGAGTTGAAGTACTTTCACATAATATCAATACTAATTTAGTTATGTAAAGTGATACTTGTATACTGTTTTCAACCAAAAGTATTCTTTTAAAATTTTAGGAATTGGTGTACTAGCTTTTAAAGGATTGCATCTTTAGCAATGTATCCTCCATGAGTATGCTTTTGAAAAATAGCTTAATATTTGGTTTATCTCGACCAAAATCTTATCGTACTTAATATAGGATGTTCCAAACTTATATATATATATATTTCTGAAGTTTATTGTTGGAACGGTATAACAACACATCACACTCAACAAACATTCACAAAAGGAAAGTGTGTAAAGGAATCATTCATAATTCCAAAAAGGGTTAGGAGTCGTGCCTTACTGGAGTCCTCACTTCCCAATTCTACCCCGTTCCCCAGTTTTAAGTGCACCTATAATCTAAGTATTTCACTCGGCTTGTTTTCTCGGGTTCAGAGCGTAACTACGCTCTGATACCACTTTCTGGTGGGGGCCATCTCTCCCAATTGAATTATTCCACTCTTGAGTTATTGGTTCTTGGATCTATCTTATTATTCCTAGTCCTTTGTGACTATCTGAGTCTTTATACTCCAAACGAGAATTGGTTCTAACATCAACAATGGATGCTTACTAACTATGTGGTGTGACTACTTAAGTGGATGACTTGTTTTGGAAGTTCTTTATCTTTGTCTTGTCCTTTCTCTTTAAACTTGATTGTTTCGAAGTGCTTTATCTCTGTTTTACTTTGAAGAGTTTGTTTTCATGTTACTATTTATTTTGAAGAGTTATGTTTTATAAGTTTGTTTTTGGAGAATTGTACCAGTTCCATTCCAGGGAACTGACCCGCCCCTTTTGGGGTGGGCTGCTTGGTTTCATCTTGCAGGTACGAATTGATTTACAGGTGGCCACGAAGAGAATGAGCGTTTGGGATGGGACTAGGTTTTGTGGAGAGCGAATGTGTTTATTGTTATGTTTTGTTAAGTTTTCTCGAAGTTCAGACCGTAACTTAGTTAAATGTAATGGTTGTAATTGGTGGGGTTGGTACCGGGTGTTTGGAGCCCGATGGTCTGTAGCACCTTTAGTTTATTTTCCGCTGTTGTTTTATTATTATAGGGGTGTTACAGTATCATGGGATCAAAAGATTCTCTAGGTTCTAATGAGTTTACTAACTCACAAGTCGGGGGGTGTGTCCTCACGTGACCCCCACCAAGTTGTGACATATGTATGTTTAAATGTCATATGTGTTGTATGTGGAGTATGTGGATCAGGGGTATTAATCCCAGTTTATAATAAGAGGAATCTAAGTATGACCCGACTAGTGGATAAGTGTCGTCTATTAAGAAGATAGCTCCATTAGAGGAGAAACCCTCAAGGGTTAAGAACAAATGAGTGATCTACGAGTTTTGTTGAGTTGGTTGATTGTTGAACCCCGTTGTTGTGGGTATGCAATGTGTTACGTGTTTATAGTTTCTCAAGCATGATTCAAATAAAATCAACCGCATGCTTAGACGACAATTAGTTATGCGTGGCCCGGTAGCATGCGGGCTGCACGATTACCATACCAGCATTGTGCTGAGCCCCCTAGAGGGCCACCCTTTCTCTCTTTATTTTCAGGTACAAGGTGCTGGAAGCCGTTTGAGAGTAGGACGGGGCAGTTGTTTTCACATGGGTAGTTAATTGATTGAGTATGTATTGTAGGTGTAGTAAGACCGAAATTGTTGTCGGCATTAGTTTGTAAATACTCGGTACAGTTGGAATGCAAATGTATAATGTTTGTTGGTAATGGGAAGAGTTTGTAATGTGTAGTTGCTCGGGAATCTAGTCCATCAGACCGATACAATGTATATGTATTAGCCTTGTTAGCCACGTGGGTGGTTAACGGCGTGTAACACGAATGAGTTAAGTAATGTAATGAGTTAAGATTTCCGCTGCAGTCTGTTGTTAAGTGTGATGTTGTTAGTTGCGGTGTTACACATTTATAATATAAGAAATATTCATCTTTAAAAGAGAATGAATATATTATAAAAGATTTACCATATAATAAATGGTCCCATAATACATATATATAAATAAATATATGTTATGGAGTGAAAAATACAATATGGTTCAAATAACCATATAATATCATAACTAAAATGATATAGGTAAGAAGAAAAGAATTATAAACATTGGATAAGGAAATTCTAATGTTATGTTGTTCATGAATTAATAAGGAGTTATATACTTCAAAGTATTTTCAAATATGAATTATACAACATTACACTTGGAAAAACTAACCTTAGGAAAATAAATACTAAGGTGAGATGTATAATATATGATTAAGATTATACATGCAATATAGTGATAAACTATATGATATTCGTGTATTAAAAATACATGCGATAACAAACATTTAAAGTTAAGTAATTATATACACGACGTAACCGCACATGTAAATATATGCGTTTTTCCTAATCCCGAGTTTGAAATACCCAGAGTTTCTAAAGGATGATTTACTTTGCTAATTATGTCCTAATGAGCTATTAAGCATCTTTAAATCCTAATATTGGTATAAGTACACATTAGGGCCAGAAAAGTCCTTAATATCACTTCTTGTATTGTTTTAAAAGTAGCTAGCTAGAATGCTCCAATGACATTGTGACAACCAAGCTAGTAGGTGATGCAGCAGCTAGCTTATGTAGTAAACACACAAGTAGGTGATGCAGCTGCTTGGGGAAGCTAGTAAGCAAGTAGGTGACTCATCAAGCTAGTAAGCAAGTAGGTGACTCATCAAGCTAGCAAGCAAGTAGGTGACTCATCAAGCTAGTAAGCAAGTAGGTGACTCAGCAAGCTAGCAAGCTAGTAGGACATCTTAAGCACGACCAAGCTAGTAGGCAAGTAGGACGTCTTTAAGCACGAGGTGGCATGATGAGTTGGCACCTACTTAAACACTTGACACATACTATAACCAATAGGAGCTCGACACCTAAGTAGGCTGGTAGGAGGTGGCAACATCCCATTGGAGATGTGACATGGCTTAGGAATCAGCCACACACACCTTTCCTTCACCTTAAGTAACTTAAACCGCCCCTTTGCTTATATAAACCGTCCTCCACCTCCATTCAGCCCTTTAGCACGTTAAGAAGAGAAAAGAAAGAGAGATAAGCTTACCACCACCACCTGGCCGAGAGCAAAGAGAAGGAGGAGAGCTACTATCTTCATCTTCTTCCAATCCTAGAGGTAAGGCTGTTCTTGGTGTGTTCTTCATCCTTTCCTAGTCTATTCTCAGCCGAAAACCAGAGGAGAAACCAAGGGAACTCACTCCTTTTCCATGTCCATTTTAGGAGCTTAAAAGCTGTCTTAGGGTGTTCTAACTTCTAGCAAAGCTTTCCAAGGATTTAAGGAAGGTTTTCTTCAGCAATCTGCAAGGTAACTTCATGGTTACCATCCCTTAATAAATCTTTATGTTTTACAGGAGTATTACCCCTATATTATCTAATTAAAATTCGTAGCTATTTATTAGCCTAAAGCTAGAAGAGTTAGAAAAGTGTTTTAAGGAAGAAAAGGATGTGTTTGCAACCTACCTTTGATTACTGATTGCTTAAGAGTTTGTTTATGGTGTTTTGCTACTGTTTAGTAAGTGGGAATAACCTAGAGGTAATTATGTTTGTTCTGGATAATCTTTAGTCTAATCTGGTGTTGTTATAATCTAGGATAAATGGTGTCTTAAAGAGTTTTGTTTAATCACCAGATTTGTGAGTGGAATTCTAGAGCATTAATCAAGTGTTTTAGGTGCTTAACTAACCTAGAACCTATCTGATTATTATGGCCGAGTAACATAGGTGAAAGTATAGAATTTGTTAAAGATGTTAAGTGTGATTACTAGAAGAGCTAATCTGATGAATTAGATGTCTAGTACAACCGCTTTCAGTTGGAAGTTAATTAGTGTAAACTAGATGTGTCCTAGGGCTAAAAACATGATTGTTGATTGTTCTGGTCATTAGTAACCTATTATGGCAGAATTGGCCATGAACTATTAAAGAGATGTATATCATGATTTTAGGATGAAGATGATAGTTTAAACTAAGCTAATTCTTAAAGTCTTAAAGTCTAGTATGTTGGGAACTTATATGTACAATCTTTGAAGGTCGTTTATGGTGGCATAAACTCCTAAGCTAATCTGGTTAATATTGTGTTGTTATGACCGAAAACGTTAGGAACCAATTATGATTTGATTCAGGTTGTAATCTATAGTTAAATTATGTCTTAAGCTGATCTAGATGAGATAGTTAATAATAGAACTGAAATGGATATGATTTGTTTGTTTGATCAAGACTTGGTCTTAAGGTATGATTTATGGTTGTTTGAACTGTTAAGCTGAGATATTTGATGTTGTATGATGGCCGAAGGTGCCATGTAAGATTATGTGATCATAGCCTTTCCTTAAGTGTGTTTGATTATTGTTATGTTCCTTGTGTTTGAAATTATGAAATGGGCTTCGTTAAGTGACTTGACTGTTGATTCTTGTTATACTTTAAATTGTTATATTCTGATTAATGAGGATTCAATGAGTAACTCATTGGAATGG
Organism: Limonium bicolor; assembly: GCA_023374045.1. Taxonomy (NCBI): domain Eukaryota; kingdom Viridiplantae; phylum Streptophyta; class Magnoliopsida; order Caryophyllales; family Plumbaginaceae; genus Limonium; species Limonium bicolor. Next base: position 221,905,261 of record CM041779.1, read on the forward strand.
ATTGTTGAGATATATGGCCATATGTGGAACTTGAGAAGTAATTGCCTTCTCATGAATTATTGGACTCATGGTATGCCTTGGGCACCATGAGATGCTTCATGGTTTCCTACTCTATAGTTTAAAGGTACTATAGGGGGTGTGCACATCTTTTAGGGCCTGGAGTGCGTTTGGGAAAGGTTGGATCGCCTCAATGATCGAGATTCGTCCCTTGAACTGATTTGTGTGGAATGGAGAAATTGATGACTAAGGAAAATATGTGAATTGATTAACATGTACTTGTGCAGGTTTGGATGCCTTATTGTTAATGCTTGAACTCTTGGTTGAGCAAAGTTTGTGTATATACCATCAAGTACTTTACTAAGTTATTGTCTGATGGTAGCTTTGATTTTACGCAGCTTTGCTAATTTTGGCTTTATGCCCTGTGGTCTTTTCTCTGTTATTGTATGAATGACCACAGATGCAGGAAATGAAGGAGCTTCTCCCTAGTTGTGGAGACATCCGAGAGTGTGGGCTTTTGGGGCTAGAAGACCATCATTTTATTCTCTTTTGGTTTCTAGACTAATGTATTAGGTTGTTCTATAACCTATGTAATACAAAGTTAGTTTGGTTGTAAGTTAAGCCTAAGCATTCACATGGTTGTGAGTGTGGCGGTAATGTCTATAAGACTTATGCTTCGGCTTTATTAATCTGAGCAAGTTTATTATCATATTATGGTTAGTAATTTAGGGGCGTTACAAAGTGGTATCAGAGCATGGTTGCTCGTGATATGGATTAAAAATGAAATTAGGATGGGATATGGGGCTGTGAGAGTAAGGCACGTGTTTGCTCCTGTTGTGTTAACTAACCTGCATGAATATGGAGTATAATACTCTTATCTGCTTGATTGTTATTAATGTTTGAGGGAATGTGTATGTGTTAGTAACCCTTTTGTTGCCAAGATTAGATGGCAGCTAATATCCAAGAGATGGCTCAAGCAATGGCTGTAGCAATGGCACAGCTAGAAGCAAACAGGAATAATGTTATGCGTCAGATAACTGCGATAAAACCCGAGAGTTTCCATGGGCAGGAAGATCCTCAGATTCTAGAGGGATGGCTACGAGAATTTGATAAAGTCTTTGAGGCAGTGGGCTGCCCCGAAGATAGAAAGGTAGGATGTGCTGCCTATTACTTCAAAGATGAAGCAGACCTATGGTGGGGAGCTGTAAAAGAGGGCTGTCTTCAACAACCTGGTTTTGGATGGATGGAATTGAAAACATTGATGAGGACTCGCTTTTACCCGGATCATCTAAAAGAGAAGAAGCAACAAGAATTTTTAAACCTGCAACAACGATCTATGTCGGCAGCTAAGTACCGGACCAGATTTCTGGAACTAGCTAGGTTCGCTCCAAACCTAGTCCCTGATGAAGAATCTAAGGCAAGAAAATTAAGACTTGGGCTGAATTTTGAATTCGGGAGTTCATGGCGGGATCAACTTATGAAACATTACAAGAAGCTTATGAGAAGGCTGCCAGCATTGAGATGGTACAACATGAAAGAAGGGAGTTCCATGAAGGGAAGAAAAATAGGCCCTTTGGTGGACCAGCTGAGGGGTCGGATGTAAAGAAGCCCAATCTCAATCAAAAGACAAGATTCAGTGGAGGTATCCAGAGCAAGGGTAAGGAGACATCTGCCACAGCACCAAGTGGAAGAACTTATAACTGTAGGAGATGTCAGAAGAATCATCCGGGAAAAGATTGTGAAGGGGGGTTCGTGACTTGTAACCACTGTGGAAAGCTGGGGCATCGGGCCTATGAATGTTTCCGAAACCCTGAGTCAAGAAGCTTCAGGAAAGGCATGCCACTGGTTAGCTAGACGAACTCTAATACCTTTAAAGCAGCTTCTGGAGTTGGTGGTGGACAAAGTAGCAGTAAAGGGGCTGAAAAGAATGAGAACAAGTACAAGAAGTCTGGGGCCCTGAATGTGATGAATGAATCAGAGGCTAGAGCTCAGGGAAATGTCATTACAGGTATTTTCCCTGTTCATGGATTAGAAGCACATGTTTTATTCGACTCCGGTGCCACATACTCTTTTGCTTCTACTGCTTTCATGAGGAAATTGAAGTTGTCCAGTATTTCTTGTGTGAATATTTATGTGACAATACCATCGGGGGAAAAGATAAAATGCTCTGAGATTATAGAGAACGTGAATATTCTTGTTAAAGGAGTAGGTTTCCCAGCTGACTTGGTAGTATTTGAAGGCTTGGAATTTGATATTATATTGGGGATGGATTGGCTGCAACGGTACAAAGGACGGTTAGATTGTTATGAATAGCGGATTTTGTTAAAGAGTCCTTCAGGGCAACGGGTATCATACAGGAAGATAGTAAGGCAGCCAAAGGTGAAGATCATTTTGTCATCTCCATGGCAGTAGAAGTTAGAAAAGGAAAACAAGTGTACTTGTGTTATGTTTGAGATCTAATGAAAAGAGAAATCAGCTTTCTGAAATTCCTATTGTTGCTGAGTACCCAGACGTGTTCCCAGAAGAGATTCATGGAATTCCACCCAAAAGAGAAGTTGAATTTTGCATTGACTTAGTGCCAGGAACCGGACCAATAGCAAAAGCACCTTATCGAATGGCACCAGTGGAGATGAAGGAATTAAAAGCTCAGTTCGAGGAGTTATTGGAGAAAGGGTATATAAAACCTAGTGTATCACCCTGGGGTGCTCCAGTTCTGTTTGTAAAGAAGAAGGATGGGGGCCTTCGACTCTGCATTGACTACAGGGAGCTAAACAAAGTAACCATTAAGAACAAGTATCCACTACCTCGAATTGATGATTTGATTGACCAATTAAAGGAAGCTAGTGTGTTTTCCAAAATTGATTTAAGGTCGGGCTACCACCAGATAAGGGTAGCCGAGCAAGATATCTCAAAGACAGCGTTTCGAACGAGGTATGGCCATTACGAATTTATAGTAATGCCGTTTGGCCTAATTAATGCTCCTGCGGTGTTTATGGATCTCAAGAACCGGGTCTTCACTCAATATTTGGATAGTTTTGTTGTGGTGTTTATTGATGATATCTTGATTTATTCAAAGAACCAGGAAGATCATGCCGAGCATTTAAGAAAGGTGTTAGAATTACTACAAGTGCGTAAGTTATATGCAAAGCTGTCTAAATGTGATTTTTGGTTGAAAGAAGTGGCTTTCTTGGGCCATATTATCTCAAGTGAAGGTATAGCAGTAGATCCTTCAAAGATTGAAGTTGTTAAGGAATGGCCTCATCCTACCAATGTTACAGAGGTTAGAAGTTTTCTGGGGCTTGCAGGCTATTATAGGAGATTTGTCAAGGATTTCTCCAAAATTGCTAGGCCATTGACGAATTTGATGAAGAAATCTGTTGGATTTGAGTGGAGTGACCAATGTGAGCAGTCATTCCAGCAACTAAAGACTAGATTAACTACTGCTCCAGTGTTAACATTACCAGAAGGAGTGGATTGCCTGGAGGTCTACTGTGATGCCTCGAAGTTTGGTCTGGGTTGTGTTCTAATGCAAAATAGGCGAGTGATAGCCTATGCTTCTAGGCAATTGAAGAAACATGAAGAAAATTACCCCACTCACGACCTTGAGCTTGCAGCAGTAGTATTTGCTCTGAAGATCTGGAGACATTACTTATATGGAGTCACTTGCAAAATCTTCACCGACCATAAGAGTTTAAAATATATATTCACTCAAAAGGAGCTGAATATGAGGCAGAGAAGATGGTTAGAGTTTGTCAAAGATTATGATCTGGATATTCAATACCACGAAGGCAGAGCAAACCTTGTAGCTGATGCTTTAAGCAGGAAAAAGAAGTCATTCAACAACAGCCATGTGGATCCTCCCAGATAAGTTGTATGAAGATATTCGTAGGCTCGACTTGGAGTTAGTAGTTAGTGGAGAAGAAGCACAATCAAGTAGTCTACACCAACTGTCCATTTCTCTAGATATATTCGAAGAGATCCGGAAAGACCAATCAGGGGATGAGAAACTTGAACAAATCAAGAGGAAAATTACAGAAGGGAAAGCTACAGATTTTAAGATCCATAAAGATGGAAGCTTAAGGTTCAAAGGTCGGTGGTGCATTCCTAAGAGCTGTGGGGAGATCAAGAACAAGTTGATGCAAGAAGCCCATCAATCACCCTACTCCATACATCCAGGAGGTAATAAGTTGTATAAGGATTTAAAGAAACAGTTTTGGTGGCCAGGAATGAAACGTGAAGTTGCTGAGTTTGTAGCTAGATGTTTAACTTGCCAGAAGTAAAATTTGAGCATAGTCGACCGGGGGGCTTAGTGCAACCATTGGAAGTACCAGCTTGGAAATGGGATTCCATATATATGGATTTTATAGTGGGACTACCTTTAACTAGGTCAGGAATGAATCAAATTTGGGTTGTTGTGGATCGACTCACCAAAACAGCCAGATTTATACCAATGCAAGATACTTGGACAATGGATAAGTTAGTTGCTACTTACATCAAGGAAATTGTCAGATATCATGGAGTTCCTACAATTATAGTATCTGATAGGGATTCTAGGTTTCAAAGTCGTTTCTGGCAGAGCTTTCAGAAAGCTATGGGTTCTCAGTTAAAGTTCAGTACTGCCTTTCACCCCGCAACAGATGGACAAACAGAGAGAACAATTCAAACATTAGAAGATATGTTGAGAGCTTGTGTTATGGACTACCAAGGTACATGGATTGATCATCTCCATTTGATAGAATTTTCATACAACAACAGTTACCATAGTAGCATTGGAATGGCTCCATATGAAGCTTTATATGGAAGAAAGTGTAGAACTCCACTATGTTGGGATGAAATCTCAGAAACAGTTTTGTTAGGACCAGAAATGATTGAAAATATGATTCAGCAAGTGAAACTCATCCAGCAAAGGATGAAAGCTGCACAGGATCGACAAAAGTCCTATGCTGATAAAAAGAGAAAGTTTTTGGAATTTACAGCGGGAGAGAAAGTATTCTTAAAGGTATCTCCAACCAAGGGAATCATGAGATTTGGGAAGAAAGGAAAGCTTAGCCCTAAATACATTGGCCCATATGAAATTTTAGAACGAGTGGGAACTTTGGCATACCGATTAGCATTACCAACAGAATTAGACAAGGTACACAACGTTTTCCATGTTTCTCGGTTGAAGAAGTACATACACGATCCATCTCATGTCATCCAACCTGAAAAAGTTCAGATTGACCCATCTTTGTCATATGAGGAGGTTCCAATACAAATATTGGACACAAAGGTCAGAGAGACACGCTTAAAGACTACAAAAATGGTGAAAGTCCTTTGGACCAACCATAATATTGAGGAAGCAACCTGGGAAGCAGAGGATTTTATGAGAACAAGATACCCAGAACTTTTTGATGAATCCTAGGTAACATTTATAGTTACGAGGTCGTAACTTAAAATTTAGGGGGAGTGACTTCGATACTCTTATTCTTGATATCTTTGGTATGAATATGTTATGACTCTTTTTTTTCATGAATGTTCTTCCGTTTATGCTTGATTACTTGGTGTGAATACTTGATTGTTTATTAGCTGAGTTATAGTTTTAATGAATGGATGATCTGGGGAATAGCTGGAGCTTCGGGGTCGAAGCTTTTCTTAAGGGGGAGTGAATGAAATACCCAAGTTTCTAAAGGATGATTTACTTTGCTAATTAAGTCCTAATGAGCTATTAAGCATCTTAAAATCCTAATATTGGCATAAGTACACATTAGGACCAGAAAAGTCCTTAATATCACTTCTTGTATTGTTTTAAAAGTAGCTAGCTAGAATGCTCCAATGACATTGTGACAACCAAGCTAGTAGGTGATGCAGCAGCTAGCTTATGTAGTAAACACACAAGTAGGTGATGCAGCTGCTTGGGGAAGCTAGTAAGCAAGTAGGTGACTCATCAAGCTAGTAAGCAAGTAGGTGACTCATCAAGATAGCAAGCAAGTAGGTGACTCATCAAGCTAGTAAGCAAGTAGGTGACTCAGCAAGCTAGCAAGCTAGTAGGACGTCTTAAGCACGACCAAGCTAGTAGGCAAGTAGGACGTCTTTAAGCACGAGGTGGCATGATGAGTTGGCACCTACTTAAACACTTGACACATACTATAACCAATAGGAGCTCGACACCTAAGTAGGCTGGTAGGAGGTGGCAACATCCCATTGGAGACGTGACATGGCTTAGGAATCAGCCACACACCCTTTCCTTCACCTTAAGTAACTTAAACCGCCCCTTTGCTTATATAAACCGTCCTCCACCTCCATTCAGCCCTTTAGCACGTTAAGAAGAGAAAAAGAAAGAGAGAAAAGCTTACCACTACCACCTGGCCGAGAGCAAAGAGAAGGAGGAGAGCTACTATCTTCATCTTCTTCCAATTCTAGAGGTAAGGCTGTTCTTGGTGTGTTCTTCATCCTTTCCTAGTCTATTCTCAGCCAAAACCAGAGGAGAAACCAAGGGAACTCACTCCTTTTCCATGTCCATTTTAGGAGCTTAAAAGCTGTCTTAGGGTGTTCTAACTTCTAGCAAGCTTTCCAAGGATTTAAGGAAGATTTCTTCAGCAATCTACAAGGTAAATTCATGGTTACCATCCCTTAATAAATCTGTATGTTTTACAGGAGTATTACCCCTATATTATCTAATTAAAATTCGTAGCTATTTATTAGCCTAAAGCTAGAAGAGTTAGAAAAGTGTTTTAAGGAAGAAAAGGATGTGTTTGAAACCTACCTTTGATTACTGATTGCTTAAGAGTTTGTTTATGGTGTTTTGCTACTGTTTAGTAAGTGGGAATAACCTAGAGGTAATTATGTTTGTTCTGGATAATCTTTAGTCTAATATGGTGTTGTTATAATCTAGGATAAATGGTGTCTTAAAGAGTTTTGTTTAATCACCAGATTTGTGAGTGGAATTCTAGAGCATTAATCAAGTGTTTTAGGTGCTTAACTAACCTAGAACCTATCTGATTATTATGGCCGAGTAACATAGGTGAAAGTATAGAATTTGTTAAAGATGTTAAGTGTGATTACTAGAAGAGCTAATCTGATGAATTAGATGTCTAGTACAACCGCTTTCAGTTGGAAGTTAATTAGTGTAAACTAGATGTGTCCTAGGGCTAAAAACATGATTGTTGATTGTTCTGGTCATTAGTAACCTATTATGGCAGAATTGGCCATGAACTATTAAAGAGATGTATATCATGATTTTAGGATGAAGATGATAGTTTAAACTAAGCTAGGACTTAAGTCTTAAAGTCTAGTATGTTGGAACTTATATGTACTGTCTTAGAAGGTTGTTTATGGTTGGATAACTCCTAAGCTAATCTGGTTAATATTGTGTTGTTATGACCGAAAATGTTAGGAACCAATTATGGTTTGATTCAGGTTGTAATCTATAGTTAAATTATGTCTTAAGCTGATCTAGATGAGATAGTTAATAATAGAACTGAAATGGATATGATTTGTTTGTTTGATCAAGACTTGGTCTTAAGGTATGATTTATGGTTGTTTGAATGTTAAGCTGAGATATTTGATGTTGTATGATCTGGCCGAAGGTGCCATGTAAGATTATGTGATCATAGCCTTTCCTTAAGTGCTGTTTGATTATTGTTATGTCCTTGTGTTTGAAATTATGAAATGGGCTTTGTTAAGTGACTTGACTGTTGATTCTTGTTATACTTTAAATTGTTATATTCTGATTAATGAGGATTCAATGAGTAACTCATTGGAATGGATTGTTGAGATATATGGCCATATGTGGAACTTGAGCAGTAATTGCCTTCTCATGAATTATTGGACTCATGGTATGCCTTGGGCTCCATGAGATGCTTCATGGTTTCCTACTCTATAGTTTAAAGGTACTATAGGGGGTGTGCACATCTTTTAGGGCCTGGAGTGCGTTTGGGAAAGGTTGGATCGCCTCAATGATCGGGATTCGTCCCTTGAACTGATTTGTGTGGAATGGAGAAATTGATGACTAAGGAAAATGTGAATTGATTAACATGTACTTGTGCAGGTTTGGATGCCTTATTGTTAATGCTTGAACTCTTGGTTGAGCAAAGTTTGTGTATATACCATCAAGTACTTTACTAAGTTATTTCTGATGGTAGCTTTGATTTTACTCAGCTTTGCTGACTTTTTGGCTTTATGCCCTGTGGTCTTTTCTTGTGATTGTATGAATGACCACAGATGCAGGAAATGAAGAAGCTTCTCCTAGTTGTGGAGACATCGAGAGTGTGGGCTTTTGGGGCTAGAAGACCATCATTTTATTCTCTTTGGTTTCTAGACTAATGTATTAGGTTGTTCTATAACCTATGTAATACAAGTTAGTTTGGTTGTAAGTTAAGCCTAAGCATTCACATGGTTGTGAGTGTGGCGGTAACGTCCTATAAGACTTATGCTTCCGCTTTATTAATCTGAGCAAGTTTATTATCATATTATGGTTAGTAATTTAGGGGCGTTACAGAGTTAAACCGAAAACCCGACAAACGTTATTAGTTAACAACGGGGAATAAACCGGGATGGATTAGTAACGGTACGGGGTGTCATAGTGTATTGTTAGAACGAGATGCTGATGCATAGTGTGATGCATATTAATAGATTGTTAGAGGCGTCTCGAGGCGCCAGAGGATTTAGCTTATTCATACTCCACGGTCTTATAATCCCGGTGCACGGTATGTTATTATGTGGCTTGATTATCTCTGAGGATTTCCTCAGTTCAAACATTGTGTGAAAATCTGTGTTAAGATTGAATGTCTGCTTGTGTGAATTAATATGCTTGAGTTGTGTATTAATGCTGTCTTATTATTATTACTGTTGTACGATAACAGTACTGTTCGTATATATGAACATATTATAAAACGAACTAACGGCAATGATGCTATCTTATATGTGTAATATAAGGAACGTAAGTAAAACGTTGTAGCATTAGGATAATAAGTTATATATATATTATTATCCGAGACTTATATACGGAGCATTGGCCTTTTTAATGCCGCTCTCGTATCTAACACTGGATCCTGAGTCGACATACTCAGGATTGGACTAGCAACCTTAGTCTGCTGTATTAGGAAAATAGTGAGACGATGCGATGGAATAGATAAGTTAATCAAGAGGTTGTGGCTCTTACTGTGAATTGTGATCAACTAACGATACTAGGATGCCGTGTGGGTATCTCTAAGTATCAAGATAAATTTCCAACGGACTACAGATGGTTCGTCGGTCGGAGACTCTACCGCTAAAGTGGCTACTACCGTGGGTGACCCGCCATAGGAGATGGGTAACTTAAAGACACGTCGTTTTAACGAGACGTTGTCATTAGGCAAGACTGAACAATTACGAACAACTATATTAGCTCGTACAGTAGGTGAACATTATTTGGGCTTGTATGCCAAAGACGAGAATTTTTACTTGTTTATAATCCTCGTTGTTTCGCCTTGTTGCTCATTGGTTATGCAATGTGGTTATGTGATGTATGTTGGTGGATTTATTGAAATGAGTCATTGTACTCATATGTGTGTTGTGAATTGGTTTAATTGAGTCGTTGTACTTATATCTATGTTGTGAACTGGTTGAGTCGAGTTGCTGTACTTGTGTGTGGATTATTGTGGATTGTTTGGTCTCAATTATGAACTATTAAGTGTTTGTTGGAGTGGAGTCTTCGTACTCATATAAGCGTTGTAACGCTTTCAGTTGGTTTACTGCAATGTGATGTGTGAAGCCGGGGGCTTGTTTGCTATTTGAGTTTACTGCAATATATTTGTTGCTTACAGTTTTTATATTAAACTACTTGCATGAAAATGAATTGCATGCTCTCGACCAATTAACTGAGGGTCTGAGGGGGCATGACAGTCATGTAGTAACATACTCAGCAAGGGCTGATTCCATACCACAAACAAATATTTTGCAGGTATGCAGCTTCCGGTGTCGACAGAGAGCGGGACGCGCTGGGTAGTTTAGTCACAGTTGTTTAAATATGCACTGTTGTATTTCGATACGAACATAGAAACGTGTATGGGATTGGGGTACTTAGAATGCTCACTATGATTGTATTTTATATTGGAATGGAAGGATAGGTCTATCTCTTGTTGTCACTGTGGCAAATTGTTTCATATTGATGAATATATCAGTAAGCACGTTATTACTCGTATGGGCGAGTGAGAACGGTGACACCAGTAGTTCAGTTGTTTAGATTACAGCTGCGATTACAATGTTAAGTAAGACGATTAGGAGCCGATTAGAGTAGGGGTGTTACAAAAGTGGTATCAGAGCGGTACTCCGCTCTGATGACAAGAGATAGTAGGATTTATATAGTGAGCATAGGTTTTGGGAATGCGGGAAACGTTATGAGGATACGTGACCTTGCGAGGTCAATACAATGCTTAATGCTTGCACACAATAGCTGTAGAGGCACTTTAATATTAAAAGACCGAGTAAAGGTCTAACCCGTCCTCTTGACATACATCAGGAAGAGGTCTGGGCAACAGTTCTAAGGAAGGACGAGGCGCAGCGGAAGGTGGTGAAGGTCCAGCAACTCCAAGTAACCGAAGACGATAGGAACCGCTCACACTTGAATGGGAGAGCACCCCCGGGAATTTGCTATGGTACCCCACCCGCCGCAGCCCGTACCTTGAGTACTGCCTAGTGAGGCAATGAAATGAGACGCACCACGGAGATAACTCTCCTGATTGGGAAGACCCGATGTGGATGCTATGAGAATTATGTTAAATGTAGAAAATAAGACTTTGTGTTGTGATGAATTGTTTAGGACCGGGGGTCCTGGTAATGACGTAATGTCTACCATACCAAGTATGAGATGAATATTAAACCGAGGTTGAGGAGATAATTCCCGTAGGACTAATGGGGCTAGCTGTCTGTAAGCAAAGCAACCCTGTCCTACATCCAGGAAAGAACTAATAAGTGCGCTTGGGGGGAAGAAAGTGGAAACGACGAGTAAAGATTAGTTTATGAGATATGTAACAGACGGAATGGATGACCTTTTCGAAGTCTCACCCGAAGCGAGTAACTCTAACCCATGCAACACTGAAGAATCAAGATGGCCTGACGTGCATGAGGAGAGATCATGAGAGCTGTAGAAATAAGAACTCGCTAAGTTGCTACAATGCAACGTCTCAAAAGGGAAGTAAGACCTTACTACCACGGTAAACTTGTGGAAACGGGTGCGGGAATGAGACTGTATTAATTTGAATACGAACTTCTTCAACAGGAGTAGAAACCCGATTAGGGAATAGCACTGCACGGACACACACCGTACCGGTGGCTCAGTCTGCATGGCGCACTTTGAAATACCCAGAGTTTCTAAAGGATGATTTACTTTGCTGATTAGGTCCTAATGAGCTATTAAGCATCTTTAAATCCTTATATTGGCATAAGTACACATTAGGACTAGAAAAGTCCTTAATAGCACTTCTTGTATTGTTTTAAAAGTAGCTAGCTAGAATGCTCCAATATCATTGTGACAACCAAGCTAGTAGGTGATGCAGCAGCTAGCTTATGTAGTAAACACACAAGTAGGTGACTCATCAAGCTAGTAAGCAAGTAGGTGACTCATCAAGCTAGCAAGCAAGTAGGTGACTCAGCAAGCTAGCAAGCTAGTAGGACGTCTTAAGCACGACCAAGCTAGTAGGCAAGTAGGACGTCTTTAAGCATGAGGTGGCAAGCACGAGGTGGCAAGCATGAGGTGGCAAGCACGAGGTGGCAAGCACGAGGTGTCAAATTAGCATTGGTTAACACTAGGACCAATAGGAGCCCGACACCTATGCAGCCTAGTAGGAGGTGTCACCACACTATTAGACCACACCTTGGTCCAATGAGAATAGGTTGCTGCCCCACCTCCCTTAGTCAGCCCATGTTTTGTCTTTCTTATATTAAGCCTTATTATGAGCCAATCAGAAGCTAGCAAATGGAGCCTAAGGTGTCACCACTTAGAAGTTTACTTAAACAAGGAGCAAATTGACAAGGATCAGCCTGTTGTCTATATATAACCCACGTTCATACTCCATTCTCTTCATCCCACTCTTGTGTTCCGGCCTCCATTAAGAAGAGAAGAGAGCTTACATTGCTTACCACTTCAGCCAAGAGCAAAAGAGGAAGAGGAGAGGAACCTTTGACTCACTTAAATCATTCATCCATCATCTAGATCTCCTATAGCCAGTTTAGAAGAGAGCAAAAAGGAAACCTACCTTGGGAGGTAACCTCTGGTCGTAAAAGAAGAGAGGACTGGAAGCTCCATAGTTGCCATTTCCAAGGTGCTCCAAGCTGTTCAATGGTGCCTTAGATTCCTAGCAAAGTTCTGCAAGGTTTTAGAGAGGTTTTCTTCATCAATTTTCAAGGTAACTTCATGGTTACCATCCCTTAATAAATCTGTATGTTGTACAGGAGTATTACCCCTATATTATCTAATTAAAATTCGTAGGTATTTATTAGCCTAAAGCTTGAAGAGTTAGAAAAGTGTTTTAAGGAAGAAAAGGATGTGTTTGCAACCTACCTTTGATTATAGATTGCTTAAGAGCTTGTTTATGGTGTTTTGCTGCTGTTTAGTAAGTGGGAATAACCTAGAGGTAATTATGATTGTTCTGAATGATCTTTAGTCTAATCTGGTGTTGTTATAATCTAGGATAAATGGTGTCTTAAAGAATTTTGTTTAATCACCAGATTTGTGGGTGGAATTCTAGAGCTTTAATCAAGTGTTTTAGGTGCTTAACTAACCTAGAACCTATCTGATTATTATGGCCGAGTAACATAGGTGAAAGTATTGAATTTGTTTAAGATGTTAAGTGTGATTACTAGAAGAGCTAATCTGGTGAATTAGATGTCTAGTGCAACCGCTTTCAGTTGGAAGTTAATTAGTGAAAACTAGATGTGTCCTAGGGCTAAAAACATGATTGTTGATTGTTCTGGTCATTAGTAACATATTATGGCAGAATTGGCTATGAACTATTAAAGAGATGTATAGCATGATTTTAGGATGAAGATGATAGTTTAAACTAAGGTCTTAAAGTCTTAAAGTCTAATATGTTAGGAACTTGTATGTACTGTTTTAGAAGGTTGTTTATGGTTGGATTAACTCCTAAGCTAATCTGGTTAATATTGTGACCGAAAGTGTTAGGAACCAATTATGCTTTGATTCAGGTTGTAATTTATAGTTAAATTATGTCTTAAGCTAATCTGGATGAGATAGTTAATAATAGAACTGAAATGGATATGATTTGTTTGTTTGATCAAGACTTGGTCTTAAGGTATGATTTATGGTTGTTTGAATTGTTAAGCTGAGACATTTGATGTTGTGTGACCTGGCCGAAGGTGCCAGTAAGATTATGTGATCATAGCCTTTCCGTAAGTGCTGTTTGATTATTGTTATGTCCCTTATGTTTGAAATTATGAAATGGGCTTTGTTAAGTGACTTGACTGTTGATTCTTGTTATACTTTAAATTGTTATATTCTGATTAACGAGGATTCAATGAGTAACTCATTGGAATGGATTGTTGAGATATATGGCCATATGTGTAACTTGAGCAGTAACTGCCTTCTTATGAATTATTGGACTCATGGTATGCCTTGGGCTCCATGAGATGCTTCATGGTTTCCTACACTAGAGTTTAAAGGTACTATAGGGGGTGTGCACATCTTTTAGGGCCTGGAGTGCGTTTGGGAAAGGTTGGATCGCCTCAATGATCGGGATTCCTCCCTTGAACTGATTTGTGTGGAATGGAGAAATTGATGACTAAGGAAAATATGTGAATTGATTAACATGTACTTATGCAGGTTTGGATGCCTTATTGTTAATGCTTGAACTCTTGGTTAAGCAAAGTTTGTGTATATACCATCAAGTACTTTACTAAGTTATTTTCTGATGGTAGCTTTGATTTTACTCAGATTTGCTGACTTTTTGGCTTTATGCCCTATGGTCTTTTCTCTGTGATTGTATGAATGACCACAAATGCAGGAAATGAAGAAGCTTCTCCTTAGTTGTGGAGACATCCGAGAGTGTGGGCTTTTGGGGCTAGAAGACCATCACTTTAGTCTCTTTTGTTTTCTAGATTAATGTATTAGGTTGTTCTATAACTTATGTAACACAAAGTTGGTTTGGTTTAAAATTAAGCCTAAGCATTCACATGGTTGTGAATGTGGCGATAACGTCCTATAAGACTTATGCTTCCGCTTTATTAATCTGAGCAAGTTTATTATCATATGGTTAGTAATTTAGGGGCGTTACAAAGTGGTATCAGAGCATGGTTGCTCATGATAAGGATTAAAAATGAAATTAGGATGGGATATGGGGCTGTGAGAGTAAGGCACGTGTTTGCTCATGTTGTGTTAACTAACCTGCAGGAATATGGAGTATAATACTCTTATCAGCTTGATTGTTATTAATGTTTGAGGGAATGTGTATGTGTTAGTAACCCTATTGTTTCCAAGATTAGATGGCAGCTAATATCCAAGAGATGGCTCAAGCAATGGCTGCAGCAATGGCACAGCTAGAAGCAAACAGGAATAATGTTATGCGTCAGATAACTGCGATGAAACCCGAGAGTTTCCATGGGTAGGAAGATCCTCAGATTCTAGAGGGATGGCTACGAGAATTTGATAAAGTCTTTGAGGCAGTGGGCTGCCCCGAAGATAGAAAGGTAGGATGTGCTGCCTATTACTTCAAAGATGAAGCAGACCTATGGTCGGGAGCTGTAAAAGAGGGTTGTCTTCAACAACCTGGTTTTGGATGGATGGAATTGAAAACATTGATGAGGACTCGCTTTTACCCGGATCATCTAAAAGAGAATAAGCAACAAGAATTTCTGAACCTTCAGCAACGATCTATGTCGGTAGCTGAGTACTAGACCAGATTTCTGGAACTAGCTAGGTTCGCTCCAAACCTAGTCCCTGATGAAGAGTCTAAGGCAAGAAAATTTAGACTTGGGCTGAATTTTTGAATTCGGGAGTTCATGGCTGGATCAACTTATGAAACATTACAAGAAGCTTGTGAGAAGGCTGCCAGCATTGAGATGGTACAGCATGAAAGAAGGGAGTTCCATGAAGGGAAGAAAAAGAGGCCCTTTGGTGGACCAGCTGAGGGGTCGGATGTAAAGAAGCCCAATCTCAATCAAAAGACAAGATTCAGTGGAGGTACCCAGAGCAAGGGTAAGGAGACATCTGCCACAGCACCAAGTGGAAGAACTTATAACTGTAGGAGATGTCAGAAGAATCATCCCGGAAAAGATTGTGAAGGGAGGTTTGTGACTTGTAACCACTGTGGAAAGCTAGGGCATCGGGCCTATGAATGTTTTCGAAACCCTGAGTCAAGAAGCATCAAGAAAGGCATGCCACCGGTAAGCCAGACAAACTCCAATACCTTTAAAGCAGCTTCTGGGGTTGGGGCGGACAAAGTAGTAGTAAAGGGGCTGAAAAGAATGAGAACAAGTACAAGAAGTCTGGAGCTCTGAATGTGATAATGAATCAGAGGCTAGAGCTCAGGGAAATGTCATTACAGGTATTTTCCCTGTTCATGGATTAGAAGCACATGTTTTATTTGACTCCGGTGCCACATACTCTTTTGTTTCTACTGCTTTCATGAGGAAATTGAAATTATCCAGTATTTCTTGTGTGAATATTTGTGTGACAATACCATCGGGGGAAAAGATAAAATGCTCTGAGATTATAGAGAACGTGAATATTCTTGTTAAAGGAGTAGGTTTCCCAGCTGACTTGGTAGTATTTGAAGGCTTGGAATTTGATATTATATTGGGGATGGATTGGCTTCAATGGTACAAAGGGCGGTTAGATTGTTATGAACAACGGATTTTGTTAAAGAGTCCTTCAGGGCAACGGGTATCATACAGGAAGATAGTAAGGCAGCCAAAGGTGAAGATCATTTCTTCCATCTCCATGGCAGCAGAAGTTAGAAAAGGAAAACAAGTGTACTTGTGTTACGTACGAGATCTAAATGAAAAGAGAAATCAGCTTTCTGAAATTCCTATTGTTGCTGAGTACCCGGACGTGTTCCCAGAAGAGATTCCTGGAATGCCACCTAAAAGAGAAGTTGAATTTTGCATCGACTTAGTGCCAGGAACCGGACCAATAGCAAAAGCACCCTATTGAATGGCACCAGTGGAGATGAAGGAATTAAAAGCTCAGTTAGAGGAGTTATTGGAGAAAGGGTATATAAAACCTAGTGTATCACCCTGGGGTGCTCCAGTTCTGTTTGTAAAGAAGAAGGATGGGGGCCTTCGACTCTGCATTGACTATAGGGAACTAAACAAAGTAACCATTAAGAATAAGTATCCACTACCTCGAATTGATGATTTGTTTGACCAATTGAAGGGAGCTAGTGTCTTCTCCAAAATTGATTTAAGATCGGGCTACCACCAGATAGGGGTAACTGAGAAAGATAATCCAAAAACAGCATTTCGAACGAGGTATGGCCATTACGAATTTACGGTAATGCCATTTGGCCTAACTAATGCTCCTGCAGTGTTTATGGATCTGATGAACCGGGTCTTCACTCAATATTTGGATAGTTTTGTTGTGGTGTTTATTGATGATATCTTGATTTACTCCAAGAACCAGGAAGATCATGTCGAGCATTTAAGAAAGGTGTTAGAATTACTACAAGTACATAAGCTATATGCAAAGCTGTCTAAATGTGATTTTTGGTTGAAAGAAGTGGCTTTCTTGGGCCATATTCACTCGAGTGAAGGTATAGCAGTGGATCCCTCAAAGATTGAAGTTGTGAAGGAATGGCCTCGTCCTACCAATGTTACAGAGGTTAGAAGTTTTCTAGGGCTTGCGAGCTATTATAGGAGATTTGTCAAGGATTTCTCCAAAATTGCTAGGCCGTTGACAAACTTAATGAAGAAATCTGTTGGATTTGAGTGGAGTGACCAATGTGAGCAGTCATTCCAGCAACTAAAGACTAGATTAACTACTGCTCCAGTGTTAACATTACCAGAAGGAGGGGATGGCCTGGAGGTCTACTGTGAAAAAAATTACCCCACTCATGACCTTGAGCTTGCAGCAGTAGTATTCGCTCTGAAAATCTAGAGACATTATTTATATGGAGTCACTTGCAAAATCTTCACAGACCATAAGAGCTTAAAATATATATTCACTCAAAAGGAGCTGAATATGAGGCAGAGAAGATGATTAGAGTTTGTCAAAGATTATGATCTGGATATTCAATACCACGAAGGCAGGGCAAACCTTGTAGCTGATGCTTTAAGCAGAAAAAGAAGTCATTCAACAGCAGCCATGTGGATCCTCCCAGATAAGTTGTATGAAGATATTCGTAGGCTTAACATGGAGTTAGTAGTTAGTGGAAAAGAAGCACAATCAAGTAGTCTACACCAAATGTCCATTTCTCTGGATATATTCGAAGAGATCCGGAAAAAAGAGTCAGGAGATGAGAAACTTAAACAAATCAAGAGGAAAATTTTAGAAAGAAAAGCTACAGATTTTAAGATCCATAAAGATGGAAGCTTAAGGTTCAAAGGTCGGTGGTGCATTCCTAAGAGCTGTGGGGATATCAAGAACAAGTTGAAGAAAGAAGCCCATCAATCACCCTACTCCATACATCCAGGAGGTAATAAGTTGTATAAGGATTTAAAGAAACAGTTGTGGTGGCCAAGAATGAAACGTGAAGTTGCTGAGTTTGTAGCTAGATGCTTAACTTGCCAGAAAGTAAAGTATGAGCATAGTCGACCAGGAGGCTTAGTGCAACCATTGGAAGTACCAGCTTGGAAATGGGATTCCATATCTATGGAACCAATTATGCTTTGATTCAGGTTGTAATTTATAGTTAAATTATGTCTTAAGCTAATCTGGATGAGATAGTTAATAATAGAACTGAAATGGATATGATTTGTTTGTTTGATCAAGACTTGGTCTTAAGGTATGATTTATGGTTGTTTGAATTGTTAAGCTGAGACATTTGATGTTGTGTGACCTGGCCGAAGGTGTCAGTAAGATTATGTGATCATAGCCTTTCCGTAAGTGCTGTTTGATTATTGTTATGTCCCTTATGTTTGAAATTATGAAATGGGCTTTGTTAAGTGACTTGACTGTTGATTCGTGTTATACTTTAAATTGTTATATTCTGATTAACGAGGATTCAATGAGTAACTCATTGGAATGGATTGTTGAGATATATGGCCATATGTAGAACTTGAGCAGTAACTGCCTTCTTATGAATTATTGGACTCATGGTATGCCTTGGGCTCCATGAGATGCTTCATGGTTTCCTACACTAGAGTTTAAAGGTACTATAGGGGGTGTGCACATCTTTTAGGGCCTGGAGTGTGTTTGGGAAAGGTTGGATCGCCTCAATGATCGGGATTCGTCCCTTGAACTGATTTGTGTGGAATGGAGAAATTGATGACTAAGGAAAATATGTGAATTGATTAACATGTACTTATGCAGGTTTGGATGCCTTATTGTTAATGCTTGAACTCTTGGTTGAGCAAAGTTTGTGTATATACCATCAAGAACTTTACTAAGTTATTTTCTGATGGTAGCTTTGATTTTACTCAGCTTTGCTGACTTTTTGGCTTTATGCCCTATGGTCTTTTCTCTGTGATTGTATGAATGACCACAGATGCAGGAAATGAAGAAGCTTCTCCTTAGTTATGGAGACATCCGAGAGTGTGGGCTTTTGGGGCTAGAAGACCATCACTTTAGTCTCTTTTGGTTTCTAGATTAATGTATTAGGTTGTTCTATAACTTATGTAACACAAAGTTGGTTTGGTTGTAAATTAAGCCTAAGCATTCACATGGTTGTGAATGTGGCGGTAACGTCCTCTAAGACTTATGCTTCCGCTTTATTAATCTGAGCAAGTTTATTATCATATGGTTAGTAATTTAGGGGCGTTACAAAGTGGTATCAGAGCATGGTTGCTCATGATAAGGATTAAAAATGAAATTAGGATGGGATATGGGGCTGTGAGAGTAAGGCACGTGTTTGCTCATGTTGTGTTAACTAACCTGCAGGAATATGGAGTATAATACTCTTATCAGCTTGATTGTTATTAATGTTTGAGGGAATGTGTATGTGTTAGTAACCCTATTGTTGTCAAGATTAGATGGCAGCTAATATCCAAGAGATGGCTCAAGCAATGGCTGCAGCAATGGCACAGCTAGAAGCAAACAGGAATAATGTTATGCGTCAGATAACTGCGATGAAACCCGAGAGTTTCCATGGGCAGGAAGATCCTCAGATTCTAGAGGGATGGCTACGAGAATTTGATAAAGTCTTTGAGGCAGTGGTCTGCCCCGAAGATAGAAAGGTAGGATGTGCTGCCTATTACTTCAAAGATGAAGCAGACCTATGGTCGGGAGCTGTAAAAGAGGGTTGTCTTCAACAACCTGGTTTTGGATGGATGGAATTGAAAACATTGATGAGGACTCGCTTTTACCCGGATCATCTAAAAGAGAATAAGCAACAAGAATTTCTGAACCTTCAACAACGATCTATGTCGGTAGCTGAGTACTAGACCAGATTTCTGGAACTAGCTAGGTTCGCTCCAAACCTAGTCCCTGATGAAGAGTCTAAGGCAAGAAAATTTAGACTTGGGCTGAATTTTCGAATTAGGGAGTTCATGGCAGGATCAACTTATGAAACATTACAAGAAGCTTGTGAGAAGGCTGCCAGCATTGAGATGGTACAGCATGAAAGAAGGGAGTTCCATGAAGGGAAGAAAAAGAGGCCCTTTGGTGGACCAGCTGAGGGGTCGGATGTAAAGAAGCCCAATCTCAATCAAAAGACAAGATTCAGTGGAGGTACCCAGAGCAAGGGTAAGGAGACATCTGCCACAGCACCAAGTGGAAGAACTTATAACTGTAGGAGATGTCAGAAGAATCATCCCGAAAAAGAATGTGAAGGGAGGTTTGTGACTTGTAACCACTGTGGAAAGCTAGGGCATCGGGCCTATGAATGTTTCCGAAACCCTGAGTCAAGAAGCATCAAGAAAGGCATGCCACCGGTAAGCTAGACAAACTCCAATACCTTTAAAGCAGCTTCTGGGGTTGGGGTGGACAAAGTAGTATTAAAGGGGCTGAAAAGAATGAGAACAAGTACAAGAAGTCTGGAGCTCTGAATGTGATAATGAATCAGAGGCTAGAGCTCAGGGAAATGTCATTACAGGTATTTTCCCTGTTCATGGATTAGAAGCACATGTTTTATTTGACTCCAGTGCCACATACTCTTTTGTTTCTACTGCTTTCATGAGGAAATTGAAATTATCTAGTATTTCTTGTGTGAATATTTGTGTGACAATACCATCGGGGGAAAAGATAAAATGCTCTGAGATTATAGAGAACGTGAATATTCTTGTTAAAGGAGTAGGTTTCCCAGCTGACTTGGTAGTATTTGAAGGCTTGGAATTTGATTTTATATTGGGGATGGATTGGCTTCAATGGTACAAAGGGCGGTTAGATTGTTATGAACAACGGATTTTGTTAAAGAGTCCTTCAGGGCAACGGGTATCATACAGGAAGATAGTAAGGCAGCCAAAGGTGAAGATCATTTCTGCCATCTCCATGGCAGTAGAAGTTAGAAAAGGGAAACAAGTGTACTTGTGTTACATACGAGATCTAAATGAAAAGAGAAATCAGCTTTCTGAAATTCCTATTGTTGCTGAGTACCCGGACGTGTTCCCAGAAGAGATTCCTGGAATGCCACCTAAAAGAGAAGTTGAATTTTGCATCGACTTAGTGCCAGGAACCGGACCAATAGCAAAAGCACCCTATCGAATGGCACCAGTGGAGATGAAGGAATTAAAAGCTCAGTTAGAGGAGTTATTGGAGAAAGGGTATATAAAACCTAGTGTATCACCCTGGGGTGCTCCAGTTCTGTTTGTAAAGAAGAAGGATGGGGGCCTTCGACTCTGCATTGACTGCAGGGAACTAAACAAAGTAACCATTAAGAATAAGTATCCACTACCTCGAATTGATGATTTGTTTGACCAATTGAAGGGAGCTAGTGTCTTCTCCAAAATTGATTTAAGATCGGGCTACCACCAGATTGGGGTAGCTGAGAAAGATAATCCAAAAACAGCATTTCGAACGAGGTATGGCCATTACGAATTTACGGTAATGCCATTTGGCCTAACTAATGCTCCTGCAGTGTTTATGGATCTGATGAACCGGGTCTTCACTCAATATTTGGATAGTTTTGTTGTGGTGTTTATTGATGATATCTTGATTTACTCCAAGAACCAGGAAGATCATGTCGAGCATTTAAGAAAGGTGTTAGAATTACTACAAGTACATAAGCTATATGCAAAGCTGTCTAAATGTGATTTTTGGGTGAAAGAAGTGGCTTTCTTGGGCCATATTCACTCGAGTGAAGGTATAGCAGTGGATCCCTCAAAGATTGAAGTTGTGAAGGAATGGCCTCGTCCTACCAATGTTACAGAGGTTAGAAGTTTTCTAGGGCTTGCGAGCTATTATAGGAGATTTGTCAAGGATTTCTCCAAAATTGTTAGGCCGTTGACAAACTTAATGAAGAAATCTGTTGGATTTGAGTGGAGTGACCAATGTGAGCAGTCATTCCAGCAACTAAAGACTAGATTAACTACTGCTCCAGTGTTAACATTACCAGAAGGAGTGGATGGCCTGGAGGTCTACTGTGAAAAAAATTACCCCACTCATGACCTTGAGCTTGCACCAGTAGTATTCGCTCTGAAAATCTAGAGACATTATTTATATGGAGTCACTTGCAAAATCTTCACAGACCATAAGAGCTTAAAATATATTCACTCAAAAGGAGCTGAATATGAGGCAGAGAAGATGGTTAGAGTTTGTCAAAGATTATGATCTAGATATTCAATACCACGAAGGCAGGGTTTAATACCCCGGATCTAAAAATGGCGATTAAATTACTCTAATATGATTATAAAAGGCCTAATGGTGCCTAAAGAGTATTGGTAAAAGAAATAAAACCAAAAGAAAAGAGAAAACGCTTGAAAAGCGAAAAACGCTAAAATACGCGTTAAATGAGTATAAGAGATATGATCTCGAGAGGGTCCGAGATGGATTCCTAAGGCTTAGTTAGGCCTAATTAGTATACGGGAATGATTCCCGAAGAAAACGGATCCAAATAATGGATTAAACGCTAACGGAGTTTTAAAGCACGTTTTTCGAGAAAACCCGAAAATGTACTTTAAGTGGTCAAATGGACCCGTAAAAATTATAGTTGATTAAACAACTATAATTAAGTATTAATGGAAGTTAATAACCATTAAAAAGAAGAAACGAGAAAAATCCGAAAACGGGCCCGGTTAGTGAATAGTGCCAAACCGGGTAAAATAACAAGCGTTTTCTGTAAGAAAACGAAAAACGCTCCAGCTTACTAATATAGTGGGGGCCGGTTTTATTAAATAAGAAGCTTCCCCCTCTCATGTTTATTAGTTAGCAAGTAAAGAAAGAAAGAAAGTAAGGAGGAGAGAGAAAAGTAAAAAGTAAAAACATAAAAGTATTCTCTCACTCTCTTTCCTCTCACTTTCCCTCCTTCTTCTTTTCTTTCTCCTTCTCCACGATTCCTTCCTCCCTCTCTGGTGCTGTGCGACATGGAAGCTCCAAACATGGCTTCTCCACCTTCTTCTCCTTGCCCAAGCTTCATCCTTGCTCCGAATTGAAAAATAATCGTATATTTGAACTCCTCTCATCAAACCTACACTTCCCTCTTTTCAAAACTCAAAAAGGTTGAGTTTCATTTTCATGGGTGTTGCCCATTTGAGGAGAAAAGCACATAATCTTGAAGCTTGAAGCTTCCCCTTTCTAGCAAGGTAAAATATCCATGAAAAAGTCATGTTTCTCCATTTCTCACCTTGGCCGATTTGGCTTTGGTAATGACTAGCTTTTCTTCCTTGTTTGAGATATTCTCCAAGCTTTAATGGGGTGGGAGTCCCTCTTAAGATTCAAGAGTTGAAAACCATTCAAGAAATTCCAAGGTAAAACCTAATTTGGTGCTTTAAGCATCCTTGTGAATTTTAGTTTATTTGGTGAGCCTAAGGGAGCTCCTTGGTGCTTATTTTGCAATTTGAATGTGGCTAGAGAAATGGGCAAATGAATTGCCTTGGCCGATTTTGAAGGAAGAAGAGGGAGAAGAGGAGAAGAGAAATAAAAGGAAACTTAAGAAAATTTAAGGTAAGAAACCTATCTTAGTGGTATCCTATATGTATTAGGATTTGGAAGGGTTAATAAAATGAATGAACCCCACTTGAGTTGTGGTGATAAGGTGCTTGCTTAGAATAATGCAAGTGAGAAAACCTTTGTGAGTTTAATGCTTGTTTTGGGAGCTATGTATATGATGAATTATGCTTTATGGTGTTTAATGAGTTTTGCTTGATTAATGAGGAATTATTTGGGTGTTGATAGAACCCTTGCGGTTTGGTTAGTTTAGGTTGAATATTGATGAGATGAACTTGGGAAATGTTAGAAAGTAGCCAAGTTATGGCAAAATTTGTGTAGAAACCTAAGTGGTTTAAGTGATGTTTGTGTGGAGAATACCTAGGGTTAGCTAGTTGTTGGAGTTTGAATTGGGTAAATGATCACCCAAGAATATGAGAGTATGATTGTGGTGAGACATGCAAAAATCTGTAGCAAAAGGAGGTGTGTAAATGCCTTAGAGTTTTAGAAAACAAGGAGATTTAAGGCTTTAAGAGTGAGTTTGGAGCTTGGTATGAGTTGTACATTATCTTGGAAGATGTGGAATGGTCAAAATGATGGAGAGCATAATGCAAGGGTTAAGGAGAAGTTAGAAATGCACAAGTGTGCATTAGTGTAAAATGAGAATGAAAATGTGTGAATTTGAGCAAGAGTTTGAGTAAGGTTTGGGCCTATGATTTGAAGAGTTTTAGAGCATGTTTTAAGGTGACTAAACATGTGGAAAACTTGTGGAAAGTTTATGGAAAGATTAAGGGTGGTTTAAGGATTGATTTGAGTGGAAAAATCAAGTTTGGAGCAGGTTTTAGCAGGGTCCGGGACTTGGTCCTTGGACAAAGTCCCGGACCACACCTAAATTAAGGCCGAGAGTACATATCCTGCTTTGGTCCGGGACTATACTCCAGGACAAGGTCCGGACCATGTGTAATTTTCACCCGAGAGTTATGTTTGCAATTGGTCCGGGACTTAGGGTAAGGACCAAGTCCCGGACCACCCCCAGAAACCTACAGAGAGTGTTTTAAGGGTTAAACGATGGGGTTTGAATGTTAATGATGTTATAAGATGTTAAGGCCTTGTTGGTGTATGTAAAGGCCCTAAGAAGTGTTAGAAAGTGTTAGAAGTGTTTGAGAAGTGAGAGCTTGAAGTAACAAAGTGAAACCGAGATAACGGATAACGGGTAACTACGGGAATAACATTTAATTATGTTCCGTATGAGTTTAGTATTAACAATATGTTTGAAACACTATCAGAGGATCGTGTGACCCAGCAAGAGATGACACGGTAAAAGTAAAATTCCGGTGAAGGTATGATTTTCTCATGCCCCGTATGCTAACCGAGTTACTCTGATTTGTGTGTTTGTGTGCCGGCTTAATCAAGATTAAAGCATGAAATAATCCCTGTTTGATTATGCATGCATTGTTGTATGTTGTATGAACTAACATACTTGATGCCGGTGTGTCTAACATAGTGCATAGACCGACTCATGAGGTAGTGAAGACTAGAAACCGTAGATCGGGTAGTCTCACGAACAATGGTAACATGCAAACCCACAAGCTATCGATGAAGTATAACGATAACGCAAACATATGAACTCCTAAAATGTGAGAGATGTACGGGTTGAGTATATACCCGATACGGTTAGAGAACCTTATTGAACAATCACGAAATAAATATGAGTGGAGATAAATGACCTCCTCGAGAGGATCGAAGTTAGTCCAATAATGTAAACATATAAGAAAGGTAAAAGAGACCTAAGGGACTATGTGACTCCCTTGAGATACGGTCGACCTATTATATGAGGAATTTACCCGGTATAAGAAAAATCTAAAGTATAATCATATGATTGTGAGGTAACCCTTAAACCTAAGATTACCCGAATTTAAGTAAAGTTCCCAAGTCATAGAAAACATCGAGAATGCTGCTTCTAGACTAATATACATGATAGTATTAAACTCCGAGAGGGAGTGTATGGGAACGAGAGTAGTCCGAGAGTAGTCGGACCTAAGTAAAAGAGATAGGAACTAAGAGAGAGTTCCGTGAGCTAGTTGAACCTTCCCACCATGCTAGACCCAGAGTAGGGTCGAAACCGGGGAAGTAAGACTATGCTAGAGAGCCATGATTTTGGCTTAAGTATGTATAGAGTAACAAGCGTGACGTAGGAGATGTAGTGTCTCTAGAATTACCCAAGAGCTTGGAGTAGGAATACCCAAGAGTGTGGGTGCGATAATGTGTATAAATAACCCGAGAGAAAGGGGTGAGTATATGTATGAGTAACCCGAAGAGATGGGTAAGTATAAGAATGAGTAGCCCAAGAGAATGGGTGTGTATACGAATAGTAACCCGAGAGAGCGGGTGAGGTATTGAATAAGTAAACAAGGCATAGTGAGGAATAACCCTCAATGCCTAAGAGTAACCCGTTACCACTAACAACATTGTTATGTTAGTTAGGAATCGTGTTCCGTGATTGGATGTAGATTCCTTGTGTGATATACATATATTGTATTGCCATGATGCATGTTGTTTGATTAAAATGAACTCCATGTATATCCGACCCAAAGTAGTCGGCGTACCGCGGTTAGCACGCGGTATATGCGAATTTCATGCGCAGCGTAAGCTGACCCCCTAGGGGGAACGTTTTTAGTGTGCAGGTACTTGAAGCCCCACCGTTCGAGAGAGTAGGACGGGGACTGCTATGAAGCAGGGTAGTTAGATAGTAATTACTAATGCATTTGAAAGAGGTGTAAGTCCGAGTATGTTATCGGCATCCGTATATTGTAGACTCGGTATAGTAAAGTAAGGAATTGAGTATTGTGCTGTATGAAGTACTCGGTTGTTCCAGTCCATCAGACCGTTACTGTATGTGAGTCAGGCCTGGTTAGCCACGAGGGTGGCTAACGGCGTTGTATCACCCTCTGTTGTATTAGAATTCCGCTGCGAGCTTAATGGTAAATTGTAACAGTTTAAGAGGTATGAGATTAGCAGTTGGGGTGTTACAAAAATGGTATCAGAGCGAAGTATCGCTCTGATGACTGGAAACACCGAGCTTAGGAAATACCGAGTTAGGAATTAGAGACTTAGGGCTATGGGTTGAGTGGTAGCGTGAGAGATGCGCTAGTTAGGAACTTCCAGTATGATCTGGATACCTACAATACCAGACCCGCCCTCCACAACCCCCGCATTAAAAGCTCGGGAAAGAACGCCAGAGAGACGGGGAAACCCAATCTGGCAGTTATTTAATATTTCAAATGAACCAGAACCTGTCATGCGGTAAATCCCGAGAACCGGAAATCCCGAGACGATCCCGCTGAACGACAATAACCGCACTTAATGATGGAAGGTCGAGACATCCTAATCCAAGGAGACCAGAATTTGTGGCAGCCTGGGGCGACATGCTTAGCAGTCGCGAGAACCTAGCTAGTCGAGCAGTAGCAAGAAGAAAGCACTAACCGTGCAAGAAGGCGGGTTAATGAGAAGCAATGATAATAACAAAACCCACACTGTCTACGGACCGCCATAGAAGTAATCCCAACATCGGTACACAACGACTAAGAATCTAGTCAGAGTAGATACACCCACCCTGCCACACCCGAAGAGGTTGCTATACCTAACGGGCACAGCCTAGACAGCTACGAGCATGGCTACGGGATATACCCGAATAGGACTACAGAAGTAGTACCTAAATAAGTTAAACCTCGGTAACCACAGTAAAGACGTGGGAATGAGCAACGAGGTAAAGCATAGAATTAAAGTAATTAAGGAACTCCGAGAGTGGAGGAGCACCTAAATGAATGATAGTCATGTCAAGATGAATGAGAAGCACTCTAAGGAGTAGTTATCCAACTAGGGGATCAAGGAAGAGCCAACGAGGCTACCAAATACAATGTGAACAATACCGTGACCGGTATGAGTTAACCCAAAAACCGCCTGTACCGCGCACTTGCCTCGGCAAGTGCAGTATAACGGACAGCTAAGAGGAGCTTTGACAAGCTATCAGTACTTAGCAAAGTACCAGGATGGCGAATGAAGCCATTATAGCAACTCGAACCTTAAGAATTCTGAAATGAAACCTTGAAAAGGCCTAACAGCCTAATCACTGTATAAAGAACATACCGGCCAGCAAGAAGCTGGACTGGGTAAGAATCAGCCGGCATTGAAATGCCATGAAGAGCTTACTTTTAAAACCCGAATTTTCTTTCAAACAGAGAATTTTCCAAAAACCCTAAATTTTTAAAACCAAACCAGAGAATCACGGTAAGTTATCATAGGACGATATAAGAGGAGTTGGCAACAGAATACTTCACTTAGGCGTGTGACCGACACTACGTGTACTACGAGACATGGAACGACCGCACTCCAAGGAGCTTGCGGACCTGACAGACCAATTATGAGTTAGTCGGTAAGTGGTAACGTATCAATAAGATACTCCATGTATGTATACAGTAGAGTACGGAACACGGGAAGTAGCCCACTCCATACTACGGACGAAAGAGCCAATCCAAACCAGACAGTAGACACCTCGAATGATCGAAGAACACAAGGAAGCTTACCGAGTTAAGGGAGTCTAAAATCCAGTAAGGTCACGGACCTAAGGATAAGGCGAATAAGTGCGAGAAGCACAGAGTATTAAGCACAGACATTGGATATGTCTCAGGAACCAGGAAATACCTAATAACTGGGTGAATACCAGTGTAAATAATACGGCGAATGCCTAAATGAACTTATTAATGTACGATAAACGGGATAGAATTCCCACTTTATACCTCACTGAAGAGAATAACGACTAGACCTAGAAGATATTAGAAGGTACCAAGGATCTACCCAATAATGGAGACATTACAACCCTAAACGGGATAGTCAAGGACATAGCCGCAAGGCGAAGTCACAACTGAACATAACCATGAGTACAAGCCAGATGTAATGGCATTACTCAGTAACACCCAGGAGCAATCCGAGAAGGGTGCCGGAGTCAACAGTAGTTGAACGAAACATCGTTGAGAACACAAGTGTTTAAGCAAACACTCGGGTAGAACCCGAAGGGATCCCTCGTAACACGGGATACCCTAAAATGCTAGAGGGCATGAATTAGTATCAAAATACTTTAAGGGTCTTCCATGTTGGAAGCGTGATGAAACTACCATATCAAGAGCCCAGAAATACCTCCAAACCATTTAATGGTATACGAAGAAGCGGAAACCTGTATAAACAGCCCGCATGGAGCATGACTCGAGGCAAGGTGGCTTGTAAGCCGACAAAACCAACTACAATACATAGATCCAAACATTGTAAAACATATGCATAAAGGCATAAGAGGAACAGTGGTGAATAAACCACTACCTTAGAGTGGGGATACCACTTGTGATTATGGGGCCTATGGAGCGGCATTTGCGTGAATCCTCCAGAGAAGGGCTACCACCTAAGTATGTAATGTGAAACCGCTAAAGCGGAGTAGTGAAACTTGAGCATGTGTATATTGCCAATGAGTATACGAACTATAGTAGAGTAATCAGTTGAGTAGTAAACACTGTATGTGTGCAATATGAACTGCAGAGTAAGCAGCGCGCAAGTGCGCAGAGAGATTTTAAGAATAGCGTATGTTGTTGAGCCAAGTGAATGGCAAGCCATCGTGTAAATGGCGAGAACACCCGGGCGGAAGCTAAAGTAGTAGCGGATGCCATAGAAATGAGAAAGACCAAGGTGCGCAGTAAGCGACCATTGTAAGAGTATATTCAGATAGTGATTAGAGTTGATGAAGAAATGTGGTAAAGGAGACATGTTCGTTCCTATCTCATGAGAGATTTACTGTCAAGGGTTTACGCTTCTGCACTCTGTATGACTGAGTGTTTTGGTATTGCACTTGTGCGGTAATGACCGAGTGGGAGAGCCAGGAATTGAGAAATGTCAACGAAGCCTGTTGAGTGAGAATCTAGAGAGATAACCGTGCGGCCATTGGCTAAAGATGCACAAAGAACGGGGCAGTAACCCACAGGGCCCAGGATCGATGTGTGGAAAAATGCAGAGTAGTATGAATGAAGAACTCTGGTACAGAACCAAGAAACAAACATAATCCATGAGCCATTATTAAACGAGGAAGCACTACATGCTAAGTAGTAGCTTGACCTCAACCAACAATAAGTCGGGAAAAGTAAGCGAATAACCACGAAGGTATACAGAGTTATACAAATAGATTTCCAGAGAGTTAAAGAGAAAATCTATAACTCATCGAATTCGCATACGGTAAGAGATACCAAGCGACGATTGAAATACATTGAGAATACCAAAGAGCGAATTAAGCTCTAGTTATCAGGTCACGCAGCAGAAGCTTGTGGACCGTGATTCAGGGTTAAGTATACCTGTGTCATAAACCCCTTGAAGCCTAGAGGCTAGAACCGAACCCGGTTATGAGTTAATTAACCGTACTGAAGTTAAAACACTTCATAATACTCGAATTAATGAACCAATGTTCAGTGATAACATATGGTTGGTTACGCGGGCGTAACCCCTTTTAAGGGGGGTAGGGCGAGAAACCGCTTAGAGTATGTTTTACGTATTGGTGCGTAAACTACTATGTGCATAGCACAAAAGAAATTATTTTGATGATTGGAACTCATGTTACATAAACATGTCTACCCATTCATCGTGTAAGTATGAGTATTATGCATGAGAGATGCGAGTAATGTGTATGTAATAAATATGAAAAGAGGAGTAGAGAAACTCCTAGGGAATGAGAATCCCTATAGTATATGTCTAGTGAGATTAGACATGAGTTATGATGAGTATGAATCGGCATGAAACCGATGTGTAACCTAAGAGGGAGTGAGTTCCCTAGGTGACTTTATTTGAGAATGATTGATGGAGTGAGTTCCATCCTTTGGAGTTGTATGTTGCATGTTTTTAAGTTGAGTAATAATTTGACTAATGAGGCCACAAGTATGGAAGGCCTAGGCAAGGTAAGTGAAACAAATAGAGAATAATGGATGACCTAAGTACTAGGAACTAGAGATTAATTGAAACGAATTGTTTCGTGAATATGACTAGAAAGAGTAAAAGATAGAAAACAAAAATGTTTGACTATCTGATTGTTTGAAACTGACGTGGGAGGTGGAACTTGATCTGCTAGCGATCAAGGGAAACCGAACACAAATTGGGGTGGAAGGATAGTTCAACACTGATGCTGATCACATCAGGGTTAGATGATTCCTGAAGCTCCCTATAGTGGTCACAAGTAATCACGCCAAGAAAGATACAGCTACCATAAATCTGATTTGGAGTTGTGTGATGTTTTAAAAAGAATTTTCAAACAGATTTTGAAAAAGAATTTCCTTCAAGTATGAAGATGGAAATGAAACTGGTTTTGAAACCGCTATCACCCGCCGATGGCTGAGCCTTAAGTCTTGATGACCGGTAGAACGGTGGGCGTGTATTAGTTTTGAAACCATTGCACCGTACGTGCGGCGGTCCTAAGTGACCGGTTGGGGCGGTGTCAGTGTGTGATTTTTCCAAAGGCAGCGGGACGGGGAGAGTACCCTGAGATGTTCCTGTGTTGAGTGAGTCAACCAGAGTGCCTGAGGATATGTATATGTGTAATGTTTTGATCAGAACCGAAGACCGTGGGCCAGAGAGAGTAAGTGCCCATTTGTCATGAAACGGCCGTGAACCAGAAAGAGTAAGTGTTCAACGTGACCGGTACCTGAGGGATCAGTAGTATATCACTCAACATGGATTCGAGGACTGTAGTGCCTTCTTGTCTTCGGACCGATTCCATGGAGAGAGAACAAAAGTATTTTTGATTGCTATACATGCTGTGATATGTGTGTGGTATGTGTAGTATAAATGAGACTGACTTGTGGAGTCAGTAAGGTTATACATGTATATAACCTTGGCATAGTACGCCATGAGAGTACCATCTAGATTCACCAACTTTGAGGACAAAGTTCCTAAGGGGGGTAGATTTAATACCCCGGATCTAAAAATGGCGATTAAATTACTCTAATATGATTATAAAAGGCCTAATGGTGCCTAAAGAGTATTGGTAAAAAGAATAAAACCAAAAGAAAAGAGAAAACGCTTGAAAAGCGAAAAACGCTAAAATACGCGTTAAATGAGTATAAGAGATATATGATCTCGAGAGGGTCCGAGATGGATTCCTAAGGCTTAGTTAGGCCTAATTAGTATACGGGAATGATTCCCGAAGAAAACGGATCCAAATAATGGATTAAAACGCTAACGGAGTTTTAAAGCACGTTTTTCGAGAAAACCCGAAAACGTGACTTTAAGTGGTCAAATGGACCCGTAAAAATTATAGTTGATTAAACACTATAATTAAGTATTAATGGAAGTTAATAACCATTAAAAATGAAGAAACGAGAAAAATCCGAAAAACGGGCCCGGTTAGTGAATAGTGCCAAACCGGGTAAAATAACAGCGTTTTCTGTAAGAAAACGAAAAACGCTCCAGCTTACTAATATGTGGGGGCCGGTTTTATTAAATAAGAAGCTCCCCCTCTCATGTTTATTAGTTAGCAAGTAAAGAAAGAAAGAAAGTAAAGGAGGAGAGAGAAAAGTAAAAAGTAAAAACATAAAAGTATTCTCTCACTCTCTTTCCTCTCACTTTCCCTCCTTCTTCTTTTCTTTCTCCTTCTCCACGATTCCCTTCCTCCCTCTCTGTGTTGTGCGACATGGAAGCTCCAACATGGCTTCTCCACCTTCTTCTCCTTGCCCAAGCTTCATCCTTGCTCCGAATTGAAAATAATTATATTTGAACTCCTCTCATCAAACCCTACACTTCCCTCTTTTCAAAACTCAAAAAGGTTGAGTTTCATTTTCATGGGTGTTGCCCATTTGAGGAGAAAAGCACATAATCTTGAAGCTTGAAGCTTCCCCTTTCTAGCAAGGTAAAAATATCCATGAAAAAGTCATGTTTCTCCATTTTCTCACCTTGGCCGATTTTGGCTTTTGGTAATGACTAGCTTCTTCCTTGTTTGAGATATTCTCCAAGCTTAATGGTGGGGGAGTCCCTCTTAAGATTCAGAGTTGAAAACCATTCAAGAAATTCCAAAGGTAAAACCTAATTTGGTGCTTTAAGCATCCTTGTGAATTTTAGTTTATTTGGTGAGCCTAAGGGAGCTCCTTGGTGCTTATTTTGCAATTTGAATGTGGCTAGAGAAATGGGCAAATGAATTGCCTTGGCCGATTTTGAAGGAAGAAGAGGGGAGAAGAGGAGAAGAGAAATAAAAGGAAACTTAAGAAAATTTAAGGTAAGAAACCTATCTTAGTGGTATCCTATATGTATTAGGATTTGGGAAGGGTTAATAAAATGAATGAACCCCACTTGAGTTGTGGTGATAAGGTGCTTGCTTAGAAATAATGCAAGTGAGAAAACCTTTGTGAGTTTAATGCTTGTTTTGGGAGCTATGTATATGATGAATTATGCTTTATGGTGTTAATGAGTTTTGCTTGATTAATGAGGAATATTGGGTGATAGAACCCTTGCGGTTTGGTAGTTTTAGGTGATAATGTGATGAGATGAACTTTGGGAAATGTTAGAAAAGTAGCCAAGTTATGGCAAAATTTGTGTAGAAACCTAAGTGGTTTAAGTGATGTTTTGTGTGGAGAATAACCTAGGGTTAGCTAGGTGTTGTTGGAGTTTGAATTGGGTAAATGATCACCCAAGAATATGAGAGTATGATTGTGGTGAGACATGCAAAATCTGTAGCAAAAGGAGGTGTGTAAATGCCTTAGGAGTTTTAGAAAACAAAGGAGATTTAAGGCTTTAAGAGTGAGTTTTGGAGCTTGGTATGAGTTGTACATTATCTTGGAAGATGTGGAATGGTCAAAATGATGGAGAGCATAATGCAAGGGTTAAGGAGAAGTTAGAAATGCACAAGTGTGCATTAGTGTAAAATGAGAATGAAAATGTGTGAATTTGAGCAAGAGTTTGAGTAAGGTTTGGGCCTATGATTTGAAGAGTTTTAGAGCATGTTTTAAGGTGACTAAACATGTGGAAAACTTGTGGAAAGTTTATGGAAAGATTAAGGGTGGTTTAAGGATTGATTTGGAGTGGAAAAATCAAGTTTGGAGCAGGTTTTAGCAGGGTCCGGGACTTGGTCCTTGGACAAAGTCCCGGACCACACCTAAATTAAGGCCGAGAGTACATATCCTGCTTTGGTCCGGGACTATACTCCAGGACAAGGTCCCGGACCATGTGTAATTTTCACCCGAGAGTTATGTTTGCAATTGGTCCGGGACTTAGGGTAAGGACCAAGTCCCGGACCACCCCCAGAAACCTACAGAGAGTGTTTTAAAGGGTTTAAACGATGGGGGTTTGAATGTTAATGATGTTATAAGATGTTAAGGCCTTGTTTGGTGATATGTAAAGGCCCTAAGAAGTGTTAGAAAGTGTTAGAAGTGTTTGAGAAGTGAGAGCTTGAAGTAACGAAAGTGAAACCGAGATAACGGGATAACGGGGTAACTACGGGAATAACATTTAATTATGTTCCGTATGAGTTTAGTATTAACAATAATGTTTGAAACATCAGAGGATCGTGTGTGACCCGAGCAAGGTGAGATGACACGGTAAAAGTAAAATCCCGGTGAAAGGTATGATTTTCTCATGCCCCGTATGCTAACCGAGTTACTCTGATTTGTGTGTTTGTGTGCCGGCTTAATCAAGATTAAAGCATGAAAATAATCCCTTGTTTGATTATGCATGCATTGTTGTATGTTGTATGAACTAACATACTTGTATGCCGGTGTGGTCTAACATAGTGCATAGACCGACTCATAGAGAGTAGTGAATGACTAGAAACCCGTAGATCGGGTAGTCTCACGAACAATGGTAACATGCAAACACACACAAGCTATCGATTGAAGTATAACGATAACGCAAACATATGAACTCCCTAAAATGTGAGGAGATGTACGGGTTGAGTATATACCCGATAACGGTTAGAGAACCTTATTGAAACAATCCACGAAATAAATATGAGTGGAGAGATAAATGACCTCCATCGAGAGG
Organism: Limonium bicolor; assembly: GCA_023374045.1. Lineage (NCBI taxonomy): Eukaryota > Viridiplantae > Streptophyta > Magnoliopsida > Caryophyllales > Plumbaginaceae > Limonium > Limonium bicolor. The sequence goes on from CM041779.1 coordinate 221,939,453, forward strand.
ATCGAAGTTAGTCCAATAATGTAAACATATAAGAAAGGTAAAGAGACCTAAGGGACTATGTGACTCCCTTGAGATACGGTCGACCTCTTATATGAGGAATTTTACCCGGTATAAAAAATATCCTAAAGTATAATCATATGATTGTGAGGGTAACCCTTAAACCTAAGATTACCCGAATTTAAGTAAAGTTCCCAAAGTCATTAGAAACATCGAGAATGATGCTTCTAGACTAATATACATGATATTATTATAACTCCGAGAGGGAGTGTATGGGAACGAGAGTAGTCCGAGAGTAGTCGGACCTAAGTAAAAGAGATAGGAACTAAGAGAGAGTTCCGTGAGCTAGTTGAACCTTCCCACCATGCTAGACCCAGAGTAGGGTCGAAACCGGGGAAGTAAGACTATGCTAGAGAGCCATGAGTTTTGGCTTAAGTATGTAATAAGAGTAACAAGCGTGACGTAGGAGACCTGTAGTGTCTCGAGAATCTACAAGAGCTTGAGTATGAATAACCCAAGAGTGTGGGTGAGATAATGTGTATAAATAACCCGAGAGAAAGGGGTGAGTATAGTATGAGTAACCGAAGAATGGGTAAGTATAAATGAGTAGCCCAAGAGAATGGGTGTGTATACGAATAGGTAACCCGAGAGAGCAGGTGAGGTATTGAATAAGTAACAAGGCATAGTGAGGAATAACCCTCAATGCCTAAGAGTAACCCGTTACCACTAACAACATTGTTATGTTAGTTAGGAATCGTGTTCCGTGATTGGATGTAGATTCCTTGTGTGATATACATATATTGTATTGCCATGATGCATGTTGTTTGATTAAAATGAACTCCATGTATATCCGACCCAAAGTAGTCGGCGTACCGCGGTTAGCACGCGGTATATGCGAATTTCATGCGCAGCGTAAGCTGACCCCCTAGGGGGAACGTTTTTAGTGTGCAGGTACTTGAAGCCGACCACCGTTCGAGAGAGTAGGACGGGGACTGCTATGAAGCAGGGGTAGTTAGATAGTAATTACTAATGCATTTGAAAGAGGTGTAAGTCCGAGTATGTTATCGGCATCCGTATATTGTAGACTCGGTATAGTAAAGTAAGGAATTGAGTATTGTGCTGTATGAAGTACTCGGTTGTTCCAGTCCATCAGACCGTTACTGTATGTGAGTCAGGCCTGGTTAGCCACGAGGGTGGCTAACGGCGTTGTATCACCCTCTGTTGTATTAGAATTCCGCTGCGAGCTTAATGGTAAATTGTAACAGTTTAAGAGGTAATGATGAGATTAGCAGTTGGGGTGTTACACAGGGCAAACCTTGTAGCTGATGCTTTAAGCAGAAAAAGAAGTCATTCAACAGCAGCCATGTGGATCCTCCCAGATAAGTTGTATGAAGATATTCGTAGGCTTAACATGGAGTTAGTAGTTAGTGGAAAAGAAGCACAATCAAGTAGTCTACACCAAATGTCCATTTCTCTGGATATATTCGAAGAGATCCGGAAAAAACAGTCAGGAGATGAGAAACTTGAACAAATCAAGAGGAAAATTTTAGAAAGAAAAGCTACAGATTTTAAGATCCATAAAGATGGAAGCTTAAGGTTCAAAGGTCGGTGGTGCATTCCTAAGAGCTGTGGGGAGATCAAGAACAAGTTGAAGAAAGAAGCCCATCAATCACCCTACTCCATACATCCAGGAGGTAATAAGTTGTATAAGGATTTAAAGAAACAGTTTTGGTGGCCAAGAATGAAACGTGAAGTTGCTGAGTTTGTAGCTAGATGCTTAACTTGCCAGAAAGTAAAGTATGAGCATAGTCGACGAGGAGGCTTAGTGCAACCATTGGAAGTACCAGCTTGGAAATGGGATTCCATATCTATGGATTTTATAGTGGGACTACCTTTAACTAGGTCAGGAATGAATCAAATTTGGGTTGTTGTGGATCGACTCACCAAAACAGCCAGATTTATACCAATGCGGGATACTTGGACAATAGGTAAGTTAGTTGCTACTTACATAAAGGAAATTGTCAAATATCGTGGAGTTCCTACAAGTATAGTATCTGATAGGGATTCTAGGTTTCGAAGTCGTTTCTGGCAGAGCTTTCAGAAAGCTATGGGATCTCAGTTAAAGTTCAGTACTGCCTTTCACCCCGCAACAGATGGACAAATAGAAAGAACAATTCAAACATTAGAAGATATGTTGAGATCTTGTATTATGGACTACCAAGGTACGTGGACTGGTCATCTCCATTTGATAGAATTTTCATACAACAACAGTTACCATAGTAGCATTGGAATGGCTCCATATGAAGCTCTATACGGAAGAAAGTGTAGAACTCCACTATGTTGGGATGACATCTTAGAAACAGTTATGTTTGGACCAGAAATGATTGGAAACATGATTCAGCAAGTGAAACTCATCCAGCAATGGATGAAAGCTGCACAGGATCGACAGAAGTCTTATGCTGATAAAAAGAGAAAGTTTTTGGAATTTACCGCGGGAGAGAAAGTATTCTTGAAGGTATCTCCAACCAAGGGAGTCATGAGATTTGGGAAGAAAGGGAAGCTTAGCCCTAAATACATTGGCCCTTACGAAGTTTTAGAACGAGTGGGAACTTTGGCATACCTATTAGCATTACCAACAGAATTAGACAAGGTACACAACGTTTTCCATGTTTCTTAGTTGAAGAAGTATATACACCATCCATCACACGTCATTCAACCTGAAAAAGTCCAGATTGACCCATTTTTGTCATATGAGGAGGTTCCAATACAAATATTGGACACAAAGGTCAGAGAGACGCGATCAAAGACTACGAAAATGGTGAAAGTCCTTTGGACCAACCATAAAGTTGAGGAAGCAACTTGGGAAACAGAGGATTTTATGAGAACAAGATATCCAGAACTTTTTGATTAATCCTAGGTAACATTTACAGTTACGAGGTCGTAACTTAAAATTTAGGGGGAGTGACTTCGATACTCTTATTCTTGATATCTTTGGTATGAATATGTTATGACCCTTTTTCATGAATGTTTTTCTGTTTATGCTTGATTACTTGGTGTGAATACTTAATTGTTTATTAGCTGAGTTATAGTTTTAATGAATGGATGATCTTGGGAATAACTGGAGCTTCGGGGTCGAAGCTTTTCTTAAGGGGGAGTGAATGAAATACCCAGAGTTTTTAAAGGATGATTTACTTTGCTGATTAGGTCCTAATGAGCTATTAAGCATCTTTAAATCCTAATACTGGCATAAGTACACATTAAGACTAGAAAAGTCCTTAATAGCATTTCTTGTATTGTTTTAAAAGTAGCTAGCTAGAATGCTCTCATAACATTGTGACAACCAAGCTAGTAGGTGATGCAGCAGCTAGCTTATGTAGTAAGCACACAAGTAGGTGACTCATCAAGCTAGTAAGCAAGTAGGTGACTCATCAAGCTAGCAAGCAAGTAGGTGACTCAGCAAGCTAGCAAGCTAGTAGGACGTCTTAAGCACTGTAATACCCCAAATTTCTAAACTGTGATTAGGACCTTACTTAACTGTAAACCTTAGGGAACCCTAATTTCTAAAGATGGAGAGGGTTATAATTAGTTGGAGGTTCTTGGTGAACATTAGGAACCTTAGTTTCCGGAGTATCACCCGGTAAACCTTAGTTTCACAGGATTCCTGAAATTTCCGAAAATTACTAAATTCCTTAGGAACTGAGAGTGGTTATCAACCCCAGGAAGAGTGTTAGATACTTTTGAGAGTGTTTTGAGGGAAGAAACAACATATCTTTCTTCTTTTAATATAAGACAATTTAGTTACATTTTTCAGTATTTAGTGGTTCTAGGCAAACGAGGCTTCGGAAGAGCTCAGAAGTAACCCGAGGAAATTCCTGGAACTTGATAACCCACACTAGTATTAACATACCTACACATATAGTTTTAATACCCATAAAATGCTCAAGCCAAGCATGGCCTATGGTGGTGGCCAAAAATATCTAGGAAAGGAGAGAAAATATCTCGGTTACTATTCACCACTATTCACACCTCCTTACTATTTGCAATGATGATCAAGGCAACTTGCCCCCTCCTTATCCATTCAAAGGCGGTTGTAAATGGATGGTTAGGATTGGTTTTTGACACTTGAAGCAAATCAATGGCTATGGACAATTCTAGAAGTAATGATTATAAGTAAAAGGATAAGGATGAAATTTAGTATAAAAAGGGGGGGTGGAGGTCGGCCATGGTAGGTGAGCAAGGTGGCCATTCTTCTTCATCTACCTTGTTTCTCCTAAGCTAGAAAACACCATTGGATCTTAGGCAACAACACTCCTCCATTGGAAACACAAATCTAAGGTAGTAATTAAGCTAAAATCAAGGAAAAAGGCAAGTTTAAGGAGTGGGAGCCAAAATCCAAGGTGGGCGACTTGGTTGGTGGAAATTTTGAGCTCAAGCAACCTATAATCATGGTAGAAGAACATCAAAATGGCTAGGAGAGGACAGGTAACATCTATGCACATCACTTTCACCCTTTAAAGCTTATTTTCTTTCTTAAGTCATTCTATTTGGTTACCTACGAATCCCATCTCCAATTTTCTTAAAACTTTTACAGTAAACTTAGGATGAATATTTAGGGATTATCCTATAAAATCAAGTCGAAATAAGGTGGGGAAGTAGGAAAACTCTAAAGAATCTTGAAAATGGAGAAAAATGAGCTTTAAGCTTTAGGAATTGTTTGGATGGGTTTCCAACATGATTTTGATCTAAAATTTTGAGGGTAGTCTTGAATAGTGCATATATGGTTATGGTTGAAAAATCAAGTCGAATGGAGAAATTTAAGTCGGTTAGACAAGGTAAAGAAGCTAAAAATGAGAAAATGTGCTTTAAGCCTTTCTGAGTGTTTGAATGGGTTTCCGAATTGATCTTGAGCTGAATTTTGGGGAGATACTTGTGTTGTTGATATTGGATCATGGTTAAATATTTAGGCCGAGACTCCTTTGGGAAGTTATTTAAGTTGGTGAATAGTGATTTTGGTCAAAAATAAGAATTTAAGCTTTCTAAGGTGGTTTCTTGGAAATTGTTTGATTCTCTGATTTATTGGAGCTTGAATGGTATTGTTATGATGTTATTAAGGTTATTTTACAAGTGGTGAGCTTGATGTGTGAATTACTACTTGTGTAAAGCTTGGTTATGATATCTTACTCATGGTTTGCAAATGTGTTTAAGGATAACCTCTTGTGGTGGTGGTGGAAAGTATTGTGTGATGTTGATATCATGGTTATCCTAAGGCTATGCCTCTTGTGAGAGCCTTTAAGGCCAAGCCGACGTTCCGGCAACAATATAAGCTCCTACTAATGAATTGGAGCTGCCACTATGATCTACCCCTATTGGGTAGAAGTTTTCAATAGGGGGGTGTGCACACTTAAGGACATAGGGTGGGTGGTGGTGGTGGTGGACTTCATTTGGAAATATTCTGTTTATAATATTAATTATCTCTTGATAATTCCTGGTACAGGTAAATGGTGTGTGATCTATTCTGATTTGTTATATTGTTAATATTTGTTGAAAACAAAGGTTTTCAAGAGAAAATAAGTTTTTACGGGGTGTGGTAGTGTTACTCAGTTTTTACTGATTTTATTTGTTTGTGTTTTCCTGTGTATATGAACTTTGTGTGTTCAGGGTAACTGGGATGGTCACCTTCTCTTCACTGATGAAATACCCCAAACTTAGATGTGGTGTTTAAATGATAAACTAAGATATAAGGAGGCTAAATAATGCCTTAGAAACATTAAGAAACATTTCTAATCAAAGAAAATATGAGGAAACACCAAAAGAGCAGTTTAAGCAAAAACGTGCTCTAAGCTTGGAGGGACTTGGGAGAGTACCCAAATATTGTTATAAGACCTTAGTAATATCCTAATGGTCATTTTAAATCAATTACCAAAGAAAACTAAGCTTGAAAACAAGTTAAAACACAAAATGTGCTTTAAGGAGTCTTAAAGCACGTTTTTGAAAAATTGTCTTGTAAAAGAGTTTTGAATGGCTAAATGTCCATCATTACTCTTTAGTTAACATGTGTACTATATAGTATCACATTTGGAAGTCTATATCAATGGGAAATCAAAAATTTCACAACAATGTGCCTTGTTTTATGAATAGTAACTTAATTATGCTAGTTTATAACATTAGTCAAAGTAAGTCAAATAAATGGTCAACAAAGACCACAACCTACCTTATTTGACCAAGGGGGCCGGTTTTTAAGTGTGACTCACCACACTTATCTAGCTAAGTAAAGAGAAAGCAAAAGCAAATAAGTTAACTATTCACCTTTTTAACATAATATCTCACCTTTAGTGGTTCTCTCTCCTCACTTCTTCATTCTCCCTTGTTTCCCACGATTTCTTGCTCTCTTTCCCTTCTCCATTAACGTGAAGCATACCTCCATGCTAGCTCCATCTAGCCTTGCACACATCTTGCTCATTTTAGCTCCAAAACCAAAACTAAATACATATATCTCTTAGTTAGCTCAATCTCTTCCTTTCTATCTTTTCAAAACTTCAAGAGATTCATTTTGGTGCCAAGTCAAACCACCATTAGAGGAGGAAATTCAAGTTTGGAGACTCCATTGGCTTCTCCATTCTCTTAAGGTAAAGAAAGTGTAAGAAAAACTAGGTTTCCATCATTTCTTTCCATGTCCGAAAATTTGCACTCATGGGACTCCATGTTTATGACTTGTTCTAGCTTGTTTTCTACTCTTCAAAGGATTGAGGAGGTCCTTCTTGCTTCATATCCAAGCTTGTCTTGAGAAACCAAGGTAAAACAATCACCTTAATATCTTAAAACACATTTTTAACCTAGGGTTTGTTCCTTAGGGTTAATGTATTATCTAGTACTCATTGGAGTCATTGGATATTGGTTAGAACATTGGCAAGGAGATATATATTGGTGACCGAGATTGAGCAAGGAAAAACCTAAGGAAGAAAGCTTTTAAAGCTTTTAAAAGAACAAGGTAAATTACTTACCTTAAGGTGTTTTATTGTTTAAGGGAATGGGATTTAGATATGTGATGATTTTAGTAGAGATTTTACATTAGAAAAGGGTTATATATAACCTAGGAGAAACAATGACTATACTTGTGAACTTGTGACTAAGGAGCAAATGAGAAAAGAGATAGTTTAAGAACATCAAGGTGAATTACAAGAAGCATTTTATTTCAATGGGAGCCTTGTTGTGTGTATTCGCAGGTTGAAGGAAAATATATGTGGAAATTCAGTGGTTAAGATTATTGTCATTTAAGGGCCTAAGTGCCAAGCATTTTAAGTTTAAGCACTATATGATGATGTGGTGAAGTTTTAGTGTAAATTGTGTGTTAAGGTGTTGTGTTGAGAATTTGAGTGGTATTGGTTGTTTGATGGAGAAAAACCAAGTGTTAGGATGTATTATATACTAGAGAACCCATGGCAAAAATTTAAAGGAGAACTTAAGTGTTTGAGATGTCCTAAGGGAATTTAATGACTATGGAAGTACTAGGAAGTTTTGGAGGTGGTCTTGATGAAAAAGGGGTGAGATAAAGTGCTTTAATGGGTTACAATGACTTAGATATTACCATGAAGGATTTAGGAATCAAGAGAATGTAATTGAGTATTTAGGACTTAGGCAAATGTTGGTAAACAACTAGGAAGGAAATAATGTGTTGATGGATGGAAGCTTAAGCTTGTGAAGGAACTTTAAGTAAATGCATAAAAGAGTTTTAGATGGTGAAAGATGCTTGGGAGATGATGTTATAGTGGTGAGGAAAACATTTGGCATAGTGGTTACATTAGGTATGAACCACCACCTAGAAACCTAGTGGAAAACATTACAAGTGTTAGCATTATTACAAGGAAAATGCATAATGACTAAGGTGGATCTTGGTGAACGATTTAATGTGTTTAGAGGAGGGCTTAAGGTGTATTTGAGGTGCCCAAAAGGGGTTATAACATATTAGGATATATGAGGAGAAGTTTGGAGTTAAAAGAGAATTTAGAAACAAGGTTCTGGAGCCGACCGACCTTAGGACCGGACCTGCAAGGTCGGTCGAGCTCAAATTACACTACCGGAGAAAGTTTCTGGAATCGACCGAACATAGGACCGGACTTACAAGTTCGGTCGGGCTTGTATTTTGTGAAGGAATTAAGTCTCTGGAATGGACCGACCTTGGGACCGGACTTGCAAGGTCGGTCATGCCAAGAATTTTGTACGGTAATAAGTCTCTGGAATCGACTGAACATGGGACCGGACTTGGCAAGTTCGGTCGAGCTCAAATTTCCCTCGGGGAAACTCTCGGGAATGGACCGACCTTTGGGACCGGACTTGCAAGGTCGGTCGGGGTAGAATTTTCAAACGGTAATGTGTTCTGGAATGGACCGACCTTAGGCAAGGTCGGTCGGAAGTTCGGTCGAGCCAAAAAAATAAAAAAAAAAGAAATTTTGAATTCTAAGAATGGCAATGGGTGATAAGGTATACCTTTGGTAGGGTGGTAATGATTAGGACCCTAAGAACTTAAGGGATTAAGTTAAGTTAAGTATAAGTTTTAATGTTTAAAGTTAAGTTTGTAAGCTAAGTGGCAAGGACTTGAGAGGTTGTTGAATGGGAATCTTTAGGGACTAAGTGTGTTAAGTAAGGTGCAAATAACTAATGACCTAAAAATGAATGAATGATTTAGGTTTGTGAATTGGGACCCCGAAGAAGGATAATCAAACAACGATCGACGGTGAACGGTACAATCCTTCTTGTGACCTGCTTGCTAACGAGGTGTCCCTCGGCTTGTGTGCTATCTGTTTAATTGCTATGACTAAAACAAGATAAAGCATGCAACCGGTTATATTTGTTCTCGTTGAGTATGTGTTACAGTTACACTAATCCGCGAGACTTGAGATGGTTACTAACCAAGTTTAGTACTTACTGAGTTAAGAATAAGAGTTAAGTTTGGTGGTTGTTGGTTAATGCCCGTTAAGGCTTAGCTAGCACATGGTGATTAAGATGTCTACTAACTGGAACTTGAGTGAGGAAACCCGGGACCGATCTCCGGTCATGCATGCTAAGGAAAAAGGGGGACGGTATCTGAATCAGATCCACCCTCCGCTTAAGGACTTGTCTTCGGACTTGTAGCCTAGGGCCGGTTGCCGGCCCAGCTACGCTGGACTCCCGTCCAGGGTAGGTGGCATTAAGATGGTGCGGTGGGATCACCTAAATCCCAGGTTCGAATTAAGCTACAACCATTCCCTTCCAGGAAAGGTTCGTATACTGAGATTAAGCTGAGATTAAGATTAAGGTAAGGTAAGGAATTGAGATTAAGGAAATAAGGACTGAGGAGGGGGTTACTAACCCACTTGATAAGGGAACGCTTGAGTCGTTCATTGTTTGTGAACTATATATGTTCATCTGTGGTTATTGTCATTGCACTTCATATCATGCTTGTGTATGTAATCAATTTCCATGCTATCGACAATTAGTCGTCGTAGCCCCGTTAGCTTGGGGGCCATGAGAGGGTGTACCAGCATTCGTGCTGACCCCCTTGGGGGCTATTTTTACACTTGCAGGTAAGAAACCCATGAGGACGCACTACGAGAGTAGGAGCGGTTAGACTTAGGGTGGGATGTTTATTTTGAGTTCGGGTTGCGCCTGTGCACCCGACTGTTTATATTTAAACTGATGTAAGGTTGTGATTATGATTTAGCTACTTGTACTCGGTTGGTTGTGGTATTATGGATGGTGATGTTTTGGGTTGGTTAAGTATTTTGGATAAGTGTTGTAAATGTTAAGGCCGGTATATTCTAACGATCAGACCGTGGCAAGGTCCAGGTATTTATTATCTCCGCTGTGACGTATTCGATTAAGGGTTTAGTTTTGCGATAACCATGAATGGCTTTGGATGGGGTGTTACAAAAAAGTGGTATCAGAGCGTAGTTACGCTCTGATCAAGAAATACCGGACATGAGTAACCACCGAGTTAGGATATAAGTTAAGGAATAAGTGATGGGTTAAGGGTGTGAGAAGTTAGAGTGAGTAGAGTCAGATGACCACTAATAAGTGTGGATCGTCTTTACCGTCTATGAACGTTATAAATTGTTAACCGAAACAGTGGTGAATACGAATCTAATGTGAGTTATGCTTGTTCAGATGGCAGGACGTCCTAGGGGAAGCCGAGGCCGCGGCCAGGGTGATGATGCTTTAGGAATACCTGGAGGGCAGACGATCGCAGAGATCGTAGCTGCCGCATTAGGGCACATGGGCTATCAGCCTGGTGTGGGTGCACCACCTCCACCGCCACAACCCAGGGAACCAAATTGGGTGAAGAGTCTTGCAGACTTGACCCGCGCACTTTAAGGGGGAGACCGATCCCGCCAAGCTTGAGGCGTACATCTCCGAGCTGGAGACCGCCTTCGAGACCCTTGATGTCCCTGCTGGGATCAAGGTACGTCTGGCTGCCTTTTATCTGAAGGGGGCGGCAGGCGATTGGTGGAAGCTGGTGAGGGCCGAGCATGTGGCCAATCTAGAGTTCGGCTGGGAGCAGTACACCGCCTTGCTACGAGCAAAGTACTACCCCGCCCATGTTCAGACAAAGAAGCGCTTACAGTTGGATGCGCTTAAGCAGACAGACAAGATGACAGTGGACGAGTATTACTCAGGGTTCACCGCCTTGCTCCGTCTTCTGCCAGGTCTTGGATATTCTGACCAGATCCTGGTGGACCGCTTCTATGGCGGGCTTAGCCATCGACTTCGCTACGGCATGGGGCCGACGAGTTACACTACCTTGCAGGTAATACGAATGATTGAGATTTGAGTAAGTAATGAGTAAGATTTAGATTATGAGAAATAAGAGTGACTAATACCATGGAAAAGCAGGAGTGCTATCATGCCGCTGCTAAGGTTGAGATAACCGTCCAGCTGAGGGACGAGGAGAATGCTAAGAGGAAGAATGCTGGTAAGAGCTCAAAGAGTCAAGGGCAAGGTGGGTACAAGAAACAGAAGTACCAGCCTCATGCCTAGAAAAATCAGAACCCAAAGGGGAAGGAGGAAAAAGAGAAGGCTCCGGAAGAGCCATTGAAGTTGACATATGCTTATGCAGCTACACCCTTGCGCTCTAGGGCAGCAAAGGGTAAGGAATTGATATTGAATGAGTTAAGAAACAAATTAGTAACCGTTTGAGATATGAGAATTGACATTATGAATCATCAGGATCTGAGACTGAGAAGGGAGCCGGTGGTGGCTACTAGCGACGCTTCATCTGTAGGTGGTGTCACAAGGATCACCCCGGGCTCGATTGTAAAGGGAATAAGGTGGAGTGCAACTTTTGTGGAGTGTATGGACACCGGGCATATGAGTGCTACCGGAACCCTGCTAGCATAGCCTATAGGCCCGACACCAGGGGCAAGGGCAAGACCGATCAGGGAGCTGGATCTGACGGTCAGAGGAAGGTGCAGCAGGCGGCGGACAAGAACCCAAGGGTGACCCAGAAGTCGGGGCCCACACTACACATGGTGGACCGGGACGATGAGCCTGAACCCTCATCGAGGCCAGGTACCACTATAACCATTTAGTAATAAAACTACCTGCTTACCGCATTATCATGCATGTTTGGTGAATGACTGAGTTAAGTAAGAATAAGATGAGATTAGAACTTAAGTAAGATATAACCTACTACCACTTTAGGAAGATTCAACATCTGCTACCCAATACCATCTACACCCAACCCGGAGCACACCGACATCGAAACCATAGACTTTCCAACCGAACAATGTCAGGTTATCCGCCCAGGTATGATTTTATTAAGGGGATACCTGACACCCGAAGCACAAATCGCCATCATCAGAAGATGCAATCAACTAGGAATGGGACCGGGAGGTCTTTACACACCAGAATACCCAGGGGGAGCAAGGATGAGATTAAAAATGATGAGCTTGGGCAAGGATTGGAATCCGTATGCCAATAACTACCAAACCATGAGGGTGCAAGATGGAGTCTCACCACCGGGAATACCCGAAGAGTTCCATCCAGTTATTACACAAGTCATGGAAATCGCTCAGCAGTTGGAAGCTGAACCGATTCCAGACATCCAGGCAGACATTTGCATTGTAAACTTCTACGAGAAGGATGGGAAACTGGGACTACACCAGGATAAGGACGAGACAACAGAGTCTCTCGAAAGAGGGATACCCGTAGTGTCTTGGTCCATTGGGGATGATGCAGAGTTTTTATACGGCGAGCAGAAGCGTGCGGACCGTGCAAATAAGTTGGTACTTAAGTCAGGTGATGTGTTAATTATGGGAGGAGAATCAAGGATGTTATACCATGGGATTAAGAGAATCAAGCTGAATACAGCACCGTCAGCAGTAATCAATGCGACGCATATGAGACCAGGAAGATTAAACCTAACCTTTAGACAATATTAGCCATGTAATGTTAGAATGAAATGAGGAATGAGATGTAAGATTGAAGCACATGTTGTAAACAGGATGGTCATGAATAAAATAACAGTGTTGTTCATATAAATTGTTACGACTCTTGTTATACCATCAATACTCATGAAGCTTGTGAACACAATTAGGTTATGGACTCGGTACGGAAGGTGCACTAAGCATACTTACAGAGGCACAGGCCGACGTCAGCGGTACTATCCTCACCGGCACCTTTCCGATTAATGGGATAGAGGCATCAGTTCTCTTCGACTCAGGGGCCTCGCATACCTTTGTCTCGGCATCATTCGCGAGCAGGTTGGGGTTAGACGCTGATGAGCTACCCGACTTCACGGTTACGCTCCCGTCTAAGGAGAAGGTTTGTTGCACTCGTTATTACCGAGGAGCCACTGTCAGAATTAAGGGAGAAGACTTTCCAGTCAGTTTTATTGAGTTCAGTAAGCTAGGATTTGATGTTATCTTCGGGATAAACTGGTTGGAGCGGCACAAGGGACGTATCCTCTGCGCCGAGCATAGATTGCTGCTCAGGAGTCCGTCTGGGGTAACAATATCATACCGCCAGAGGCCAGAGAGCCTTCGACTAAGATCATCACCGCCATGGCAATGTATAAAGAATTGAGGAGAAAGGAAGAAGTATACCTCTGCTATGTACAGGACATAGAGAGAGACCTGAGTTCGACCCCGACTTACCGGTAGTGTCGGAGTTCCCCGACTTATTTCCACGGGAACTGCCCGGCATGCCACCCACTCGGGAGGTAGAGTTCACCATCGAGCTGCTACCTGGTACCGGACCGATGGCCAAAGCACCATACCGTATGGCTCCGGCAGAAATGACTGAGTTAAAGGAACAATTGAAAGATTTGTTGGATAAGGGATTCATTAGACCAAGTGTGTCACCATGGGGAGCGCCAGTCCTCTTCGTGAAGAAGAAGGATGGTAGTCTCCGCCTCTGCATCGACTACAGAGAGCTGAATGCAGTGACAGTGAAGAATAAGTATCCACTACCCCGCATTGACGATCTGTTCGATCAGTTGAAGGGAGCATCTGTGTTTTCCAAGATTGATCTCAGATCGGGGTATCATCAGATAGCCATTAAGGAGGGAGACATTGAGAAGACGGCATTCCGGACACGATACGGCCACTATGAGTTTACAGTGATGCCGTTCGGTTTGTCGAACACACCGGCGAAGTTTATGGATCTGATGAACCGCTTGTTGGGAGCAGCTGGACAAGTCGGTTGTGGTGTTTATTGATGACATTTTGATATACTCGAAGTCTAAGATTGAACATGAGGAACATCTGAGGAGAGTATTAGAAATACTGAGGGAGAACCAGCTATATGCTAAGTTCTCCAAATGTGAGTTTTGGCTTGACCAGGTCTCTTTCCTGGGTCATGTCATCTCAGATGCTGGGATCGCAGTGGATCCAGCAAAAATTGATGCCGTACGTACTTGGCCAAGGCCGAAGACTATTACCGACATCCGGAGCTTTCTCGGTCTGGCAGGTTACTACAGGAGGTTTGTTAGAGATATCAGCAAGGTCGTGAAACCGATGACCAGTCTGATGAAGAAGGATGCACCGTTCTTGTGGACAGTTGACTGTGAGAGATCATTTCAGCGCTTGAAGGACTCACTAACCACTGCACCGGTTCTGACCATTCCAGACGGTACAGAGGGCTTTGAGGTTTATTGTGATGCATCCGGCAGAGGGCTGGGTTGCGTGCTCATGCAACATGGCAAGGTGGTGGCATATGCCTCACGCCAGTTGAAGAAACATGAGGAGAACTACCCCACACATGATTTAGAGCTGGGAGTTGTAGTCTTCGCTTTGAAGATATGGCGCCACTACTTATATGGGGTTAATGTCACGATCTACACCGATCACAAGAGTTTGAGATACATATTCACTCAGAAGGAGTTAAATCTTCGACAGAGGAGATGGTTAGAGTTTCTGAAAGACTATGACATTGACCTCCAATACAAAGAGGGGAAGGCCAATGTTGTAGCAGATGCCCTGAGCCGTCGAGCACACTCACTCCATTCGCTAGTTTCTTTCTCCAGCTTGGTTGATGAGGTGCGAGAGGCTCAGAGGACAGATGAGTACATGAGAGAGGTCAGACAGAAGCTGGCAGATGGTACCTTTGAGAGTCAGAAATACGACTTCAGACTTCATGATGATGATCTGATCAGACTTAAGGGCCGGTTATGCATACCACGGGGCAACACGGATCTGAAAGACCGTATACTTAGGGAATCACACTGTTCTTCAGTTTCCATCCATCCGGGAGCCTCTAAAATGTATAAAGACATGAAGAGTACTTCTGGTGGTCGGGGATGAAGACAGATGTTACCGAGTTCGTCTTGAGGTGTCTCACATGCCAGAAGGTGAAATTCGAGCACCGACAACCGGGCGGAATGGTACAGTCGATGCCAGTTCCGGAGTGGAAGTTCCATGATGTCTCCATGGACTTCGTAGTTGGGCTTCCACCTGCTAGGGGAGGTCTCAACATGATATGGGTGGTGGTGGATCGCCTTACCAAAGTAGCCCGATTCATACCGATGAAGGATACTTGGAAGGTGACCAAATTAGCTGAGTTATTTGAGAAAGAAATCATGAGACATCACGGGATACCAAAGACCATAGTGTCAGATAGAGATACCAGATTCCTTTCGAGGTACTGGAGAGCTACCAGAGAAGCGTTGGGTACAGAACTCAAGCTGAGTACCGCGTTCCATCCTCAGACAGATGGTCAGACTGAGCGTACTATTCAGACACTCGAGGACATGCTGAGAGCATGTGCCTTAGACTTCCAGGGCAGTTGGATTGAGATTGCATCTGATCGAGTTTTCATACAACAACAGCTATCACGCTTCGATCAAGATGGCACCTTTTCAAGCGTTGTACGATAGACCATGTCGTACACCGCTCTGCTGGGATGAGTCGAGTGAGACGGTCATTATAGGACCAGAGTATTTAGAACAAGTTAAGGCTGAAGTTCAGCAAATCAGGGAGAACATGAAAGCTGCTCAAGATAGG
The DNA here is from genome assembly GCA_023374045.1 of Limonium bicolor. Lineage (NCBI taxonomy): Eukaryota > Viridiplantae > Streptophyta > Magnoliopsida > Caryophyllales > Plumbaginaceae > Limonium > Limonium bicolor. The sequence goes on from CM041779.1 coordinate 221,954,923, forward strand.
TAGAAGTCGTATGCTGATGTTCGACGACGGGACCTGGAGTTCGCAGTGGGCGACCAGGTATTTCTGCGAGTTTCACCGATGAAGGGTGAATTCAGGTTTGGGCAGAAGGGAAAATTAAGCCCGAAATTTGTTGGTCCTTATGAGATTACGGAGCGGGTGGGCCCGGTTGCTTACAGGTTAAATTTACCTGCTGAGCTGGGTAAAGTGCATGATGTTTTTCATGTTTCACAGCTAAAGAAATACATGCACCACCCTCCCATGTGTTAGAACCTGAGAGGTTGACATTAGAACCAAATATGAGATCAGTGGAGACTCATCAGAGAATCTTGGACAGTAAGACTAGGGACACTCGCCACAAGTCAGTGCGACTGGTGAAGGTTCTCTGGTCTAACCATGATGTCTAAGAGGCCACGTGGGAATTAGAGGATAAGATGAGGGCGAAGTACCCTTCTTTGTTTACTGACTAGATCGTCTGTATAGGGTACGGGGCGTACCCCTTTTTAAGGGGGGTAGAGCTTCCTCGCTTTTGAGTTAGGAAACGATCATGCTTGTCGTTTGTTTGGTTGTTTAAGATGTGAATTTGTGTAAGTTGCTACACTTCGGTGTAAGTTTGAGTTATGTATAATACTTATGTATTGTATTTAAGATTGACCTTTGAGTCTTGAGATGTGTGAATGTGAATATAAGATGTGGTGTTAAGATTAAGGGAATTGAGTACCGTGAATGATTAAGCACATATGTGAACTTTGAGGACAAAGTTCTTTTAAGGGGGGTAGATTGAAATACCCCAAACTTAGATGTGGTGTTTAAATGATAAACTAAGATATAAGGAGGCTAAATAATGCCTTAGAAACATTTAGAAACATTTCTAATCAAAGAAAATATAAGGAAACACTAAAAGAGCAGTTTAAGCAAAAACGTGCTCTAAGCTTGGAGGGACTTGGGAGAGTACCCAAATATTGTTCTAAGACCTTAGTAATATCCTAATGGTCATTTTAAATCAATTACCAAAGAAAACCAAGCTTGAAAACAAGTTAAAACACAAAATGTGCTTTAAGGAGTCTTAAAGCACGTTTTTGAAAAATTGTCTTGTAAATGAGTTTTGAATGGCTAAATGTCCATCATTACTCTTTAGTTAACATGTGTAATATATAGTATCACATTTGGAAGTCTATATCAATGGGAAATAAAAAATTTCAAACAATGTGCCTGTTTTGTGAATAGTAAACTTAATTAAGCTAGTTTATAACATTAGTCAAAGTAAGTCAAATAAATGGTCAACAAAGACCACAACCTACCTATTGACCAAGGGGGCCGGTTTTTAAGTGCGACTCACCACACTTATCTAGCTAAGTAAAGAGAAAGCAAAAGCAATAAGTTAACTATTCACCTTTTAACATAATATCTCACCTTTAGTGGTTCTCTCTCCTCACTTCTCATTCTCCTTGTTTCCGACGGTTTCTTGCTCTCTTTCCCCTTCTCCATTAACGTGAAGCATACCTCCATGCTAGCTCCATCTAGCCTTGCACACATCTTGCTCATTTTAGCTCCAAAACCAAAACTAAATACATATATCTCTTAGTTAGCTCAAGCTCTTCCTTTATATCTTTTCAAAACTTCAAGAGCTTCATTTTGGTGCCAAGTCAAACCACCATTAGAGGAGGAAATTCAGGTTTGGAGACTCCATTGGCTTCTCCATTCTCTTAAGGTAAAGAAAGTGTAAGAAAATCTAGGTTTCCATCATTTCTTTCCTTGTCCGAAAATTTGCACTCATGGGACTCCATGTTTATGCCTTGTTTTAGCTTGTTTTATACTCTTCAAAGGATTGAGGAGGTCCTTCTTGCTTCATATCCAAGCTTGTCTTGAGAAACCAAGGTAAAACAATCACCTTAATATCTTAAAACACATTTTTAACCTAGGGTTTGTTCCTTAGGGTTAATGTATTAGTACTCATTGGAGTCATTGGATATTGGTTAGAACATTGGCAAGGAGATATATATTGGTGACCGAGATTGAGCAAGGAAAAACCTAAGGAAGAAAGCTTTTAAAGCTTTTAAAAGAACAAGGTAAATTACTTACCTTAAGGTGTTTATATTTAAGGGAATGGGATTTAGATATGTGATAGTTTAGAAGAGAGTTTACATTAGAAAAGGGTTATATATAACCTAGGAGAAATAATGACTATACTTGTGAACTTGTGACTAAGGAGCAAATGAGAAAAAGAGATAGTTTAAGAACATCAAGGTGAATTACAAGAAGCATTTTATTTCAACGGGAGCCTTGTGTTGTGTATTCGCAGGTTGAAGGCAATATATGTGGAAATTCAGTGGTTAAGATTATTGTCATTTAAGGGCCTAAGTGCCAAGCATTTTAAGTTTAAGCACTATATGATGATGTGGTGAAGTTTAGTGTAAATTGTGTGTTAAGGTGTTGTGTTGAGAATTTGAGTGGTATTGGTTGTTTGATGGGAGAAAAACCAAGTGTTAGGATGTATTATAACTAGAGAACCCATGGCAAAAATTAAAGGAGAACTTAAGTGTTTGAGATGTCCTAAGGGAATTTAATGACTAAGGAAGTACTAGGAAGTTTTGGAGGTGGTCTTGATGAAAAAGGGGTGAGATAAAGTGCTTTAATGGGTTACAATGACTTAGGTATACCATGAAGGATTTAGGAATCAAGAGAATGTAATTGAGTATTTGGACTTAGGCAAATGTTGGTAAACAACTAGGAAGGAAAAATGTGTTGATGGATGGAAGCTTAAGCTTGTGAAGGAACTTTAAGTAAATGCATAAAAGAGTTTTAGATGGTGAAAGATGCTTGGGAGATGATGTTATAGTGGTGAGGAAAACATTTGGCATAGTGGTTACATTAGGTATGAACCACCACCTAGAAACCTAGTGGAAAACATTACAAGTGTTAGCATTATTACAAGGAAAATGCATAATGACTAAGGTGGATCTTGGTGAACGATTTAATGTGTTTAGAGGAGGGCTTAAGGTGTATTTGAGGTGCCCAAAAGGGGTTATAACATATTAGGATATATGAGGAGAAGTTTGGAGTTAAAAGAGAATTTAGAAACAAGGTTCTGGAGCCGACCGACCTTAGGACCGGACCTGCAAGGTCGGTCGAGCTCAAATTACACTACCGGAGAAAGTTTCTGGAATCGACCGAACATAGGACCAGACTTACAAGTTCGGTCGGGCTTGTATTTTGTGAAGGAATTAAGTCTCGGAATGGACCGACCTTGGGACCGGACTTGCAAGGTCGGTCATGCCAAGAATTTTGTACGGTAATAAGTCTCTGGAATCGACCGAACATGGGACCGGACTTGGCAAGTTCGGTCGAGCTCAAATTTCCCTCGGGGAAATTCTCGGGAATGGACCGGACTTGCAAGATCGGTCGGGGTAGAATTTTCAAACGGTAAGTGTTCTGGAATGGACCGACCTTAGGCAAGGTCGGTCGGAAGTTCGGTCGAGCCAAAAAAATAAAAAAAAAATTTTGAATTCCAAGAATGGCAATGGGTGATAAGGTATACCTTTGGTAGGTGGTAATGATTAGGGACCCTAAGAACTTAAGGGATTAAGTTAAGTATAAGTTTTAATTTTAAAGTTAAGTTTGTAAGCTAAGTGGAAGGACTGTGAGAGGTTGTTGAAGGGAATCTTTAGGGACTAAGTGAGTTAAGTAAGGTGCAAATAACTAATGACCTAAAAATGAATGAATGATTTAGGTTTGTGAATTGGGACCCCGAAGAAGGATAATCAAACAACGATCGACGGTGAACGGTACAATCCTTCTTGTGACCTGCTTGCTAACGAGGTGTCCCTCGGCTTGTGTGCTATCTGTTTAATTGCTATGACTAAAACAAGATAAAGCATGCAACCGGTTATATTTGTTCTCGTTGAGTATGTGTTACAGTTACACTAATCCGCGAGACTTGAGATGGTTACTAACCAAGTTTAGTACTTACTGAGTTAAGAATAAGAGTTAAGTTTGGTGGTTGTTGGTTAATGCCCGTTAAGGCTTAGCTAGCACATGGTGATTAAGATGTCTACTAACTGGAACTTGAGTGAGGAAACCCGGGACCGATCTCCGGTCATGCATGCTAAGGAAAAAGGGGGACGGTATCTGAATCAGATCCGCCCTCCGCTTAAGGACTTGTCTTCGGACTTGTAGCCTAGGGCCGGTTGCCGGCTCAGCTACGCTGGACTCCCGTCCAGGGTAGGTGGCATTAAGATGGTGCGGTGGGATCACCTAAATCCCAGGTTCGAATTAAGCTACAACCATTCCCTTCCAGGAAAGGTTCGTATACTGAGATTAAGCTGAGATTAAGATTAAGGTAAGGTAAGGAATTGAGATTAAGGAAATAAGGACTGAGGAGGGGGTTACTAACCCACTTGATAAGGGAACGCTTGAGTCGTTCATTGTTTGTGAACTATATATGTTCATCTGTGGTTATTGTCATTGCACTTCATATCATGCTTGTGTATGTAATCAATTTCCATGCTATCGACAATTAGTCGTCGTAGCCCCGTTAGCTTGGGGGCCATGAGAGGGTGTACCAGCATTCGTGCTGACCCCCTTGGGGGCTATTTTTACACTTGCAGGTAAGAGACCCATGAGGACGCACTACGAGAGTAGAGCGGGTTAGACTTAGGGTGGGATGTTTATTTTGAGTTCGGGTTGCGCCTGTGCACCCGACTGTTTATATTTAAACTGATGTAAGGTTGTGATTATGATTTAGCTACTTGTACTCGGTTGGTTGTGGTATTATGGATGGTGATGTTTTGGGTTGGTTAAGTATTTTGGATAAGTGTTGTAAATGTTAAGGCCGGTATATTCTAACGATCAGACCGTGGCAAGGTCCAGGTATTTATTATCTCCGCTGCGACGTATTCGATTAAGGGTTTAGTTTTGCGAACCACGAATGGCTTTGGATGGGGTGTTACAACTGAGGACGAGTCCACCGATACTTTCTATATTTTCATGTTTGTCACCTATCGTAGGAGTATACAGCCTGGGGTCACCGAGATAGTGCTTAAGGAGTGGAACAAGAAGATACAGGGTTTTAGGCACCCGGAGAATGGCAGTAGACAGTCCATTACCTATGAAGTTTCCACTATTTATGAGTACATGGAAGTAGTCCCATGCTAAGTTGCTAATGATGTAATAGTCTTTGATACCCTTGCTTTTGGTGTAAAATAGAAGTAGGAGCTAACATAGTAGTTGGCTGGAAGGGGTCTTTTGGTACTAAGGTGTAAAGTGACGGGTTGGTTGTGTCTCTCTTTTGGTAGGGGAACAGCGTTGTAAGATAGCTAATGAAGGGATGGTGGTGGTAATAGCCTTACACTTACTAGTCTTTAGTAAGTGTGGCGGTAACACCCCGGTGATAGTATTAGGGGACCTTATGTAAAAAGACTGACGCATGTATAATACAAGTTAATGATGATATTTCAGTTCTGGCACGTTTCTTTTAAAAAAAATGACTAAGTAAATGGTGGTGGAAAACCGGGGCGTTACAGAGTGGTATCAGAGCCACAGGTTAGCTGGAGGGGAAATTTGAGTTTGACTAGGAAGCAAGGTGACCCAGGCTTAGGTTTAGGAGACTAGGAAGAACCATGTGGTTGTGAAAATATGTTTGTTGTGATATTTGTGTGTTGTGTGCTTGATTGATTATAGTTAACTATTTATATTGCAACTAACATATCTGTGTGTAGAATAATGGAGAGGGGAGTGGACGGAGTAATGGAGAGGGGAGAGGACAGATGGATGAACTGAGGGAGTTGACACTGAGTATGGGAAGAATCTTGGAGCAGCACGAGGCTAGAGCTGAAATACCTAAGGATTTCTCCCGGAGGATAGCAGCTATGAAACCCAGTACTTATTCGGGAGAAGAGGATCCAGTGATTCTGGAAGAGTGGATCAGAGAGTTTGACAAAATATTTGATATCATTGATTGTCCTGAAGAAAAGAAGGTAAGTGGGGCTGTATTTTATTTTAAAGGAGAGGCTGGTCTGTGGTGGACTACGGAGGAGGAGAGACTCAAAGGAATTCCGGGTTTTGGATGGAATATGTTAAAGGATGTGATGAGGAAAAGATTTTATCCGGAGCATGTAAGGTTGCAGAAATATCAGGAATTTACTGGATTGAGGCAGCAGATGGATGACGTTAAAACTTATCATGCTAAGTTCGTGGAGCTTGCTAGATTTGCTCCGCATGTGGTACCTGATGAGACTGCTAAGGTTCAACGTTTCTTGGAGGGGTTAAATTGGGATTTACAAGAAGCTCTGAGTATAATACCTACAAGTACTTTACAAGAGGCATACGATAAAGCTGCTAATCTTTATAGAGTACAACAGAGGAGGAAGGAAGTACAAACGGGGCGGAAAAGGAGAATGGAGTCACGTGAGGCTGAGAGCTTTGATAAGAGGACTAAAATAGAAGTTAGACCAAGTGGAGGAGCCAGACCCAATTACCCGGGACGGCGATTCAATGATAAAGGAACTAGCCACTTTTATTGCAAGATATGTGAAAAGAACCATCCAGGTGAAGATTGTGAAGGAAGGTTGGTGAAGTGTTTTAATTGTGGAAGGTTAGGACATAGAGCCTTCGAGTATAGGTACGGGAAGGATAATGGAGGTAAGAGTGGTGGAAACGCTTATCAGAGTAGCGCAGCGGAAACGTTGTGGACCCATAACCAGAAGAAAGGCAGTGAAGATACTAATGAATCTTCATAGGATTCAGGAACTTATCACGGTTAAGGTTAATTATTAAGTTTCAGGAGAAACTTTCTTTTTAGGGGGGGAGAGTCGTATGGTAAGTGGTGAATGATAGTTAGTGTTTGTGAATGTTTGTGATTGTGAATGTTTGTTGGTGCTAGAAATGGTTGGTAATACTTGAATGTTATTTTAGGAATTGTTTCTTCATGATTTTATATATGTGGTATCATTGAATTTGTGAATGGTTTATATTGTGTGATGGATGGGATTTGGTGTCTGAGGTTTTGTGTGATGTTGCTGAATCATTTGTGGTGATGAAGCTACTGAGAATTATGTGTGTGAATATTGTTTTAATTTCTTGGAGTATGTGACTGTATTGTTGGGTGTGATGAATTGAGCTTCGAGGACGAAGCTTTGTTTAACAGGGGGAGGATGTAATACCCCAAATTTCTAAACTGTGATTAGGGCCTTACTTAACTGTAAACCTTAGGGAACCCTAATTTCTAAAGATGGAGAGGTTATAATTAGTTGGAGGTGCTTGGTGAACATTAGGAACCTTAGTTTCCGGAGTATCACCCGGTAAACCTTAGTTTCGCAGGATTCCTGAAATTTCCGAAAATTACTAAATTCCTTAGGAACTGAGAGTGGTTATCAACCCTAGGAAGAGTGTTAGATACTTTTGAGAGTGTTTTGAGGGAATAAACAATCATATCTTTCTTCTTTTAATATAAGACAATTTAGTTACATTTTTCAGTATTTAGTGGTTCTGGGCAAACGAGGCTTCGGAAGAGCTCAGAAGTAACCCGAGGAAATTCCTGAAACTTGATAACCCACACTATTATTAACATACCTACACATATAGTTTTAATATCCATAAAAGGCTCAAGCCAAACATGGCCTAAGTTGGTGGCCAAAAATATCTAGGAAAGGAGAGAAAATATCTCGGTTACTATTCACCACTATTCACACCTCCTTACTATTTGCAATGATGATCAAGGCAACTTGCCCCCTCCTTATCCATTCAAAGGCGGTTGTAAATGGATGGTTAGGATTGGTTTTTGACACTTGAAGCAAATCAATGGCTATGGACAATTCTAGAAGTAATGATTATAAGTTAAAGGATAAGGATGAAATTTAGTATAAAAAGGGGGGGTGGAGGTCGGCCATGGTAGGTGAGCAAGGTGGCCATTCTTCTTCATCTACCTTGTTTCTCCTAAGCTAGAAAACACCATTGGAGCTTAGGCAACAACACTCCTCCATTGGAAACACAAATCTAAGGTAGTAATTAAGCTAAAATCAAGGAAAAAGGCAAGTTTAAGGAGTGGGAGCCAAAATCCAAGGTGGGCGACTTGGTTGGTGGATATTTTGAGCTCAAGACACCTATAATCAAGGTAGAAGAACATCAAAATGGCTAGGAGAGGACAGGTAACATCTATGCACATCACTTTCACCCTTTAAGCTTTTTTCTTCTTAAGTCATTCTATTTGGTTACCTACGAATCCATCTCCTATTTTCTTAAAATTTTACAGTAAACTAGGATGAATATTTTGGGATTATCCTAGAAAATCAAGTTGAAATAAGGTTGGGAAGTAGGAAAACTCTAAAGAATCTTGAAAATGGAGAAAAATGAGCTTTAAGCTTTAGGAATTGTTTGGATGGGTTTTCGACATGATATTGAGCTAAAATTTTGAGGGTAGTCTTGAATAGTGCTTATATGGTTATGGTTGAAAAATCAAGTCGAATGGAGAAATTTAAGTCGGTTAGACAAGGTAAAGAAGCTAAAAATGAGAAAATGTGCTTTAAGGCTTTCTGGGTGTTTGAATGGGTTTCCGAATTGATCTTGAGCTGAATTTTGGGGAGATACTTGTGTTGCTGATATTGGATCATGGTTAAATATTTAGGCCGAGACTCCTTTGGGAAGTTATTTAAGTTGGTGAATAGTGATTTTGGTCAAAAATAAGAATTTAAGCTTTCTAAGGTGGTTTCTTGGAAATTGTTTGATTCTCTGATTTATTGGAGCTTGAATGGTATTTTTATGATGTTATTAAGGTTATTTTACAAGTGGTGAGCTTGATGTGTGAATTACTACTTGTGTAAAGCTTGGTTATGATATCTTACTCATGGTTTGCAAATGTGTTTAAGGATAACCTCTTGTGGTGGTGGTGGAAAGTATTGTGTGATGTTGATATCATGGTTATCCAAAGGCTATGCCTCTTGTGAGAGCCTTTAAGGCCAAGCCGACGTTCCGGCAACAATATAAGCTCCTACTAATGAATTGGAGCTGCCACTATGATCTACCCCTATTGGGCAGAAGTTTTCAATAGGGGGTGTGCACACTTAAGGACATAGGGTGGGTGGTGGTGGTGGTGGACTTCATTTGGAAATATCTTGTTTATGATATTAATTATCTCTTGATAATTCCTGGTACAGGTAAATGGTGTGTGATCTATTCTGATTTGTTATATTGTTAATATTTGTTGAAAACAAAGGTTTTAAAGAGAAAATAATTTTTTACGGGGTGTGGTAGTGTTACTCAGTTTTTACTGATTTTATTTGTTTGTGTTTTCCTGTGTATATGAACTTTGTGTGTTCAGGGTAACTGGGATGGTCACCTTCTCTGCACTGAGGACGAGTCCACCAATACTTTCTATATTTTCATGTTTGTCACCTATCGTAGGAGTATACAGCCTGGGGTCACCGAGATAGTGCTTGAGGAGTGGAACAAGAAGATACAGGGTTTTAGGCACCCGGAGAATGGCAGTAGACAGTCCATTACCTATGAAGTTTCCACTATTTAAGAGTACATGGAAGTAGTCCCATGCTAAGTTGCTAATGATGTAATAGTCTTTGATACCCCTTGCTTTTGGTGTAAAATAGAAGTAGGAGCTAACATAATAGTTGGCTGGAAGGGGTCTTTTGGTACTAAGGTGTAAAGTGACGGGTTGGTTGTGTCTCTCTTTTGGTAGGGGAACAGCGTTGTAAGATAGCTAATGAAGGGATGGTGGTGGTAATAGCCTTACACTTACTAGTCTTTAGTAAGTGTGGCGGTAACACCCCGGTGATAGTATTAGGGGACCTTATGTAAAAAGACTGACGCATGTATAATACAAGTTAATGATGATATTTCAGTTCTCGCACGTTTCTTTTAAAAAAAATGACTAAGTAAATGGTGGTGGAAAACCGGGGCGTTACAGAGTGGTATCAGAGCCAGGTTAGCTGGAGGAGGGGAAATTTGAGTTTGACTAGGAAGCAAGGTGACCCAGGCTTAGGTTTAGGAGACTAGGAAGAACCATGTGGTTGTGAAAATATGTTTGCTGTGATATTTGTTGTGTGTGCTTGATTGATTATAGTTAACTATTTATATTGCAACTAACATATCTGTGTAGAATAATGGAGAGGGGAGGGGAGTAATGGAGAGGGGAGAGGACAGATGGATGAACTGAGGGAGTTGACACTGAGTATGGGAAGAATCTTGGAGCAGCACGAGGCTAGAGCTGAAATACCTAAGGATTTCTCCCGGAGGATAGCAGCTATGAAACCCAGTACTTATTCGGGAGAAGAGGATCCAGTGATTCTGGAAGAGTGGATCAGAGAGTTTGACAAAATATTTGATATCATTGATTGTCCTGAAGAAAAGAAGGTAAGTGGGGTTGTATTTTATTTTAAAGGAGAGGCTGATCTGTGGTGGACTGCGGAGGAGGAGAGACTCAAAGGAATTCCGGGTTTTGGATGGAATATGTTAAAGGATGTGATGAGGAAAAGATTTTATCCGGAGCATGTAAGGTTGCAGAAATATCAGGAATTTACTGGATTGAGGCAGCGGATGGATGACGTTAAAACTTATCATGCTAAGTTCGTGGAGCTTGCTAGATTTGCTCCGCATGTGGTACCTGATGAGACTGCTAAGGTTCAACGTTTCTTGGAGGGGTTAAATTGGGATTTACAAGAAGCTCTGAGTATAATACCTACAAGTACTTTACAAGAGGCATACGATAAAGCTGCTAATCTTTATAGAGTACAACAGAGGAGGAAGGAAGTACAAACGGGGCGGAAAAGGAGAATGGAGTCACGTGAGGCTGAGAGCTTTGATAAGAGGACTAAAATAGAAGTTAGACCAAGTGGAGGAGCCAGACCCAATTACCCGGGACGACGATTCAATGATAAAGGAACTAGACACTTTTATTGCAAGATATGTGAAAAGAACCATCCAGGTGAAGATTGTGAAGGAAGGTTGGTGAAGTGTTTTAATTGTGGAAGGTTAGGACATAGAGCCTTCGAGTGTAGGTACGGGAAGGATAATGGAGGTAAGAGTGGTGGAAACGCTTATCAGAGTAGCGCAGCGGAAACGTTGTGGACCCATAACCAGAAGAAAGGCAGTGAAGATACTAATGAATCTTCATAGGATTCAGGAACTTATCACGGTTAAGGTTAATTATTAAGTTTCAGGAGAAACTTTCTTTTTAGGGGGGGAGAGTCGTATGGTAAGTGGTGAATGATTGTTAGTGTTTGTGAATGTTTGTGATTGTGAATGTTTGTTGGTGCTAGAAATGGTTAGTAATACTTGAATGTTATTTTAGGAATTGTTTCTTCATCATTTTATATATGTGGTATCATTGAATTTGTGAATGGTTTATATTGTGTGATGGATGGGATTGGTGTGTCTGAGGTTTTGTGTGATGTTGCTGAATCATTTGTGGTGGATGAAGCTAACTGAGAATTATTGTGTGAAATATTGTTTTAATTTCTTGGAGTATGTGACTGTATTGTTGGGTGTGATGAATTGAGCTTCGAGGACGAAGCTTTGTTTAACAGGGGGAGGATGTAATACCCCAAATTTCTAAACTGTGATTAGGGCCTTACTTAACTGTAAACCTTAGGGAACCCTAATTTCTAAAGATGGAGAGGGTTATAATTAGTTGGAGGTGCTTGGTGAACATTAGGAACCTTAGTTTCCGGAGTATCACCCGGTAAACCTTAGTTTCGCAGGATTCCTGAAATTTCCGAAAATTACTAAATTCCTTAGGAACTGAGAGTGGTTATCAACCCTAGGAAGAGTGTTAGATACTTTTGAGAGTGTTTTGAGGGAATAAACAATCATATCTTTCTTCTTTTAATATAAGACAATTTAGTTACATTTTTCAGTATTTAGTGGTTCTGGGCAAACGAGGCTTCGGAAGAACTCAGAAGTACCGGGGAAATTCCTGAAACTTGATAACCCACACTAGTATTAACATACCTACACATATAGTTTTAATATCCATAAAAGGCTCAAGCCAAACATGGCCTAAGTTGGTGGCCAAAAATATCTAGGAAAGGAGAGAAAATATTCGGTTACTATTCACCACTATTCACACCTCCTTACTATTTGCAATGATGATCAAGGCAACTTGCCCCCTCCTTATCCATTCAAAGGCGGTTGTAAATGGATGGTTAGGATTGGTTTTTGACACTTGAAGCAAATCAATGGCTATGGACAATTCTAGAAGTAATGATTATAAGTTAAAGGATAAGGATGAAATTTAGTATAAAAAGGGGGGGTGGAGGTCGGCCATGGTAGGTGAGCAAGGTGGCCATTCTTCTTCATCTACCTTGTTCTCCTAAGCTAGAAAACACCATTGGAGCTTAGGCAACAACACTCCTCCATTGGAAACACAAATCTAAGGTAGTAATTAAGCTAAAATCAAGGAAAAAGGCAAGTTTAAGGAGTGGGAGCCAAAATCCAAGGTGGGCGACTTGGTTGGTGGATATTTTGAGCTCAAGACCTATAATCAAGGTAGAAGAACATCAAAATGGCTAGGAGAGGACAGGTAACATCTATGCACATCACTTTCACCCTTTAAAGCTTATTTTCTTTCTTAAGTCATTCTATTTGGTTACCTACGAATCCCATCTCCTATTTTCTTAAAAATTTTACAGTAAACTTAGGATGAATATTTTGGGATTATCCTAGAAAATCAAGTTGAAATAAGGTTGGGAAGTAGGAAAACTCTAAAGAATCTTGAAAATGGAGAAAAATGAGCTTTAAGCTTTAGGAATTGTTTGGATGGGTTTTCGACATGATATTGAGCTAAAGTTTTGAGGGTAGTCTTGAATAGTGCTTATATGGTTATGGTTGAAAAATCAAGTCGAATGGAGAAATTTAAGTCGGTTAGACAAGGTAAAGAAGCTAAAAATGAGAAAATGTGCTTTAAGGCTTTCTGGGTGTTTGAATGGGTTTCCGCCTGATCTTGAGCTGAAATTTGGGGGAGTACTTGTTTGTGGTGGATATGGATCTGGTTAAATATTAGGCCGAGATCCTTTGGGAAGTTATTTAAGTTGGTGAATAGTGATTTGGTCAAAAATAAGAATTAAGCTTTCTAAGGTGGTTTCTTGGAACTTGATGCTGTATTAAGGTTATTTTACAAGTGGTGAGTTTATGTGTGAATTACTAATTGTGTAAAGCTTGGTTATGATCTTACTCATGGTTTGCAAATGTGTTTAAGGATAACCTCTTGTGGTGGGGTTGGAAAGTATTGTGTGATGTTGATATCATGGTTATCTAAGGTAGCCTCTTGTGAGAGCCTTTAAGGCCAAGCCGACGTTCCGGCAACAATATAAGCTACTACTAATGAATTGGAGCTGCCACTATGATCTACTCTATTGGGCAGAAGTTTTCAATAGGGGGGTGTGCACACTTAAGGACATAGGGTGGGTGGTGGTGGGGGTGGACTTCATTTGGAAATATTTGTTTAGATATTAATTATCTCTGATAATTCCTGGTACAGGTAAATGGTGTGTGATCTATTCTGATTTGTTATATTGTTAATATTTGTTGAAAACAAAGGTTTTAAAGAGAAAATAAGTTTTTACGGGGTGTGGTAGTGTTACTCAGTTTTTACTGATTTTATTTGTTTGTGTTTTCCTGTGTATATGAACTTTGTGTGTTCAGGGTAACTGGGATGGTCACCTTCTCTGCACTGAGGACGAGTCCACCGATACTTTCTATATTTTCATGTTTGTCACCTATCGTAGGAGTATACAGCCTGGGGTCACCGAGATAGTGCTTGAGGAGTGGAACAAGAAGATACAGGGTTTTAGGCACCCGGAGAATGGTAGTAGACAGTCCATTACCTATGAAGTTTCCACTATTTATGAGTACATGGAAGTAGTCCCATGCTAAGTTGCTAATGATGTAATAGTCTTTGATACCCCTTGCTTTTGGTGTAAAATAGGAGTAGGAGCTAACATAGTAGTTGGCTGGAAGGGGTCTTTTGGTACTAAGGTGTAATGTGACGGGTTGGTTGTGTCACTCTTTTGGTAGGGGAACAGCGTTGTAAGATAGCTAATGAAGGGATGGTGGTGGTAATAGCCTTACACTTACTAGTCTTTAGTAAGTGTGGCGGTAACACCCCGGTGATAGTATTAGGGGACCTTATGTAAAAAGACTGACGCATGTATAATACAAGTTAATGATGATATTTCAGTTCTGGTACGTTTCTTTTAAAAAAAATGACTAAGTAAATGGTGGTGGAAAACCGGGGCGTTACAAGCACGACCAAGCTAGTAGGCAAGTAGGACGTCTTTAAGCACGAGGTGGCAAGCACGAGGTGGCAAGCATGAGGTGGCAAGCATGAGGTGGCAAGCACGAGGTGGCAAGCACGATGTGTCAAATTAGCATTGGTTAACACTAGGACCAATAGGAGCCCGACACCTATGCAGCCTAGTAGGCGGTGTCACCACACTATTAGACCACACCTTGGTCCAATGAGAATAGGCTGCTGCCCCACCTCCCTTAGTCTGCCCATGTGTTGTCTTTCTTATATTAAGCCTTATTATGAGCCAATCAGAAGCTAGCAAATGGAGCCTAAGGTGTCACCACTTAAAAGTTTACTTAATCAAGGAGGAAATTGACAAGGATCAGCCCCTTGCCTATATATAAACCACGTTCATACTCCATTCTCTTCATCCCACTCTTGTGTTCCTGCCTCTATTAAGAAGAGAAAGAAGAGAAGAGAGCTTACATTGCTTACCACTTCAGTCAAGAGCAAAAGAGGAAGAGGAGAGGAACCTTTGACTCACTTAAATCATTCATCCATCATCTAGATCTCCTACAGCCAGTTTAGAAGAGAGCAAGAAGGAAACCTACCTTGGGAGGTAACCTCTGGTCGTAAAAGAAGAGAGGACTGGAAGCTCCATAGTTGCCATTTCCAAGGTGCTCCAAGCTGTTCAATGGTGCCTTAGATTCCTAGCAAAGTTCTGCAAGGTTTTAGAGAGGTTTTCTTCATCAATTTTCAAGGTAACTTCATGGTTACCATCCCTTAATAAATCTGTATGTTGTACAGGAGTATTACCCCTATATTATCTAATTAAAATTCGTAGGTATTTATTAGCCTAAAGCTAGAAGAGTTAGAAAAGTGTTTTAAGGAAGAAAAGGATGTGTTTGCAACCTACCTTTGATTACTGATTGCTTAAGAGCTTGTTTATGGTGTTTTGCTGCTGTTTAGTAAGTGGGAATAACCTAGTGGTAATTATGATTGTTCTGAATGATCTTTAGTCTAATCTGGTGTTGTTATAATCTAGGATAAATGGTGTCTTAAAGAATTTTGTTTAATCACCAGATTTGTGGGTGGAATTCTAGAGCTTTAATCAAGTGTTTTAGGTGCTTAACTAACCTAGAACCTATCTGATTATTATGGCCGAGTAACATAGGTGAAAGTATAGAATTTGTTTAAGATGTTAAGTGTGATTACTAGAAGAGCTAATCTGGTGAATTAGATGGCTAGTGCAACCGCTTTCAGTTGGAAGTTAATTAGTGTAAACTAGATGTGTCCTAGGGCTAAAAACATGATTGTTGATTGTTCTGGTCATTAGTAACCTATTATGGCAGAATTGGCCATGAACTATTAAAGAGATGTATAGCATGATTTTAGGATGAAGATGATAGTTTAAACTAAGGTCATAAAGTCTTAAAGTCTAATATGTTAGGAACTTGTATGTACTGTTTTAGAAGGTTGTTTATGGTTGGATTAACTCCTAACCTAATCTGGTTAATATTGTGACCGAAAGTGTTAGGAACCAATTATGCTTTGATTCAGGTTGTAATTTATAGTTAAATTATGTCTTAAGCTAATCTGGATGAGATAGTTAATAATAGAACTGAAATGGATATGATTTGTTTGTTTGATCAAGACTTGGTCTTAAGGTATGATTTATGGTTGTTTGAATTGTTAAGCTGAGACATTTGATGTTGTGTGACATGGCCGAAGGTGCCAGTAAGATTATGTGATCATAGCCTTTCCTTGAGTGCTGTTTGATTATTGTTATGTCCCTTATGTTTGAAATTTTGAAATGGGCTTTGTTAAGTGACTTGACTGTTGATTCTTGTTATACTTTAAATTGTTATATTCTGATTAACGAGGATTCAATGAGTAACTCATTGGAATGGATTGTTGAGATATATGGCCATATGTGGAACTTGAGCAGTAACTGCCTTCTTATGAATTATTGGACTCATGGTATGCCTTGGGCTCCATGAGATGCTTCATGGTTTCCTACACTATAGTTTAAAGGTACTATAGGGGATGTGCACATCTTTTAGGGCCTGGAGTGCGTTTGGGAAAGGTCGATCGCCTCAATGATCGGGATTCGTCCCTTGAACTGATTTGTGTGGAATGGAGAAATTGATGACTAAGGAAAATATGTGAATTGATTAACATGTACTTGTGCAGGTTTGGATGCCTTATTGTTAATGCTTGAACTCTTGGTTGAGCAAAGTTTGTGTATATACCATCAAGTACTTTACTAAGTTATTTTCTGATGGTAGCTGTGATTTTACTCAGCTTTGCTGACTTTTTGGCTTTATGCCCTGTTGTCTTTTCTCTGTGATTGTATGAATGACCACAGATGCAGGAAATGAAGAAGCTTCTCCTAGTTGTGGAGACATCTGAGAGTGTGGGCTTTTGGGGCTAGAAGACCATCACTTTAGTCTCTTTTGGTTTCTAGATTAATGTATTAGGTTGTTCTATAACTTATGTAACTCAAAGTTGGTTTGGTTGTAAATTAAGCCTAAGCATTCACATGGTTGTGAATGTGACAGTAACGTCCTATAAGACTTATGCTTCCGCTTTATTAATCTGAGCAAGTTTATTATCATATGGTTAGTAATTTAGGGGCGTTACACACTTGCCACAGCAAGTGCCACACTAACCAAAGTACTAAATTTTGACCTGCCTTGCGCACTTGCTATAGCAAGTGCAGCGACGGTAAACTATCCCCAAAGGACCGAGTAGTCCGGGTGGTTACCAATAAACACTAAACTTTCATATGAGTCCATAATGCAATGAAGCAGGACATATCCTTCTTAAAGGCAGGGTTACAAAACCCTTGGGTTGGAGGTCGATAAAACCTCGGGAAGACCTAGCCGGTCTGACCATTAAACCTGAAAATAATACAACATTTAGTAGAGTGTGGAAAGGGAGTCAATTAGAACAACGGTAAGTAGCGCCTATAAGCCTAACCCCAGTGCCGGTATGGACATTAAACATCAAGTAATACCGGTGGGGAGTGTCGAGTCTTCAGGACCAGCATAACCATATTTAGGGAGTGCGTGACACTTGTGGTTAAACCACTACCATTGAACATTGCCAGAGGGCAAGAAGTGAGCTATACGAGCCAAGACTTTAATTAAAACCTATCCAACTAAGTGGATGAAAATAATAGACAAGTGCCGTTATGGCAAGCTATTTGGGAGTTGTAAGAGAAGAATAGGCCGATGCAAACATGCAATGAAGGGGCCGATGTTATGCCCGCACCACACACACCGGGGGTGTTGTGAATCCATTATACTGCTAGACTCCCGTACGGAGGGCAGTGGATATTAACTGAACAGTGAATTTGCTTGAGGATGGAAGATACCGTTACCTTGAAGGGGATGGAGGAAATACGAGTTGAATAAGAGTTAGGACGACACAACGAAGAGCGATGATCAGAAGAACCCACTAAGTTGTGGGTACCCAATTGTAAACCGTAGGAGAAAGTATTAGAACCAACTAGGATTAAACTAAATACAAAGACCAACAATCATTTAACTATCAGAATAAGCACTGAGCCTGAATATCGTATGGCATAGGCCTGCGGAAGAATACCTTTATTACCACCAAAATGACCCAATCTAGGAGAGCAAAGGTGATGAATCACAAACACAAATTGATATCAGACTAAAGAGGGACTACCAAGGACGGGGAAAACACAAGGTGTAAACCCTTATCGTGGAGTCCAGACTACACCTTGGGGTGTAACCCAATGAATTGGGTGGAGTTCGAGGACTGAAACCCATATCTAAACAGCGTCAATAGCCTAGGTGAAATACCCGTAATTAAAAATAGTGATTAATTAGGCTAATTATAATTTTAAATGCTTAATTACATTTAAATTAACATGAGGGAACAAATCCCGAAGTAAACGGACCTTTAAAATGGGTTAAAAGCATAAACGAACCTTAAAGCGTGTTTTTCGAGGAAACCGGGAAAACGCGACTTTAAGCGAGTCAAATAGACTCGTAACAATTTTGGTCAACCAAATAGTCATTCATAAACAGTAATAAAGGTGGGGAACCAATAAAATTAATTAAACGAGAAAATTCCGGAAAACGGGTTCCGGTTAGTAAAAACTGTAACATCCGGGAAGTTGTGGGGTGAGAATGCAAATAAGCAAAGTTAGTGTGTCCACCTTGGCAAATAAAAAGCAAAAATCTGTAGAGGTGTGTGTGTGTAGCCGATTGACCCCTCTCACTCACTCTCTTTATTTCTTTCTTATTTGCTGAAAGACAAAGAAAATAAGTAAAAGCAAAAAAAGTGACTCTCTCTCCTCACTCCCCCTCACTCTCTCACGGTTCCCCCTCCCTCTCTATTCTTCTTCTTCCTTCTTGGGCGACATCAATGGGGATTTGAAGAAACCCACTCAACTCTCACCTTCTCTCCTCTTGTTAATCCCTTAATCCTTCTCCAAAAATTACAAAACTTGTACCATTGAAATCCCCTCGTCAAGGAGAACACCTTCCTCCTTTCAAAAATCGAAAACAACCAACTTCATCTCAATGGGTGTGCTGCATTTGGAGCTTGAGTACTACCATTAGAAGCACCTTCACCTCCTTGTCATTTTGAGGTAAAAATATTCCTGAAAACCCATCTTTTTCTAGCCCTTGTTGGCAAAACGAAAATTCAAACTAAACCCTTGTTTGGTGCCTTGTATTCTAGCCGATTTTGGCTATCTCATTGGTGTTGGAATCTTGCTTTGGTCGCTGTCCACCACTCCATCTATCCATTGGAAGGTAGTGCTCCATGTTAAACTTTAAACTAGCATAAACCCTAGATTAGTAAAGATATAGTTTCTAAGTAGTTGTATGTATTGATATGGGCTGTAGCATTGGTGTGTGAACCCCATTGAAACCGAGAACAAGAGAGAAAGGAAGAAGGAAGAAGAAAGGAAAGGAAAGAAGGAAAAACTAGCAAGACAAGGTAAATACCCTTACCTTGAGTTAGTTTTGTGTATTGTATTGTAACAGTTTTTTACTATTAAAAATAAGTAATGTAAATGATAATGAGTAATGAGTATGTTGTAGTATAATGAGGAATGGTTATGTAACAATTTTGAAGTTTTTAAATGATGTTTAAAAGCTTGGGAAAACATTGGGTATGGAATGTGTATGTGCAGGAATTTTATGGTGTTGTAGTGGAGTTGAAATGGGTGTACAATGTATTGGATAAACAGGTAGGAATGAGCAATTGTGAGCTGAAACAATGTGTGAGTAATTTCAAAATATAGGAGAGACTATGGCAAAATTTGTATAGGAATTTGAGGACTTAGTTGTGTAAGGAGAGAAAATAACCTAGGTGGTAACTAGGTGTATTTGGAGAGTGTAAAGGGAGTAGTTTAGTATCTTGAAACAGATTTGGAGTGGAACGAGTTAATGGAATAGAATTAGGATGAAAGATAACGTATTTAGAATGCTGGGAGTGGCATTAGTTGAGGAAGTATTGGAGGATAGAAGTTAAGGTGAAAATCTGTAGCACAAGAGGGAAGAATAAAATCTGTAGCATTAGTGAAATGAAAACTGGTATAAGTGTTGGATTGAAATGAGGAAAAGTGTGTAGGTAGATGTAGAAATTGAGTATTAAGTTGGTGGATGAACTAAGGTGATTTTGAGGGTTTAATGAGTGTTAATCATGTGGGAAATGTATTGGTAAAGGTTAGGGAAGCAATGGGAAAGTAAGGAACTGAAAACAGGTTTTAAAACTGAAGTACTGGGCCGAACCGACCTTGGGACCGAACTTGCAAGGTCGGTCAAGCCTTGAAATACAAAGACGGTGAAATATCCCAAACCTTAATTACTTTAATTAATCATGAATTAATAAAATAAAAGTAACTAATGAGAGATTAAGGAATTAAATACCCTTAAATAAGTACAAGGGAATATTATAATATTTAATTAAACCCTAAAAGTCGTTAGAAAACATAAACGAAACCTAAAACGACGTTAAGGAGGTTTAGGAAAAAGAAATATAATGAAAATAAAACGAATCGTTTTACCTCGAAAAACATGTCACAAATATTTTAGAAGTGAAAACGAGATCGTAGACACCTTATAATATTATTTGGGTAATTTTAGAGGTATTGGAAAATTGGTTAAACAGTCAGAATAAAAGACGTCGCGTTTTCGCCTAAAATGGCGAAACGCAAACCAATTAGGAATTAATACTAATTAATGAAATTATAAATAACATAATATCATTGTTTAAAATATAAATTTGGAATCATAAAATGGTTTGTCTCATTAAACGGGACATAATGTCACAAACTGAATGAAAAACGGGTCTAAACAAGCTAAAAACGACATGTTACGTAATGGCTTGAAACAAAAAAAATATATGTATATATAATATGGGCCGACCCGCCCAAAAGAGTTGGGCCGGCCCAGACCCTCTTCACTCTCGGTATTGTACCAGCCTTAACTTACAAAAAAAAATAAACTAGCCCATGTTATTATTTCTCACTCACGGTCTGTAACCCTAATCTGGTGAGAACAATACATGCTCGCCTCTTCTCTTTTGTTCTCTCGAACAGACCCATCTTCTATCCTTCATTCAAGATGGTGTAACCCTAAATCGGTGAACTTACGCCTCCCTCCTCTCTATTTTCAACTCTCGAATCACAATCCTAACTCCTGGCAAGCAAAATACATGTTCTCTCTCGATTTCTCTTCTTCTTCGAGCTGTTATTGCCCTCTTCTTCTGGTGACTCTCGCCGGCAGACAAGGGGCTTCCAGAGTCTCCATTCTCTTCTGGTGTTGCGTCGATTTAAGAACCGAGAAGGAGGAGCAGATTGATCCACTGTTGGAGCCGAAAAATTAGAGCCGCTCTTCAGGATATCCAAAGGTGTATATAGTCAGATTCGTGTATATTTTTCTGCGTGTAGTTCGATTTTGGTGGGAATCAAACTGAAACTAGGACAGAAACTATCCCATTCCCCTCTCTATTTCTCGGTGCTTTTAGAGCCCGATTTTACTTTGGAAATCTTGTACACCCTGAGCAAATCTAGTGCGAATGGGATTGTTAGTAGCTTCTGTCTTTCTGTATTTTTCTGTACAAATTTTGTATTCTACGAACTGGATATGGAACTTAGGTCTGGTAATGCATCATTTCCTTTTTTTTCTCTGTGTGTGTAAATCGAACCCTAAGCTGATTTAGGGTTTCGAAAATGAAGAAGATGATTAGCGTTTAGTAATTAAGTTGGTGTAATTTCCGAATGTGAAATTTGTAGCGGTGACTAGTTGAAACTGCCAGAGAATCGATTTAGATTTTCTGAATGTTGAATCTGGTAAAGAAATCGAATTCAAAAATTGAATTGGGAATCAATTTAGGGCTCTGGGAATTTAGTGAGTTATTAGTGTTGTAAATTGTTCTGAAAATTGCAAGGTAATTTCAAGTATTTCTGAAACTGAAATCGAATTTTGGGTACGATATTAGAGACTAGGATTTTCGGTATAAAACTGAAATTTGGGCAAGACTGTAAATCTGTGCAGTTAAAGATTGAAATGGGAAATATTGGAAAGTTGTGGGTGAAAATATAAAATGTGAGAAAATTAGTGTTAACTTGTAAATTCTAGTAAAATGGGGGCTAAAGTGTGATTTGGGAAAATGTGGGGTGGAAGAGTAAATCTGGAATTTTATATGGTTAGGTCTGGATCGAATTAGGCTAGTAAGAAAAATTATGTTGGTAGTTTGAACTGGTCAACTAGGCATATTACGATTAGAATTTGGTCAAAATTGGGGTTGGTCAAGATTATAGTTTGGCCAACTCGAAAATTGGAGTTTGGAAATATTAGTAGTTTGTCAAGTTTTGGAATTAGAAACTTTGACTAAGACAAAATTAGGTTTCAAAATTAACTTGGGAATTTTGATTAGGCTCAAGCGGTTGATGTAATAAAATGAGTTGGGCTTAAGAGAATGGTTCAAAGGCCAAACCAAAGTCAGATTAATTGGGTTGAGATTGTAGATTGGTCAGTTGGGCTTCCAGCCCAGATTCTATAATGGGTATGAAAATTATATAAGTTGTTAAAAGATTGGAATATGGACTTGGGTCAACACTAAATATTTAGGTATTAAGTTGGTGAGTTGTGGATGGATTAATGAATTACTAGTGAGGGGTCAATAGATGGATTAAACTAACTATGTAATTGTTTTATAAAATTCGTATTAATGTGTAAGAATTAAGGTTAATGTATATGTATATGTATATATAATGGGTAATATTAGAGTTTATGTAGCTAGAGGTTAAAACGAAAGGAACTTAGAAATTTACGAGGGTATGAATGTGGATATTAGTGTAACATTAGAATAATGGGAAACCACTTATATATGGAAATATATATATATTAGTTGGGATTAAATTTATGAGCATGGATAATTATCGGAGGATGGGTATAATGTTATTAATATCAATAACAATTATAAGAACAAGTGAGCCTATGTAGACACACCAAGGTTAAGTAGATAAAGGGTCGCATAGCGTGACATTTAATTCGAATGAAGTATATATATATAAGTGTGGATATGAATATATAATCAAAGGATTAAGATTTTGGTTAATGGAATTAGAGATTAGAGTTGTATGACTCATAAGGATTAATATAGGATGCCTAAATTACGAGAACGTATGTGTATATAGTTGGAAGTTTAATTAAGAGTGTTGCATATGGTAACAGAATGTTTATGAGATGATTAAGTTATTAACCTACCCGACTATCACATTATAGGATCTAGATAGTTGAAGGTGTTCGACGGATTAGGCGAGCATTGTTTTGAGAGCTAGCCAATCTCCAGGTGTACGGTACAGTTCTTCTTGTGACCTGCTTGCTAACGAGGTGTCCCTCGGCTTGTGTGCTATTTGTTTATGTGTGCCGTCTAAACAAGATAAAGCATGCAACCGGAATATTATGTTTGTTGTATTGTTGTGTGATGTTTGAAAACTAACACAACTTACCGTGGGAACTTACTAACTAACGTTTAGTAAGGAATTGAGTGAGACTAAGGAACACCCCCTAATATTAGATTGTTAATAACCGAAAAAGGTGTAACCAACAAACATTGTCTTGAGACTTCTACTAACTGGTACTTTGGGGGAGTGAGGAATCCGGGACTGACTCCGGTCATGCATGTTAAGGAAAGGGGGTCGGTATCTAAAGCAGATCTGACTTCCGCTTAAGGACTTGTCTTCGGACTTGTTGCCTAGGGCCGGTTGCCGGCTCAGCTACATTGGACATCCAGTCCAAGGTAGGAGGCATTAATATGGTGCGGTAGGATCACCTAAATCCTAAATTATAAGATAAGTTGTTTATTCAACCAATGGAGTTAATAGCTCATTGGCTAGGGTTGCTTTTGACCCGACAAAATAAACATTGAGATAAGATACAACCATTTCTATTTAAAGAATGGTTTGTTTTTTGAGACTAAGATAAGGATTAAGATTGAGGTAAGATAAGGTTGGACTGAGATTAAGAGGAACAAAACTTAAGGGGTTAAATAATTGACTCACTAATTAAGGGAACGCATTTAAGACGTTCATTGTGTTTGAACTTTGATTGTTCATATTGGGCTTGTTGTTTATGCACATTCTATTATGTTGTGCATCTAATCAACCTCCATGCTATCGACAATTAGTCGTCATAGCCACGTTAGCTTGGGGGCCATGAGAGGATCGTACCAGCAATTTTGCTGACCCCCTTTGGGGGTTGTTTTTATTATGCAGGTGAATGACAGAAGGCGACAGTCCTGAGAGTAAGATGGGGTAGATGTATTACGGGTTTAAGTGCGACCTACGAGTTGTGCATGTACTCTCGTATGGTAATTTGAGTTAGTAAGTTGTATAGGATGTGAGGAGATTGTAAGATTGTTATGTAATTTGGTTAAGGCTTTTAAGTACTAATGTTCGGTATATTCGGGTCCATCAGACCGTAGCTAGATCTTGGAGTATTTAGTACGCCTAGTTAGCCACGTGGGTGACTAACGGCGGTAACACCAACTGTTGTAAGGATTCCGCTGTAATGATGAGTTAAGTAAATGGAGATTTATGAGATTACTATGTATTTATGAGTTGGGGTGTTAAAAAAAGTGGTATCAGAGCGTAGTTACGCTCTGATGATAGGAACTACCGAACTTAGGGGAATACTGAGGTTGAGTTTGAGTTATGGGTTAAGGGTTGAGAGATAGAGTGTGAGGTGCGTTAGTTAGGGCTTCCCGGTGTTTACCGGATATCCATAGTACCTAAACCCGCCCTCCACATCCCTAACCTTGAATACGTGGAACAAACGCCAGAGAGAAGAAAGCCTTCTCCTACTCAGGAAAACCTGATCTAGCAGTTAGTTATCATTAAGCAATATGAGAAACACACCGTTGTACAACAATTTACGAGAACTTGAACGTTTTAATTGGAGCGCAACGTGGAAATAGGCGCTACCAATGGAATTCTACCAGTAAGAGAACGGAAATTACCGGCAACATGGGTCGACATGCTACGCTGTCGAGTTACCACACCATACCAATAATAAGGAAAGCACTACGAGTGCAATGGAGAGGAAAAAGATAAGTGACATGAGTACCGGACAGTGGTCCGAATGAGCATAACAGTGGAATAATACAGCATGAGAGTTAAGATTACGGAAAGTCCATAGAAAACAGAGTTAAGATTACCGGAAAGTCAGTTAGAAACAGGAACTCCAAACCCCATACAATGAGGAAAGTTACAAACCTGGCCGACATAGCGCAGACGACGGTAAAAACTCATACAAATGGTATACCGAGTTAGGACTACAACGTAGTGCCTGAAGGAGAATCATTACTTAGTAACCCCGACATAATGTGTGGGAACAGGAGCGAGGATTAAGATATAAGTAAGTAACGAGGGGTTCCCTCAGGAAGAGGAACACCCTGACAAATGACAGTACTGTCGAACCAAGCAGGAAACTGCCGGATGGCTAGTTATCCAAAACAAGAGAACATCGAAGGAGTCCTGAGGACTACCAAAGATATGGAAACTAGGTGGAAGTACCACTACCGACGACACACGGTACCGGTAGCCCATCATGGCGCACTTGCCATAGCAAGTGCTACCATGGTTAAGTTATACGGAAAGCCATCATGGCGAGATAGTAGAACGCTACAGTCATAATGCATGATAACACTGGATTGTAAATCCATAAGAACGAGGGAATGAGACCTTGGAAAGGCCTGACATCCTGACCATGATAAGATGAGTCGACACACCAGTCAGCAGGGAGCTGAACTTGGTCGGAATGCTAAACGGTATAAATATCAACAACGGTACAACCTACCACAGTAACAACTGACAGTACGAGTAAGAACACCAATCCCGAACCTCGAAGAGAGGAACCTAGGAGATCGCTCAGTGATCCGAGCAAAACACTATGTAAGTAATAACATACAAAGAATGTATTACGGGATACAATGAAGACAGTCGACAGAACGACTTTCAACGAGAACGGGACAAAACTCCCAGAATGATCACCAAGAATACCAGTAACAACATTCTTCATTGAAGATGTTCGTAAACCCCATAAACGGAATCAGAGAAAATAAATTTAAGGAATGACCTACCTAGGATCAAAAACGTACAATCCCGAAAGAGGGAAGCTCAGGGGACTACACCACGGAGTTGGTATAGTTGAGCCCAATGAAACCCATAAACGATGATTGGTATTGATTGCCTAACTCATAAATACCCAAGTATGATTAATCATGGACGGGTGGCGTAGTCAACGAAAGTTGAACACAACATTCAGATGAAAACACATGATAACCAGGACAAATATCCAACTTAGACACCGTAAGGCCGATGCCTAATATGAATAAATTCCAAATCGCTAAGAGATTCAAGTCTATGTGAGCGATAGTATCATTGCAGACACCGAATAATGTCGGATTACCTGAGCGAGCTTCCATAGTGGGAAGCAGGATGCAGCAGCTTACCACGTAAACCAATACCACACCAAATGATGTAACCTAACATATGATAAAGTTCAAAGAACTAGTAGTTATGAAATTAATCTACTAATGAGCTAGATTACCAACAGTGAACCGACCAGCGGCTCTCACTCAAGAGAAAATTAAACACTAAGGAGCTAATGACAAATGAGTTAGTAAAACAATCACCAATGAATTATAGGAGCTCTTATGTATTGTCATGGGACTATTGTTGTGTGCAGGTGGCTATGTGAAATTCAGTGTTTAGATTATGTAATTTAAGGGCCTAAGAGCCATGGGACTATTGTTGTGTGCAGGTGGCTATATGAAATTCAGTGTTTAAATTATGTCATTTAAGGGCCTAAGTGCCAAGCAATTTAAGGTTTATGCAATTGTATTGTGAATTGAAGTAGTTGGAGTGTAATTGGTGTGTTGTGAATGTCCACTAAGGACGTGATTAACTTGGGTTGATTTGAGGAGAAAATCTATGCATTTGGGCATGATAATATAGTAGAGAAGTCATGGCGAAATTTGTGTAGAAACCAAGTGTATTAAGTGTTAAGTGAGTTACTATGACCTAGGACTTACTAGGAATCATTAAAGGATAATTGAGTAAAAATGAGTGAACTAAGGTGTACTTATGAGATAGAATGACCTATAATTTAGTTGTGGAGGAATTGCCAGAATGGGCACCAGTAAGAATAGAGAGATAATACGATTGACGGGGGTGGAGAATAAACCACTCCTTTTAGGGTGGGGATACCTCTCCTTAATGTAAGGCCTTGAGTGGGAATAAACCCCTGAAGAAGGGCTTTCCCTTGTTCGAGATAGAATACTCGTTCATTAGAGAACGGAAACCGTAAACCTTGAGATTTCCTTGGAACGTACCAGTTACATGTAAGTAATAAGGAAGGCTGTGTAGACAGACCTTATATCCAAAGCTCAGGATTGAAAATCAGTAATTGTCAGAGATAAACATTGTGAGTGCACAATATGACACGTCAGGTGACCAACGCTTAGAAGAGCTTATGACTCAATGGATGACTTCTTTTGTAACCAGTTAAATTACTTGGTAAATAACATCATAAAGGATGAAAGAATGTGAGAGAGACTAACCTACTTGTGAACCCGAAATGGAAGCAAAACATCTTCACATTAAGAGATAACGATTTTATGGCACGGTACGACAACCACCATACACCTGAACTTGGAGAACTCCCAGTGTGGTTACACCATGAGGGATAGAATATAAGACGAGATGTTAGAGAAACGATTGAGGAGTTGCACCACCAATGAGTAACGGAATAAAGGCGAGCTACCATAGTAGCAGAAGCCATAGGACAATATTTGTATGAATGAATGAAGTCATGATGCATAGCAAAGTGACCAGTAAATATAAACCATAAAATATTGACACTGAGGTAATAAGAATTATGAGCTGAAACCAATATAAGTGAGGAAACGAGATGGTAGACGAACTATGCGTTGACGCCAGTAGCCTAGACCATGTGAGGTAAGATTTCATAGGAAGCACTCTGCCATTCCTTAAGGAACTGGAAGTGCATTCCTAGTAGATCAAACATGAGAAACAACATAATAGGCTCTGTGGAAAGAGACCTCAGTCACTAAAGGATCGAGTCCAGAAAGAAGCTAGAACATATCATATCCAAGAACACAGTAAATGGATTTTCCTTGATTAAGTTCAAGAAGAACAATAAGTGTTATCATGGAATGATGAAAGAGGAGATCGACAACGGAATACTTCATAATTAGCAATAGCTAAACGTGTGACGATCACTACGAGTATACTAAAACGAGACGTGGGACGACTGCACTCCATAGGAGCTTACGGGCCTGACAGACTCATTCATGAGTTAGTTGGGTAAGTAGTAATGTATCAGTATGGTACCCCATGCATGTAAATGAGTGGTGTAAAGAACACGGGAAGTAGTCGACTCCGTACCACAATCAACGACGTAAGATCAGACAAGAGCAGTCACTACCACAAACAGTTGAAGAGAAGCAATTCAGTTGAACCAACAACACAAAGGAATAAGAGAACAAATAATTAAGAACTATGAAGTGTGAAGAGCACAGATTATTAAGTACAGACATTGGACATGTTTTAAGAAGTAAATATTAAACTGTAAGCGCAATAAGCACTAAACAGTAGTTTTAGATTAGGAATTATCCTCAGACCAAAGGTCAGAAGGAAAGAACGATTTAGACACTTGAGAGAACACTAAGAGTATGAATGTTAGATCTTCAGGGAGAATGGATAGACGAGTTACAACTCATAAAGGCTGTGTATATATAAAGATAACACATGTCCATTAAGAGATCTTTAGTACTAAAGAATAAGCATTCAGAATGAGGATATCAAATACTATGAAGGATAAGAAAGGCAGTTAAGCCTAAGATTATTAGAGTCGCGTAGCGGAAGCTAGCAGATCAGTACCTTTGATGTTAGATCAAACTAAGTTAAGAAAATGGTATAAGTACCGTTAAGGATCCTCGATACAGAGACTAAGCCATTAACATAGTTATGACCCTCTGATCGAATTATAAGTGAGATAGATGACATGGAAGCTGGAATGCTTGGTGAGAATTAGACATCTTGAACCTATGTTCAAGGATGATATAATGTTGATTACGTGGGCGTAATCCATTTTAAGGGGGGTAGAGCGAAAACCGCTTAGCGTATGTTTATGTACTTAGTACGTAAACAACGGTGTGCATAGCACAAAATAATTTGAGAATTTGTTTTACATAAACATTTTGAGATTAATTATGGTTATTGCGCACAGAAGATGCGAATACCATACATATTAAGTACCTATCTTGTTAACTCCGGAGTGAGTACAAGTTAAGAGAATTAGTGAAGAGGATTAAGGAGACTTAAGGAATATATGAGATATGAGTTGATATGAATCTATGTGTGAGATAAGAATAAGATAACACTATGAGATATTACTCGATATGAGTATGAGTTAGGAAATAGTAATGCTATGAGGTATAAGATGGTGAGAATTGTTATGAGACTGATATAGAACTTAGTAGGAATGAGAGTCATAAGGTAATGGTTAAGAGATGAATTGGAATGATTGATGGACTGAGTCCACGCCTTGGAGATGTATTGATTATGACTAGAAATACTAAAAAGATAGAAAATTGAAAATGAGTGAATTACTTGATGTTTGAAAATGATGTGGGAGGTGGAGCTTGATTTTCTAGGGATCAAGGGAAACCGAACACAAATTGGGGTGGAAGGATAGTTCAACACTGATGCTGATCACATCAGGGTCGGACGATTCCTGAAACTCCCTACCAGTGGTCACAATTAAATCACGCTAAGGATAGAGGCGTTAGGATAAAACGAAATTGGAGTTGATTGTATTTTTAATTAGAGGAATTATTCCTCACATGACCTGTAAAAAGGATTTCCTTTTTACTGAGTCTCCCATGAAGTCGAGGACGCATGAGCCTTTGTCTTCGGACCGGTGACATGGGGAGAACAGAGTTGTTTTGTATTCTGGCCCATGAAGGCGAGGACGAATAAGCCTTTATCTACGGACCGGTGACATGGGAGAATACGATGAAAATTATGTGATTATTTTAATCATCAAAAGGAACAAAAGAGGATTTTGAGTGCTATACATGCTTAAGCATGTTGTGTGATATTTGAGTATAAGTATATGACAGGCCTAATGAGTCAATAAGTTTAAGTACATATAAGCATGATCTATATGATCTATGGAATGAGATAAACCGTGTAATCTAATAAAATAAGATGCATGGGAACTTTGGGGACAAAGTTCATTTAAGGGGGGTAGATTGAAATATCCCAAACCTTAATTACTTTAATTAATCATGAATTAATTAAATAAAAGTAACTAATGAGAGATTAAGGAATTAAATACCCTTAAATAAGTACAAGGGAATATTATAATATTTAATTAAACCCTAAAAGTCGTTAGAAAACATAAACGAAACCTAAAACGACGTTAAGGAGGTTTAGGAAAAAGAAATATAAATGAAAATAAAACGAATCGTTTTACCTCGAAAAACATGTCACAAATATTTTAGAAGTGAAAACAAGATCGTAGACACCTTATAATATTATTTGGGTAATTTTAGAGGTATTGGAAAATTGGTTAAACAGTTAGAAAAAAAGACGTCGCGTTTTCGCCTAAAATGGCGAAACGCAAACCAATTAGGAATTAAATACTAATTAATGAAATTTATAAATAACAATAATAATCATTGTTTGAAAATATAAATTTGGAATCATAAAATGGTTCGTCTCATTAAACGGGACATAATGTCACAAACTGAATGAAAAACGGGTCTAAACAAGCTAAAAACGACATGTTACGTAATGGCTTGAAACAAAAAAAAATATATGTATATATAATATGGGCCGACCCGCCCAAAAGAGCTGGGCCGGCCCACACCCTCTTCACTCTCGGTATTGTACCAGCCTTAACTTACAAAAAAAAATAAACTAGCCCATGTTATTATTTCTCACTCACGGTCTGTAACCCTAATCTGGTGAGAACAATACATGCTCGCCTCTTCTCTTTTGTTCTCTCGAACAGACCCATCTTCTATCCTTCATTCACGATGGTGTAACCCTAAATCGGTGAACTTACGCCTCTCTCCTCTCTATTTTCAACTCTCGAATCACAATCCTAACTCCTGGCAAGCAAAATACATGTTCTCTCTCGATTTCTCTTCTTCTTCGAGCTGTTATTGCCCTCTTCTTCTGGTGACTCTCGCCGGCAGACAAGGGGCTTCCAGAGTCTCCATTCTCTTCTGGTGTTGCGTCGATTTAAGAACCGAGAAGGAGGAGCAGATTGATCCACTGTTGGAGCCGAAAAATTAGAGCCGCTCTTCAGGATATCCAAAGGTGTATATAGTCAGATTCGTGTATATTTTTCTGCGTGTAGTTCGATTTTGGTGGGAATCAAACTGAAACTAGGACAGAAACTATCCCATTCCCCTCTCTGTTTCTCAGTGCTTTTAGAGCCCGATTTTACTTTGGAAATCTTGTACACCCTGAGCAAATCTAGTGCGAATGGGATTGTTAGTAGCTTCTGTCTTTCTGTATTTTTTCTGTACAAATTTTGTATTCTACGAACTGGATATGGAACTTAGGTCTGGTAATGCATCATTTCCTTTTTTTTTCTCTGTGTGTGTAAATCGAACCCTAAGCTGATTTAGGGTTTCGAAAATGAAGAAGATGATTAGCGTTTAGTAATTAAGTTGGTGTAATTTCCGAATGCGGAATTTGTAGCGGTGACTAGTTGAAACTGCCAGAGAATCGATTTAGATTTTCTAAATGTTGAATCTGGTAAAGAAATCGAATTCAAAAATTGAATTGGGAATCAATTTAGGGCTCTGGGAATTTAGTGAGTTATTAGTGTTGTAAATTGTTCTGAAAATGGCAAGGTAATTTCAAGTATTTCTGAAACTGAAATCGAATTTTGGGTACGATATTAGAGACTAGGATTTTCGGTATAAAACTGAAATTTGGGCAAGACTGTAAATATGTGCAGTTAAAGATTGAAATGGGAAATATTGGAAAGTTGTGGGTGAAAATATAAAATGTGAGAAAATTAGTGTTAACTTGTAAATTCTAGTAAAATGGGGGCTAAAGTGTGATTTGGGAAAATGTTGGGGTGGAAGAGTAAATCTGGAATTTTATATGGTTAGGTCTGGATCGAATTAGGCTAGTAAGAAATATTATGTTGGTAGTTTGAACTGGTCAACTAGGCATATTACGATTAGAATTTGGTCAAAATTGGGGTTGGTCAAGATTATGGTTTGGCCAACTCGAAAATTGGAGTTTGGAAATATTAGCAGTTTGTCAAGTTTGGAATTAGAAACTTTGACTAAGACAAAATTAGGTTTCAAAATTAACTTGGGAATTTTGATTAGGCTCAAGCGGTTGATGTAATAAAATGAGTTGGGCTTAAGAGAATGGTTCAAAGGCCAAACCAAATTCTGATTAATTGGGTTAAGATTGTAGATTGGTCAGTTGGGCTTCCAGCCCAGATTCTATAATGGGTATGAAAATTATATAAGTGGTTAAAAGATTGGAATATGGACTTGGGTCAACACTAAATATTTAGGTATTAAGTTGGTGAGTTGTGGATGGATTAATGAATTACTAGTGAGGGGTCAATAGATGGATTAAACTAACTATGTAATTGTTTTATAAAATTCGTATTAATGTGTAAGAATTAAGGTTAATGTATATGTATATGTATATATAATGGGTAATATTAGAGTTTATGTAGCTAGAGGTTAAAACGAAAGGAACTTAGAAATTTACGAGGGTATGAATGTGGATATTAGTGTAACATTAGAATAATGGGAAACCACTTATATATGGAAATATATAATTAGTTGGGATTAAATTTATGAGCATGGATAATTATCGGAGGATTGGTATCATGTTTAATATCAATTACAATTATAAGAACAAGTGAGCCTATGTAGACCCCAAGGTTAAGTAGATAAAGGGTCGCATAGCGTGACATTTAATTTGAATGAAGTATATATATATGTGGATATGAATATATAATCAAAGGATTAAGATTTTGGTTAATGGAATTAGAGATTAGAGTTGTATGACTCATAAGGATTAATATAGGATGCCTAAATTACGAGAACGTATGTGTATATAGTTGGAAGTTTAATTAAGAGTGTTGCATATGGTAACAGAATGTTTATGAGATGATTAAGTTATTAACCTACCCGACTATCACATTATAGGATCTAGATAGTCGAAGGTGTTCGACGGATTAGGCGAGCATCGTTTTGAGAGCTAGCCAATCTCCAGGTGTACGGTACAGTTCTTCTTGTGACCTGCTTGCTAACGAGGTGTCCCTCGGCTTGTGTGCTATTTGTTATGTGTGCCGTCTAAACAAGATTAAAGCATGCAACCGGAATATTATGTTTGTTGTATTGTTGTGTGATGTTCAGAAGAGGTGTAACCAACAAACATTGTCTTGAGACTTCTACTAACTGGTACTTTGGGGGAGTGAGGAATCTGGGACTGACTCCGGTCATGCATGTTTAGGAAAGGGGGTCGGTATCTAAAGCAGATCCGACTTCCGCTTAAGGACTTGTCTTCAGACTTGTTGCCTAGGGCCGGTTGCCGGCTCAGCTACATTGGACATCCAGTCCAAGGTAGGAGGCATTAAGATGGTGCGGTAGGATCACCTAAATCCTAAATTATAAGATAAGTGGTTTATTCAACCAATGGAGTTAATAGCTCATTGGCTAGGGTTGCTTTTGACCCGACAAAATAAACATTGAGATAAGTGAAATACCCCAAACCTTAGTATGTTGTTCAAACATTTAAATATGGTATATTAAGACTAAAAAGAGTCTTAGAAACATTAGTAAACAATTTAAACCATAGAAAACACAAATAAATGCCTTAAAGTCAATTAGGGCTAAAATGTGTTCTAAGCTTGGGATAAGCTTGGGTAAGACCTAATGATCTTACCAAGACCTTATTTATATACTAATGAACATATTAAACCAATTACCAAAGAAAACCAAGCTTGAAAACAAGTTAAAACACAAAATGTGCTTTAAGGAGTCTTAAAGCACATTTTTGAAGAATTGTCTTGTAAATGAGTTTTGAATGGTTAAATATCCATCATTACTCTTTAATTAATATGTGTACTACTTAGTATCACATTTGGAAGTCTATATCAATGGGAAATCAAAAATTTCACATCTATGTGCCTTGTTTTAGTGAATAGTAACTAAAATAAGCTAGTTTGTAACATATGTTTGTATAAGTAATTAAATTGGCCAACAAAGACTAAAATACCCTTAGTAAAATAAAGGGGGCCGGTTTTATGGTAATGAGTCACCACCCATGTTAGTTTATTAAGCAACAAATGATGACTAATGGTTACTATTTACTTTAACATATAAATATCTTCTAAAAGCAAGACCAATCTTCATTCTCTCATTTCTCTTCATTTCACACGTCTTCAACCCCTCTTCTATCTTCTTCTTGCTCTCCATTCATGGTTTGCAATAGTACACACACAATACCATCTTTGACCACTTGTATCTCCTAGCTCATTTTGCCAAATCAAATTCTAAGACCACCATTCTCTTCCTCTCATCAAGCTCTTCAATTCTATCCTTTCAAAATCTCAAGAGCTCCATTTTGGTGTCAAGAAGAATCTCCATGGGAGGTGCTTGAGCTCATCTTTTCACATATTATTGTTCTCCTTTGCTTCAAGGTTAGGAAACTCAAAGAAAAATGATGTTTCCCTCATGTTTTTGTGTTGTCCGAAAATCACCCTTAATGGTGTCCTTATGTTGCTTTGTTCTAGCTTCATTTCAACCTTTCATGGACTAGGTGGAGTCCTCTCTTGATATATATTCAAACTCTTTTCAAGTTCTAAGGTAAAACAATTATCTTAATGTTTTTAAAACAATGTATAATCTAGGGTTTACAATGAGATGAAGCATAAAGCTTGTATACTCATTTTATCATTTGTATAATGTTTAGAAGTTGACAAGCAACTAAAAGCCTTGCCGATTTAGTCAAGGAAACAAGAAAGAAGTTGTGAGGAAAAGAGGTAAATGTGCTAACCTAATGTGGTTTAAAGTCTTAGGAGAAATGAGCTTATATTGCTTATTAAAATGATCTAAGGAGCCAATGGTGAATGACTTAGTAAGATGTTCTCAAGGAGACTAGTAAAAGGGCATATATGTTGTTGAGTGTATTTGCAGGTCAAAGGCAAATATATTGTGGAAATTCAGTGTTTATGATTTATGCATCTTAAGGGCCTAAGAGCCATGTTATTTAAGGGCCTAAGTGCCAAGCAATTTAAATTATGCACTATATTGTGATGTAGTGCTAAATGAGTGAAGTTTGTGTATAAGAATGTGTTTGATGGATTTTAGTGTCCTTGATTGTTTAATGGTGAAAACAATGTGTTTTGGCTTAGCAATGTTCTAGGAGAGTTCATGTAAAAATTTAGTTAATAAACAAGAAGTTCTAAGGGTTTAAAATGAGTTTGGTAAGTTAGGAAATGTTTAGAATGGATAAGTGTTCAACTAGTGTAAGGAACATGCATTATGGTGTTTTAAGGTGTAAAAGGGACTTAAGCATTATTCTAGAGGATTTAGAACGCAAAAGATGTTTTGGGACACTTCAAGATCATGTGAGATTGTGTTTAGGACTTGTGTAATGTTGGTGACTAAGGAAGAAGTGATGTGTTGCATGGAGGGGCTATAAGCTTGTAGAGTTATTCAAGGAGTTTGGTTAGGAAGAAAAGATGCTTGGGAGATGATGTTGTAGTGGTGAGAAAACATTTTGGGAGTTGTGTTGAGACTTATGCAAACTTTGGTAAAACATGGAGAAGGTGTAAACTTGTAAAGGGATTTAAAGAATGACATAAGTGAGTATTAATGTGAGTTTGTGAGTATGTTTTGCGGAGCATGACTGACATCCTAAATTCAGGAGTGCTATCATGTTGCTGCTAAGGTCGAGATTACTGTCCGTCTGTGGGACGAGGAGAACGCGCACAAGCGCAAGGCCACGAGCGAGGGCCAGAGTCCGCAGGGGTACGGGGAGGAAAGAAGAAGAAGAAGCCTTATCCCCAGCCCCAGAAGAGTCAGCACCAGGGTGACAAGGGCCAAGCCCAAACCACCACAGCTGAGGAGCCACTGAAGCTCACATATGCATACGCGGCGAAACCCCTACGCTCTTACCCGCCTAAGGGTAAATGTTTAATCATGTGTGTTAAGTTGAAGTGTATGTTGTTAAGTTATGAAGTAAGTATTGATTATGTACTGTGATAGCAGCTAGCACGGGTTCTGGACCGGAGCGCCACTACTACTATAAGTGGTGTAACGGAGACCACCCTGGCAAGGACTGCAAAGGAAATGACGTGCAGTGTCGTTACTGCGAGAAGTGGGGTCACCGTGACTACGAGTGTTACCGAAACCCTAAGCAGAGTCAACAAGCCCAAGGGGCAGTGGAAGGGTAAGGCCACAGCGACTATTGATGGCCCGAAGACGGCTAACCAGCCACCCATAGATCAGAGGAGCACTGATTCCCAGAAGGGGAAGGGGTCGGGACCTAGCAAGGCCACCCTACATGTGGTGGACCGGTCTGAGGCGCCAGGGCCCTCTACTAGACCAGGTACCATCTAAACTGTTGAGTGAAATAAGTGATTGCATACCGCATTTCATGCATGTGTGTGTTAGTGAGTCCAAGTGTACTACCATGTGAGTAAAGAATTAAAGTATAATGTGGAAGTCACCTAATTAGATAATTCTAAACTTAAAGGAGCCTTCAATATATGTTATCCAATCCCACCCACACCAAACCCTGAAGAAACCACCATCAACATCACCGACTTTCCAATGGAGCAATGTTAGGTCATCCAACCAGGTATGATACTCTTAAACGGATACCTGACACCGGAAGCACAAATCCATATCATCAGACGATGCAATGAACTTGGAGTAAAACCTGGAGGTTTCTACACACCCAAATACCCGAGCGGATCAAGAATGAAATTGAAGATGATGTGCATGGGTAAGGACTGGAATCCTTACACCAAGACATATCAAGAAGTGCGAGCCGAAGATGGAGTAACTGTACCGATGATACCATGCGATCAGTGGAGACTCCGGTACGGATTCTGGATACTAAGACTCGAGACACCCGCCATAAGTCAGTGAGACTGGTGAAGGTTCTTTGGTCTAACCAGGACATCGAGGAGGCCACTTGGGAGCTGGAAGATAAGATGAAGGCGAAGTACCCATCATTGTTTACTTCTTAGTGTTTATGTGTATAGGGTACGGGGCGTACCCCTTTTTAAGGGGGGTAGAGTCGTTTCGGTTATGTGTGTACGACGTGTAATTAAATACATCGTCTATGTTATGTTGTATGGACCTTGTGTCCGATGTTATGTTGTATGGACCTTGTGTCCGATGTTATGTAAGTATGACCGTTGTAATTGAATTACGTTGTTGTATGGACCTTGTGTCCAATGTTATGTAAGTGTGTTGTTAATGTTGTTATGGAAATATTGTTTATATGTATTCCCGTGTTCTAACATTTAGGATATGTGGAAGTGTGAACTTTGAGGACAAAGTTCTTTTAAGGGGGGTAGATTCAAATACCCCAAACATTAGTATGTTGTTTAAACATTTAAATATTGTATATTAAGACTAAAAAGAGTCTTAGAAACATTAGTAAACAATTTAAACCATAGAAAACACAAATAAATGCCTTAAAGTCAATTAGGGCTAAAATGTGTTCTAAGCTTGGGATAAGCTTGGGTAAGACCTAATGAGCTTACCAAGACCTTATTTATATACTAATGAACATATTAAACAAATTACCAAAGAAAACCAAGCTTGAAAACAAGTTAAAACACAAAATGTGCTTTAAGGAGTCTTAAAGCACATTTTTGAAAAATTGTCTAGTAAATGAGTTTTGGCTAAATGCCCATCATTACTCTTTAATTAATATGTGTACTACTTAGTATCACATTTGGAAGTCTATATCAATGGGAAATCAAAAATTTCACATCTATGTGCCTTGTTTTAGTGAATAGTAACTAAAATAAGCTAGTTTGTAACATATGTTTGTATAAGTAATTAAATTGGCCAACAAAGACTAAAATACCCTTAGTAACATAAAGGGGGCCAATTTTTATGGTAATGAGTCACTACCCATGTTAGTTTATTAAGCAACAAATGATGACTAATGGTTACTATTTACTTTAACATATAAATATCTTCTAAAAGCAAAACCAATCTTCATTCTCTCATTTCTCTTCATTTCACACGTCTTCAACCCCTCTTCTATATTCTTCTTGCTCTCCATTCACGGTTTGCAATAGTACACACACAATACCATCTTTGACCACTTGTATCTCCTAGCTCATTTTGCCAAATCA
Source organism: Limonium bicolor (assembly GCA_023374045.1). Taxonomy (NCBI): domain Eukaryota; kingdom Viridiplantae; phylum Streptophyta; class Magnoliopsida; order Caryophyllales; family Plumbaginaceae; genus Limonium; species Limonium bicolor. The sequence goes on from CM041779.1 coordinate 221,993,113, forward strand.
AATTCTAAGACCACCATTCTCTTCCTCTCATCAAGCTCTTCAATTCTATCCTTTCAAAATCTCAAGATCTCCATTTTGGTGCCAAGAAGAATCTCCATGGGAGGAGCTTGAGCTCATCTTTTCACATATTATTGTTCTCCTTTGCTTCAAGGTAAGGAAACTCAAAGAAAAATGATGTTTCCCTCATGTTTTTGTGTTGTCTGAAAATCACCCTTAATGGTGTCCTTATGTTGCTTTGTTCTAGCTTCATTTCAACCTTTCATGGACTAGGTGGAGTCCTCTCTTGATATATATTCAAACTCTCTTCAAGTTCTAAGGTAAAACAACTATCTTAATGTTTTTAAAACAATGTATAATCTAGGGTTTACAATGAGATGAAGCATAAAGCTTGTATACTCATTTTATCATTTGTATAATGTTTAGAAGTTGACAAGCAACTAAAAGCCTTGCCGATTTAGTCAAGGAAACAAGAAAGAAGTTGTGAGGAAAAGAGGTAAATGTGCTAACCTAATGTGGTTTAAAGTCTTAGGAGAAATGAGCTTATATTGCTTATTAAAATGATCTAAGGAGCCAATGGTGAATGACTTAGTAAGATGTTCTCAAGGAGACTAGTAAAAGGGCATATGTGTTGTTGAGTGTATTTGCAGGTCAAAGGCAAATATATTGTGGAAATTCAGTGTTTATGATTTATGCATCTTAAGGGCCTAAGAGCCATGTTATTTAAGGGCCTAAGTGCCAAGCAATTTAAATTATGCACTATATTGTGATGTAGTGCTAAATGAGTGAAGTTTGTGTATAAGAATGTGTTTGATGGATGTTAGTGTCCTTGATTGTTTAATGGTGAAAACAATGTGTTTTGGCTTAGTAATGTTCTAGGAGAGTTCATGTCAAAATTTAGTTAATAAACAAGAAGTTCTAAGGGTTTAAAATGAGTTTGGTAAGTTAGGAAATGTTTAGAATGGATAAGTGTTCAACTAGTGTAAGGAACATGCATTATGGTGTTTTAAGGTGTAAAAGGGACTTAAGCATTATTCTAGAGGATTTAGAACGCAAAAGAATGTTTTGGGACACTTCAAGATCATGGTGAGATTGTGTTTAGGACTTGTGTAATGTTGGTGGCTAAGGAAGAAGTGATGTGTTGCATGGAGGGGCTATAAGCTTGTTGAGTTATTCATGGAGTTTGGTTAGGAAGAAAAGATGTTTGGGAGATGATGTTGTAGTGGTGAGAAAACATTTGGGAGTTGTGTTGAGACTGCAAACTTTGGTAAAACATGGAGAAGGTGTAAACTTGTAAAGGGATTTAAAGAATGACATAAGGAGTTGTTTTGTAAGAAAAGATGCTTAGGAGATGATGTTAAAAAGGTGAGGAAATATCTTGGTATAAAGGTTACAATAGGCATGAAACACCACTTGGGAACCAAAGGATAAAACATAATAGGTGTTAGGGATTTTGGTAAGAATTGAGTAAGTGTTTGAGGCTATGAAAATGAGTGTTTTGGCACATCCGAACTTCCGTCCGGACATGGACGTTCGGACATGCCCTGTTGTGTTAGAATTTTCTGAGTCTCGGCCAGTGTCCGGACTTCTGTCCGACCATGGATGTTCGGACACACCCGTCTCTTTTCTCAGGTTTATCCTCGACTTGCGTCCAAACTTCGGGAAACTCGGACACAAGTTCGGACGCTTGAAAGTTTCTTCTGATTTTCTCTCGACCAATGTCCGAACTTTGGAAACTCGGACACAAATTCGGACATGCCACTGTTTTGGCCAAAATTTTTGTTTAAGGTTAGGAAAGGTTGTCTAAAAATGGTGATTAGTTAGTAATGATGATATGAGGTTATTTAAGACATGTTAGGAGTGTAATAATGACAATTTAAAAGGGGTGAGAAGTTATAACAAAGTGTGAATACAAAATAACTAGTTAAGTGAAGTAAAGTTAACAATGGATTAGTACATTAATTAACCGACGTTACAAAATGTGTATAGGATTCTTCAAAGGTGGAAACCAGTCGAAGCAAGGACCAAGGTATGGTTTTCTTGCAGTCTGTTGCCTACCGGTTTACACCGGCTTGTGTGTTGTATGTTTTTCTGTGTGTTTATGACGTTATAAGACTTAATCATGAAATGAGTTTACAGTTGTTCATATTATTGTGATGTTATGATGTGACTCATTTCCCTTGTGTGCGTCTAACATGACTTACCACTTGTTGTGAATTGTTTGTTAAGTTCCACTGTTGAACTTCTAACAAGTGCTAACTGGGAAGTGAGGAATCCGGTTGTCCGGTCATGCATGTAAGTTAGGAGTAGATATCTATATCAGATTTGACTCTTATGTTGTTAAGATTGTCCTCCTTTATTTGGCGTTCGATCTCCCGCTAGCTTCCTCCAAAGCTTACCTATTCTGACTTATGATCGGTTTAGTGGGAACATGTGTTTGTGTGGTGTGTTCGGGTCACAATATCCGAACCATCTGTGACTTAAGTTACTCGTTCGAATAACGGAACGGTAATGAGTGTGTGTAACAAGCTTAACATGAGAGTGAACCATTCTCTAGGCTTCTTATGTTGTTTAACCTTCTTGGTTTGTTATTGTGGAAAGAGTATCCACTGTGTATGTGATGTTGTGCTATGCAATAATGTTGCTATTCCATATGTTATGTTATGTTATGTTTAAAATGAATGCCATGTCATCATGACAATTAGTTGCGCGTATCCCGGTAGCCGATGGGCTGCGCGTTAACCATACCAGCCAAGGGTGCTGACCCCCTCGGGGGCTCCATATTTTTACTGCAGGATGAGGATCGAAGAAGCGGAATGGCTGTAGATTCTAGGCTGCAGATGTACTTTTGGTTATTTTGGATGTTGAGCCCGGGATGCGCCTGTGCTCTCGTGGCATTATATTTTGGTACTGTTCATGTTACAGACGACAGTGGAGTTATATGTACAGTTCTCAGTGACAGTTTGTATTAAATACTCGGTATGTTGGTTATGTATATATATGTTTGGACGTTAGTACCTAATGCTCGGGAGTCTGATCATCAGACCGGTACACTTGTATTTATTCTGCCTTGTTAACCACGTGGGTGGTTGACGGCGTTGTAGCACCGAATCGTTTAGTTATTGTTTAGTTATTTTTCCGCTGTGATTTCATTTAATGTTAAGTGCGTAGTAGGGGTGTTACAATAAGATACAACCATTTCTATTTAAAGAATGGTTTGTTTTCTGAGACTAAGATAAGGATTAAGATTGAGGTAAGATAAGGTTGGACTGAGATTAAGAGGAACAAAACTTAAGGGGTTAAATAATTGACTCACTAATTAACGGAACGCATTTAAGACGTTCATTGTGTTTGAACTTTGATTGTTCATATTAGGCTTGTTGTTTATGCACATTCTATTATGTTGTGCATCTAATCAACCTCCATGCTATCGACAATTAGTCGTCGTAGCCACGTTAGCTTGGGGGCCATGAGAGGATCGTACCAGCAATTTTACTGACCCCCTTTGGGGGCTGTTTTTATTATGCAGGTGAATGACAGAAGGCGACAGTCCTGAGAGTAAGATGGGGTAGATGTATTACGGGTTTAAGTGCGACCTACGAGTTGTGCATGTACTCTCGTATGGTAATTTGAGTTAGTAAGTTGTATAGGATGTGAGGAGATTGTACGATTGTTATGTAATTTGGTTAAGGCTTTTAAGTACTAATGTTCGGTATATTCGGGTCCATCAGACCGTAGCTAGATCTTGGAGTATTTAGTATGCCTAGTTAGCCACGTGGGTGACTAACGGCGGTAACACCCACTGTTGTAAGGATTCCGCTGGAATGATGAGTTAAGTAAATGGAGATTTATGAGATTACTATGTATTTATGAGTTGGGGTGTTACAGACGGGAAGTCTTCTGACTTCGACCGACCTTGGGGACCGAACTTGCAAGGTCAGTCGAGACATAATTTGTGAAGGCCAGAAGTCTACTGGAATGGACCGACCTTGGGACCGAACTTGGGCAAGGTCGGTCGAGTCCAGAAACTCGAACCCAGAACACACTGGAATGGACCGACCTTGGGACCGAACTTGCAAGGTCGTTCGGGCCTGAGATTTTCACGTATGTAACTCACTAGAATGGACCGACCTTGGGACCGGACTTGCAAGGTCGGTCGAGCCTGGAATTTTGCCATAACGAAACTTACTGACTTCGACCGACCTTGGGTCCGACCCTGGGTAAGGTCGGTCGAGTCAAAACAAACAAAAAAATAATAATAAATAAATATTTTTATCATATGGTTATAGTAATCATATGTGTATATATATATATGCCTATACACATATATGCATATATATATGTAGTAGTACACCATAAATGAAGTAGTAATGATAAGAAAATAAGTTAATGGGTAAGGAAGCGAGTTTAAGAAGTAATAAGGAAAAAAACGGTTCTTCAATAATCAGGTATGAGTGTAAAGTAGTAAGTATATATTGGGAGTATTAATGAAGGAATAAGTTGGATCAATAATAGATCATTGATCATACAACTTCATGTATGTATAGGAATCAAATAGTTGAACGCCGAAGGACCCGGTAGTACGAGTATGACGGTGAACGGTATGATTTCTTCATGTCCTGTATCCTAACTTGGTTACCCCGATTTGTGTGCTTATGTGATCACCAATAAGATAAATGCACGAATCGGACTTTTATTACACTTAATTGTGTTTGAACTATGTTGTTCTTGTTGTATTCTCTTGAACAAATAGTTTGTATAATTCATGAAATATATGAATGAGGATGAAGAGTATGTGTAAATGTTGTGTACTTGAGTAGTGTATTGATGTTTGGTATGGAAGTAATGACTTCTACTAATTCCTAACCATCTAACTCCTAACTTGAGTAATGAGTAAAATGGAATGAGTAGAAGTCCGATATAGTTTCGGCCATGCGTGAGGATAAGGAAACACAAGAGGTTGGATCCGAATCCTGGCTGTAATCTTTTCCATGGACCAAATCCCTTGAATGGGTAGCATCCTGGAATAGTGGGCCACCCTAAAGCCCGGTGGTGGGATGTAGTAATCCATGCCCGGAGGTCATACCGACTTGACTTGATTAAAGTAAGTAAGAAGTAAAGTATTGTATGAGTATTGGTCTTGACTATTGTAAGTCATTGACCTTGAGTAAAAAATTATTGAACAACCGACTAACCCAGGTGTGTAATGAAGCTAACAAGACTTTTGTATGAATTGAAGAAGTGTATCTCCGTATTGCGGTGAGTATTCGGTAAGTATGAATGGTTGACTTGTAATGTCTTCCTTGCATGTATTGAATGTATGTATGCCTTGTGAAATGAATGTATTGAATTGTATTGTATAAAGGCATGCATGAATGAAATGAACCGCATGTATTCGACCAAATAGTTGGCGTACCCTCGCTAGTACGCGGGGTATGCGGTTATCATATGCAGCGTAAGCTGAGCCCCTTGGGGCAATGTTTTTATTCTATAGGTACCCGCGAGGCGTGATGGTCGAGTAAGGATCGGAAAGAACTCTTTTTTGGGTAGTTAGTAGATTGGAATGGTGTACCGAGTTGTACACGGCTAAGGCCTTTTTGTATAGCCGGTGTACCATGTGGTACACCTTTTTGGATAATGAAATTGTGATTGATAGAAATGAGTAGATGTATTAAACTCATAATTTTTTGGAATAGACTTGGGATGTAATTTAATATGTTGGATACTCGGTAATCAAAGTGTAAGTAAGTATTTGGCGTTGTAAAGTAAGTATTATGTATTCGGTATATTCTAATCGTCAGACCGTTACTGTAAGTAGTAGTAGCCTTGTTAGTCTTGGATGGCTAACGGCGTTGTACCACCCGCCGGGAGTAAGTAAGTAAGTATTCCGCTGCGAGTAAGGTAATTATGGGAATGTTTAAAGGATAATGGGAGGATTAGCGGTTGGGGTGTTACAAAAAGTGGTATCAGAGCGAAGTCTCGCTCTGATGATTAGAATACCGAGTGTAGTGATTACCGAGTTAGGTTATAAACCATTTTACATAGGAGAATTAGAAACCTGACTAGGAATTACCGTTAGCAATAACGGATACCCCTTGACGTCTGTAAAGACGATACCATTGTTGAAACAAGACCACGTGGTCATAGTGTCACAGTATCTAATGTAATCCACACTTGTTCAGATGTCAGGACGAGGCCGAGGCCGAGCTAGAGGCGAAGCCTCTGAAGAGCCAGGCGCGCAGACGATAGCTGAGATCGTCGCCGCCACAGTAGCATAGATGCTACCACAAGTAATCACCGCTGTACACCAAACGCAGCAGAACCAACAGCAGCAGCAACAGCAGCAGCCCGACCCACCTCAACCCCGTGAAACGAATTGGGTAAAGGCAGTCGCCGACCTTCGACCTCCATGCTTTAGAGGCGAGAGCGACCCCGCCAAGCTCGAGGCCTATCTCTCCGAGATGGAGACGGTATTCGAGACACTTGAGACTCCCGCTGGAGTTCGAGTGAGAATAGCTGCATATTACCTCAAGGATGTGGCTATGGACTGGTGGAAGCTCGTCAAGGCCGAGCACGTAGCCGATCCCGCATTCGGTTGGGAAGCATTCACCTCTCTCCTCCGATCTAAGTACTATCCCGAGCATGTCAAGACCAAGAAACGGCTTGAGCTCGATGCCCTAAGGATGACGGAGAAGTTGACTGTTGATGAGTATTACCGCACCTTCACCTCTCTTCTCAGACCTCTACCCGACCTTGGGTATACCAGCCAAGTCTTAGTCGACCGCTTCTAAGGTGGATTGAGCCATCGACTCTGGTATGGCATGGGATCGCACGGTTTACCTCCCTTCAGGTAAACAACGTTGAACCCTTAAAAGCCATGAACAATACGAACTAGTATTCCCGTATGTAAATGTGTAACCTAATGCCCGAATAATTCAGGAGTGTTACCACACTGCATCTCGAGTTGAGATCACCTGCCAGCTAAGAGATGAGGAGCAAGCGCTGAAGCGCATGGTGAGCAGCAAGGGTAACACCTCCGACGACCAAAACCAAACCAAACCATGGAAAAAGAAGAAAGGGAAGTACTCCCACCAAAAGAACACCTCTGGAGACGGCAGTGCCCATGCTGAGAAGGGCAAGGCAGCTGATCTGTTATAGCTTGCCTACACTGCACCAGTGGCAGCGAAGCCACTGAGGTCTCAGCCCTACAAGGGTAAGAACCCGAAATTGAATTAGTACACTTGTGAATTAGTATATATATGGAGTATTGTAAGTATACCGAGCCTCGCTAACTTGGAAGCTATAGGTTCTGGATTTGGCCATGGCAAGGGCCAAAATGATGGCCGCAGCTATGTGTGCCGTAACTGCAACAAGGATCATCCCGACACTGATTGCCAAGGAAGGGAGATCCGCTGCTACAATTGCCAGAAGCCGGGGCACCGTGCTAATGCATGCCCAGAAAACTCGAAGCCCAAGGGCCACTATCAGGGATACAAGCAACGTGAAGGCAAGGAGGTTGCATCTGGCGATGCTCATGCCCAGCATACCTCACAGGGACAGGGGTCCCAGGGTCTACAGAAGGGCGCACCGCAGAGGCAGCCGGTCTTATACATCATAGACCGTGACGAAACCGGTACTAAATCCTACCCAGGTATTAACCGTAACCTTTAATCCTTGAGAAGCATGTCTAAAGTAATGAAATATCTGTATAAAAGGATGCATGGATGCGTAAGTACTTGAAGTATGAAATTAAGCATGAGTAAGAAAAATTGAAGTATGTATTGAGCATGAAAAGAATTAGTGAGCCTAAAACTCACGCTAGATGAAATTGACCACCTTAGGGAAATTCCTTATCTGTTACCCAATACCTTCAAACCCACCTCATGAAGAGCCCGACATCGCCACTCACCACTTCAAGAACGAGCAGTGTCAGGTCATCCGCCCAGGTATGATCTTATTAAAAGGAAACCTGACACCCGAAGCGCAAGTTTCAATCATCCGACGATGCAACGAGTTAGGAATGGGTCCAGAAGGATTTTATACACCCGAATTCCCCGGTGGAGCAACAATGAAACTGAAAATGATGTGCTTAGGAAAGGATTGGAACCCTTATACCAAGGCATACCAAGAGACACGAGCAGGTGACGGAGCCACACCTCCAACAATACCCACTGAATACCAAACGCTTGTTACACAAGCTGTAGAAATCGCGCGGCAGTGTGAAGATGAACCAATCCCTGCACTTGAAGCAGACCTCTGTATCGTCAACTTCTATGAGAAAGAAGGATGACTTGGCTTACACCAAGATAAGGACGAGACGGCGGAATCTCTTGAACTAGGAGTGCCCATAGTGTCTTGGTCCATTGGTGATGACGCCGTATTCTTATATAGAGAGCAGAAGCGTGTGGACCTCGCAGAGAAATTGGTATTGAGATCAAGAGATGTCCTAATCATGGGTGAAAGATCAAGGTTGCTGTATCACGGGATCAGGAAGATCAAGTTGAATACAGCACCACCGGCAATAATCAATGCCACACACATGAAACCAGGATGCTTGAACCTTACAGTTAGAAAGTATTAATCTTGTATTAGCATGTAATCCAGTACTAACGTGTATTAGAGACACAGTATGTATGATGGTTGGTTTATTCAACAAAAGCAGTGTTGGTTATTAAATTCCACTTGCGTTCCACCATCGTTACTTATAATCTTATGAATCAATTGGTTGTGGACTCGGTACCGAAGGTAACCTGAGTATCCTCACCGAAGCACAAGCCGGCAAAAGCGGCACCATTCTAACGGGAACATTCCCAGTAAACGGCATCAAAGCCTAAGTACTATTCGACTTCGGCGCCTCTCACATCTTTGTATCACCATCCTTTGCGAAGAGGTTGGGGCTAGACGCAGATGAGCTACCAAACTTCTTGATTACTCTCTCGTCGAAGGAGCGAGTAAAGTGTACCAAGTACTACCACACCGCCACAATTCGAATCAAAGGCGAAGAGTTTCCCATCTCCTTCATTGAATTCAACGGGTTGGGATTCGACTTAATAGTTGGAATGAACTGGTTGGAGCGGGACAAGGGACGGATCCTATGCACCGAGCACCGATTGCTGCTCAAGAGTCCATCTGGGGTCACTGTTTCATACCGCCAGAGACCGAGAGAGCCTTCAACTACAGTCATCTTCGCTATGGCAATGTACCGGGAGCTCAGAAAAGGACATGATGTGTATTTATGCCATGTGCAAGATCTGGAAAGAGATCTAGAGTTTAGTAATGATGTAGCAGATGTATCAGAATTTCCCGATGTATTCCCGAAGGAGCTACCTGGTCTGCCACCACAAAGAGCAGTAGAGTTTGAAATCGACCTTGTACCCGGTACTGGTCCCATTGCTAGGGCACCATACCGCATGGCACCTGCAGAAATGATAGAGCTTAAAGAGCAACTACGTGATCTACTCGACAAAGGGTTTATACGCCCGAGCGTATCACCCTGGGGAGCACCGATCCTCTTTGTTAAGAAGCAGGACGGTAGTCTCCGCCTCTGCATCGACAACCGCAAATTTAATGCAGTCACTGTATAGAATAAGTACCCATTGCCACGCATCGACGACTTGTTCGATCAGTTGAAGGGAGCATCAGTCTTTTCTAAGATTGATCTCCGATCCGGATACCACCAAATTGTTATCAAAGAGCAAGACATCGAGAAAACAGCATTCCGAACAAGATATGGCCACTACGAATTCACGGTGATGCCATTTGGTTTGTCTAACACACCAGCCAAATTCATGGACTTAATGAATCGATTATTCAGTGATCAGCTGGACACTTCAGTAGTAGTATTCATCGACGACATCGTGGTATATTCAAAGTTAGTAGAAGAACATGAAAACCATTTGAGAAGAGTACTTGAGACACTGAGCGAGAACCAGTTGTATGCGAAGTTCTCCAAATGCGAGTTCTGGCTAGATCAGGTATCATTCCTCGGTCATGTCATCTCGAGCGTGGGTATTTTAGTAGATCCATCCAAAATTGAAGCAGTACGATTATGGCCTAGACCTAAGAATGTTACCGACATTCGGAGCTTTCTTGGTTTAGCCTGTTATTACCGGAGGTTTGTAAAGGACTTCTCAAAAGTCGCTAAGCCCATGACGTCATTGATGAAGAAAGATGCACCGTTTGTATGGACAGACGAGTGCGAGGTATCCTTCTAGAGCCTGAAAGACTCATTGACCTCAGCGCCAATTCTCACTCTTCCAGAGGGCACAGAGGGATTTGAGGAGTATTGTGATGCATCGGGCAAGGGCATGGGATGCGTACTCATGCAGCATGGCAAGGTTGTAGCTTACGCCTCCCGCCAACTGAAAAAGCATAAGGAGAATTACCCGACACACGATTTAGAGTTAGGAGCCATTGTATTCGCCTTGAACATATGGTGACACTATCTCTATGGGGTAAGCATCACCATCTACTCCGACCATAAAAGTTTGTAGTATGTATTCACACAGAAAGAACTGAATCTAAGACAGAGGAGGTGGATGGAGTTCCTCTCAGATTACGACATCAACCTCCAGTATAAAGAAGGGAAGGCAAACGTTGTAGCCGACGCCCTGAGTCGTCGAACACACTCGCTCCATTCGCTACTCGCTTCTTCTAGCTTGGTTGACGTGGTGCGAGACGCTCAGTTGAGTGACCCTTACTTCACAGAGATCAGACAGAAAATCACAGAGGGTACCTTCGAGAGCCGAAAGTATGACTTCAAATTGCATGAAGATGGTCTGATCCGATTGAATGGCAGATTATGTGTCCCCCAAAGCAATGCTAAGCTAAGGGATCGCATTCTGCGAGAGTCACATTGTTCGACATTGCATGTCCATCCGGGAGCCTCTAAAATGTACAAAGACATGAAGAGGTACTTCTGGTGGTCAGGAATGAAATCCGATGTGACTGAGTATGTTCTGAGGTGTCTCACATGCTAGAAGGTGAAGTTCAAACACCGAAGACCGGGAGGAATGGTGCAATCTATGCCCATTCCGGAGTGGAAATTCCATGATATCTCCATGGATTTTGTTGTTGGACTCCCACCTCCTAGGGGAGAACTCAACATGATCTGGATAGTAGTCGGTCGTCTCACCAAGGTTGCCCGATTCATACCGATGAAGGACACCTGGAACGTGGCGAAGCTCGCGGAGCTATTCGACAAGGAGATCATCCGACACCACGGAGTCCCAAAAACCATAGTATTTGACCGTGACACCAGATTTCTTTCGAGATACTGGAGAGCAACACGGGAAGCGCTTGGTACTAAGTTAAAGCTTAGCACCGCCTTCCACCCTCAGATCAACGGTCAGACAGAAAGGACCATCCAGACACTAGAGGATATGCTTAGGGCGTGTGCCTTAGACTTCCAGGGGAGCTGGATTGATAAGCTTCATCTTATCGAGTTTTCGTATAACAATAGCTACCATGCTTCGATTAAGATGTCGCCCTTCCAAGCTTTGTATGGTAGACCTTGCCGTACCCCATTGTGTTGGGATGAGTCAAGTGAAGCGGTCATCATAGGACCGGAGTATCTAGAACAAGTACAAGCTGAAGTTCAACAAATCCGAGTAAATATGAAAGCATCCCAAGATAGACAGAAATCCTATGCGGATGTGCGACGACGCGACCTTGAGTTCGCCGTGGGCAACCAAGTGTTCTTGCGTGTCTCATCTATGAAGGGTGTCTTTTGATTTGGCCAGAAGGGCAAGCAAAGCCCAAAATTTGTAGGCCCGTACACGATTACCGAGAGGATTGGAGCCGTACCTTATAGGCTAGCATTGCCTAAAGAATTGGGGTGTGTTCATGATGTCTTTCATGTATCACAACTCAAGAAATACATAGCCGATCTCTCTCATGTATTAGAACCCGAGCAACTATCCCTAGAGCCGACGATGAGATATGTCGAGACTCCACTGCGAATCCTTGATACGAAGACAAGAGACACTCACCATAAATCTGTACGAATGGTGAAGGTCTTGTGGTCTAACCACGATGTCGAGGAAGCGACTTGGGAATTAGAAGACGCCATGAAGGTGAAGTACCCGAATCTATTTGTAGACTGGATGTCTAGTATCCGTATAGTACGGAGGGTGCGGGGCGTACCCCTTTTAAGGGGGGTAGGGCCTTTTTCTTTTGCATTGCTTCGGGTTAGCATTGCATAGTATGTATGTATTGTAATTGTATTTTGTTGGCACATGTAGTGCTAATTGTATTTTATTGGCACAAGGTAGTGCTAGTAGTATCCAGTATGTAGTACAATGGGTATGGTATGTGTGTAATGAGTAATGCATTTGTGTTGTACGGTATATGACACGAATGACAATGTGAAGAGTATAGTGAATGGTGTTGTGAAATGTATTGTGGAATGTGTGAATTGGATTGTGCATTGTGTATGGTATTTGAATTGAGTATGGTGTATGGCATTTGAATTGGTGTACGCTTGTAGTGTAAGAATTGTGAACACCTTGTAAGGTGGTAGTAGAGTGCATTGTGGCAATTGGTTTGCCAAATGAGTAAAATAGTAAACCGTAAACCTTGAGCAACTTTGAGGGTAAAGTTCCTTAAGGGGGTAGATTGAAATACCCCGTAACTAAAAATAGTGATTAATTAGGCTAATTATAATTTTAAAGGCTTAATTACACTTAAATAAACATGAGGGAACAAATTCCGAAGAAAACGGACCTTTAAAATGGGTTAAAAGCATAAACGAACTTTAAAGCGTGTTTTTCGAGGAAACCGGGAAAATGCGACTTTAAGCGAGTCAAATAGACTCGTAACGATTTTGGTCAACCAAATAGTCATCAATAAACAGTAATAAAGGTTGGGAACCAATAAAATTAATTAAATGAGAAAATTTCGGAAAACGGGTTCCGGTTAGTAAAAACTGTAACAACCGGGAAGTTGTGGGGTGAGAATGCAAATAAGCAAAGTTAGTGTGTCCACCTTGGCAAATAAAAAGCAAAAATATGTAGAGGAGTGTGTGTGTAGCTGATTGACCCCCCTCACTCACTCTCTTTATTTCTTTCTTATGTGCTAAAAGACAAAGAAAATAAGTAAAAGCAAAAAAAGTGACTCTCTCTCCTCACTCCCCCTCACTCTCTCACGGTTCCCCCTCCCTCTCTATTCTTCTTCTTCCTCCTTGGGCGACATCAATGGGGATTTGAAGAAACCCACTCAACTCCCACCTTCTCTCCTCTTGTTAATCCCTTAATCCTTCTCCAAAAATTACAAAACTTGTACCATTGAAATCCCCTCATCAAGGAGAACACCTTCCTCCTTTCAAAAATCGAAAACAACCAACTTCATCTCAATGGGTGTGCTGCATTTGGAGCTTGAGTACTACCATTAGAAGCACCTTCACCTCCTTGTCATTTTGAGGTAAAAATATTCTTGAAAACCCATCTTTTTCTAGCCTTTGTTGGCAAAACGAAAATTCAAACTAAACCCTTGTTTGGTGCCTTGTATTCTAGCCGATTTTGGCTCTCTCATTGGTGTTGGAATCTTGCTTTGGTTGCTGTCCACCACTCCATCTATCCATTGGAAGGTAATGCTCCATGTTAAACTTTAAACAAGCATAAACCCTAGATTAGTAAAGATAGTTTCTAAGTAGTTGTATGTATTGATATAGGCTGTAGCATTGGTGTGTGAACCCCATTGAAACCGAGAACAAGAGAGAAAGGAAGAAGGAAGAAGAAAGGAAAGGAAAGAAGGAAAAACTAGCAAGACAAGGTAAATACCCTTACCTTGAGTTCGTTTTGTGTATTGTATTGTAACAGTTTTTGAGTATTAAAAATAAGTAATGTAAATGATAATGAGTAATGAATATGTTGTTGTATAATGAGGAATGGTTATGTAACAATTTTGAAGTTTTTAAATGATGTTTAAAAGCTTGGGAAAACATTGGGTATGGAATGTGTATGTGCAGGAATTTTATGGTGTTGTAGTGGAGTTGAAATGGGTGTACAATGTATTGGATAAACAGGTGTAGGAATGAGCAATTGTGAGCTGAAACAATGTGTGAGTAATTTCAAAATATAGGAGAGACTATGGCAAAATTTGTATAGGAATTTGAGGACTTAGTTGTGTAAGGAGAGAAAATAACCTAGGTGGTAACTAGGTGTATTTGGAGAGTGTAAAGGGAGTAGTTTAGTATCTTGAAACAGATTTGGAGAGGAAAGAGTTAATGGAATAGAATTAGGATGAAAGATAACGTATTTAGAATGATGGGAGTGGCATTAGTTGAGGAAGTATTGGAGGATAGAAGTTAAGGTGAAAATCTGTAGCACAAGAGGGAAGAACAAAATCTGTAGCATTAGTGAAATGAAAACTGGTATAAGTGTTGGATTGAAATGAGGAAAATTGTGTAGGTGGATGTAAGAATTGAGTAGTAAGTTGGTGGATGAACTAAGGAGATTTAGAGGGTTTAATGAGTGTTAATCATGTGGGAAATGTATTGGTAAAGGTTAGGGAAGCAATGGGAAAGTAAAGAACTGAAAACAGGTTTTAAAACTGAAGTACTGGGCCGGACCGACCTTGGGACCGAACTCGCAAGGTCGGTCAAGCCTTAAAATACAAAGATGGGAAGTCTTCTGACTTCGACCGAGCTTGGGAACCGAACTTGCAAGGTCGGTCGAGTCGTAATTTGTGAAGGCCAGAAGTCTACTGGAATGGACCGACCATGGGACCGAACTTGGGCAAGGTCGGTCGAGTCCAGAAACTCGAACCCAGAACACACTGGAATGGACCGACCTTGGGACCGGACTTGCAAGGTCGGTCGACCCTAGAATTTTGCCATAACAAAACTTACTGACTTCGATCGACCTTGGGTCCAACCTTGGGTAAGGTCGGTCGAGTCAAAACAAACAAAAAAATAATAATAAATAAATATTTTTATCATATGGTTATAGTAATCATATGTGTGTATATATATATATATGCCTATACACATATATGCATATATATGTAGTAGTACACCATAAATGAAGTAGTAATGGTAAGAAAATAAGTAAATGGGTAAGGAAGCGAGTTTAAGAAGTAATAAGGAAAAAACGGTTCTTCAATAATCAGGTATGAGTGTAAAGAAGTAGTACGTATATATTGGGAGTATTAATGAAGGAATAAGTTGGATCAATAATAGATCACTGATCATACAACTTCATGTATGTATAGGAATCAAATAGTTGAACGCCGAAGGACCCGGTAGTACGAGTACGACGGTGAACGGTATGATTTCTTCATGCCCTGTATCCTAACTTGGTTACCCCGATTTGTGTGCTTATGTGATCACCAATAAGATAAATGCACGAATCGGACTTTTATTGCACTAAATTGTGTTTGAACTATGTTGTTTTTGTTGTATTCTCTTGAACAAATAGTTTGTATAATTCATGAAATATATGAATGAGGATGAAGAGTATGTGTAAATGTTGTGTACTTGAGTAGTGTATTGATGTATGGTATGGAAGTAATGACTTCTACTAATTCCTAACCATCTAACCCCTAACTTGAGTAATGAGTAAAATGGAATGAGTAGAAGTCCGATATAGTTTCGGCCACGCGTGAGGATAAGGAAACACAAGAGGTTGGATCCGAATCCTGGCAGTAATCTTTTCCATGGACCAAATCCCTTTAATGGGTAGCATCCTGAATTAGTGGGCCACCCTAAAGCCCGGTGGTGGGATGTAGTAATCCCTGCCCGGAGGTCATACCGACTTGACTTGAGTAAAGTAAGTAAGAAGTAAAGTATTGTATGAGTATTGGTCTTGACTATTGTAAGTCATTGACCTTGAGTAAAAGAGTATTGAACACCCGACTAACCCGGGTGTGTAATGAAGCTAACAAGACTTTTGTATGAATTGAAGAATTGTATCTCCGTATTGCGGTGAGTATTCGGTAAGTATGAATGGTTGACTTGTAATGTCTTTCTTGCATGTATTGAATGTATGTATGCCTTGTGAAATGAATGTATTGAATTGTATTGTATAAAGGCATGCATGAATGAAATGAACCGCATGTATTCGACCAAATAGTTGGCGTACCCTCGCTAGTACGCGGGGTATGCGGTTATCATATGCAGCGTAAGCTGAGCCCCTTGGGGCAATGTTTTTATTCTACAGGTACCCGCGAGGCGTGATGGTCGAGTAAGGACCGGAAAGAACTCTTTTTGGGGTAGTTAGTAGATTGGAATGGTGTACCGAGTTGTACACGGCTAAGGCCTTTTTGTGTAGCCGGTGTACCATGTGGTACACCTTTTTGGATAATGAAATTGTGATTGATAGAAATGAGTAGATGTATTAAACTCATAATTTTTGGGAATAGACTTAGATGCAATTTAATATGTTGGATACTCGGTAATCAAAGTGTAAGTAAGTATTTGGCGTTGTAAAGTAAGTATTATGTATTCGGTATATTCTAATCGTCAGACCGTTACTATAAGTAGTAGTTGCCTTGTTAGTCTTAGATGGCTAACGGCGTTGTACCACCCGCCGGGAGTAAGTAAGTAAGTATTCCGCTGCGAGTAAGGTAATTATGGGAATATTTAGAGGATAATGGGAGGATTAGCGGTTGGGGTGTTACAAAAAGTGGTATCAGAGTGAAGTCTCACTCTGATGATTAGAATACCGAGTGTAGTGATTACCGAGTTTGATTATAAACCGTTTTACATAGAAGAATTAGAAACCTAACTAGGAATTACCGTTAGCAATAACGAATACCCCTTGACGTCTGTAAAGACGATACCATTGTTGAAACAAAACCACGTGGTCATAGTGTCACAGTATCTAATGTAATCCACACTTGTTCAGATGTCAGGACAAGGCCGAGGCCGAGCTAGAGGCGAAGCCTCTGAAGGGCCAGGCGTGCAGACGATAGCTGAGATCGTTGCCGCCACAGTAGCACAGATGCTACCACAAGTATTCACCTCTGTACACCAAACACAGAACCAATAGCAGCAGCAACAGCAGCAGCCCGACCCACCTCAACCCCGTGAAACCAATTGGGTAAAGGCAATCGCCGACCTTCGACCTCCATGCTTTAGAGGCGAGAGCGACCCCGCCAAGCTCGAGGCCTATCTCTCCGAGATGAAGATGGCATTCGAGACACTTGAGACTCCCACTGGAGTTCGAGTGAGAATAGCTGCGTATTACCTCAAGGACGCGGCTATGGACTGGTGAAAGCTCGTCAAGGCCGAGCACGTAGCCGATCCCACATTCGGTTGGGAAACATTCACCTCTCTCCTCCGATCTAAGTACTATCCCGAGCATGTCAAGACCAAGAAACGGCTTGGCTCGATGCCCTAAGGATGACAGAGAAGATGACGGTTGATGAGTATTACCGCACCTTCACCTCTCTTCTCAGACTTCTACCCGGCCTTGGGTATACCGGCCAAGTCTTAGTCGACCGCTTCTACGGTGGATTGAGCCATTGACTCCGGTATGGCATGGGATTCGCACGGTTTTCCTCCCTTCAGGTAAACAACGTTGAACCCTTAAAAGCCATGAACAATACGAACTAGTATTCCCGTATGTAAATGTGTAACCTAATGCCCGAATAATTCAGGAGTGTTACCACGCTGCATCTCGAGTTGAGATCACTTGCCAGCTAAGAGATGAGGAGCAAGCGCTGAAGCGCAAGGTGAGCAGCAAGGGTAACACCTCCGACGACCAAAACAAAACCAAACCATGGAAAAAGAAGAAAGGGAAGTACTCCCACCAGAAGAACACCTCTGGAGACGGCAGTGCCCATGCTGAGAAGGGCAAGGCAGCTGATCCGTTATAGCTTGCCTACACTGCACCAGTGGCAGCGAAGCCACTGAGGTCTCAGCCCTACAAGGGTAAGAACCCGAAATTGAATTAGTACACTTGCGAATTAGTATATATATGGAGTATTGTAAGTATACCAAACCTCGCTAACTTGGAAGCTATAGGTTCTGGATTTGGCCATGGCAAGGGCCAAAATGATGGCCGCAGCTATGTGTGCCGAAACTGCAACAAGGATCATCCCGGCACTGATTGCCAAGGAAGGGAGATCCGCTGCTACAATTGCCAGATTCCGGGGCACCGTGCTAATGCATGCCAAGAAAACTCGAAGCCCAAGGGCAACTATCAGGGCTACAAGCAACGTGAAGGCTAGAAGGTTGCATCTGGAGATGCTCATGCCCAGCATACCTCACAGGGGCAGGGGTCCCGGGGTCCGTAGAAGGGCGCACCACAGAGGCAGCCGGCCTTACACATCATAGACCGTGACGGGACCGGTACTAAATCCGGCCCAGGTATTAACCGTAACCTTTAATCCTTGAGAAGCATGTCTAAAGTAATGAAATATCTGTATGAAAGGATGCATGGATGCGTAAGTACTTGAAGTATGAAATTGAGCATGAGTAAGAAAAATTGAAGTATGTATTGAGCATGAAAAGAATTAGTGAGCCTAAAACTCACGCTAGATGAAATTGACCACCTTAGGGATATTCCTTATCTGTTACCCAATACCTTCAAACCCACCTCATGAAGAGCCCGACATCGCCACTCACCACTTCAACAACGAGCAGTGTCAGGTCATCCGCCCAGGCATGATCTTATTAAAAGGATACCTGACACCCGAATCACAAGTTTCAATCAACCGACGATGCAACGAGTTAGGAATGGCTCCAGGAGGATTTTATACACCCGAATTCCCCGGTGGAGCAACAATGAAACTGAAAATGATGTGCTTGGGAAAGGATTGGAACCCTTATACCAAGACATACCAAGAGACACGAGCAGGAGATGGAGCCACACCTCCAACAATACCCACTGAATACCAAACGCTTGTTACACAAGCTGTAGAAATCACGCAGCAGTGTGAAGATGAACCAATCTCTGCACTTGAAGCAGACCTCTGTATCGTCAACTTCTATGAGAAAGAAGGACGACTTGGCTTACACCAAGATAAGGACGAGACGGTGGAATCTCTTGAACTAGGAGTGCCCGTAGTGTCTTGGTCCATTGGTGATGACGTCGTATTCTTATATAGCGAGCAGAAGTGTGTGGACCTCGCAGAGAAATTGGTATTAAGATCAGGAGATGTCCTAATCATGGGTGGAAGATCAAGGTTGCTGTATCACGGGATCAGGAAGATCAAGTTGAATACGGCACCACCGGCAATAATCAATGCCACACACAAGAAACCAGGACGCCTGAATCAATAGGATGTGGACTCGGTACCGAAGGTAACCTGAGTATCCTCACAGAAGCACAAGCCGGCAAAAGTGGCACCATTCTAACGGGAACATTCCCAGTAAACGGCATCAAAGCCTCAGTACTATTCGACTCCGGCGCCTCTCACACCTTTGTATCGCCATATTTTGCGAAGAGGTTGGGGCTAGACGCAGATGAGCTACCAAACTTCTTGGTTACTCTCCCGTCGAAGGAGCGAGTAAAGTGTACCAAGTACTACCACACCGCCACAATTCGAATCAAAGGCAAAGAGTTTCCATCTCCTTCATTGAATTCAACGGGTTGGGATTCGACTTAATAGTTGGAATGAACTGGTTGGAGCGGCACAAGGGACGGATCCTATGCGCCGAGCACCGATTCCTGCTCAAAAGTCCATCTGGGGTCACTGTTTCATACCGCCAGAGACCGAGAGAGCCTTCAACTACAGTCATCTCCGCTATGGCAATGTACCGGGAGCTCAGAAATGGACATGATGTGTATTTAGGCCATGTGCAAGATCTGGAAAGAGATCCAGAGTTCAGTAATGATGTAGCAGTTGTGTCAGAATTTCCCGATGTATTCCTGAAGGAGCTACCTGCTCTGCCACCACAAAGAGTAGTAGAGTTTGAAATCGACCTTGTACCCGGTACTGGTCCCATTGCTAGGGCACCATACCGCATGGCACCTGCAGAAATGACAGAGCTTAAAGAGCAACTACGTGATCTACTCGACAAAGGGTTTATACGCCCGAGCGTATCACCATGGGGAGCACCAATCCTCTTTGTTAAGAAGAAGGACGGTAGTCTCCGCCTCTACATCGACTACCGCGAATTGAATGCGGTCACTGTAAAGAACAAGTACACATTGCCACACATCGATGACTTGTTCGATCAGTTGAAGGGAGCATCAGTCTTTTCTAAGATTGATCTCCGATCCGGATACCACCAAATTGCTATCAAAGAGCAAGACATCGAGAAAACAGCATTCCGAACAAGATATGGCCACTACGAATTCACGGTGATCCCATTCGGTTTGTCTAACGCACCAGCCAAATTCATGGACTTAATGAATCAATTATTCAGTGATCAGCTGGACACTTCAGTAGTAGTATTCATCAACGACATCCTGGTATATTCAAAGTCAGCAGAAGAACATGAAAACCATTTGAGAAGAGTACTTGAGACACTACGCGAGAACCAGCTGTATGCGAAGTTCTCCAAATGCGAGTTCTGGCTAGATCAGGTATCATTCCTCGGTCATGTCATCTCGAGCGTGGGTATTTCAGCAGATCCATCCAAAATTGAAGCAGTACGATCATGGCCTAGACCTAAGACTGTTACCAACATTCGGAGCTTTCTTGGTTTAGCCGGTTATTACCGGAGGTTTGTAAAGGACTTCTCAAAAGTTGCTAAGCCCACGACGTCATTGATGAAGAAAGATGCACCGTTTGTATGGACAGACGAGTGCGAGGTATCCTTCCAGAGCCTAAAAGACTCATTGACCTCAGCGCCAATTCTCACTCTTCCAGAGGGCACAGAGGGATTTGAGGTGTATTGTGATGCATCGGTAAAGGCATTGAGGACCCACGAATGAGAAGATGAAGTGTGGTACCTTTGGAAGTTGTATGAAGGAAACCTTTGAAATATCATAGATGCTACCCAAAAAGGGGCACAGCAAAGAGTCATATTATGTGTTGAGGGCACGACGATGAGGTCACATTAAATAATAATAACCACATGCTCAAGCCATAAAACGTTAGTACGTTAGTACCAATTAGGGTTGAACGGAAAACGAATGCCAAGTTAAAACCCACAGTCGTATTGTATGTTTACAATAGATGAAGGGCAAAGGTGAGCATTATAAGAGATACTCTAAGCTGGAGATTAGATACTCCATGCAAACATAACCGTCTAATCGACTGGTACATAGTGCACAACAAAGCGACCATTATAATGGCTATTAACCAAATTATGTTGGTGAGAAGTAGAACGAGGAAGATCAGATAAACCAATGGATTCCCCTAATAGAGAGTAGGGATGAACCGTATGTGTGTAGTAAAATACCAGCACACAGGGGATACGAGTTCACACTAATAAAAGAGGACCTACAAGGTACCTAAGGAACGAACTCATTCCAGAGATAAATAACTTGGAGTCATAAGGCGTCAGTTAGTTGCGCATATCAGACTTGTCTAGACATTTTAGAGACAACTACTGCAAGCACTAGGTGCTAGAGCATAGTTCGACAACCCTTACACCGAAGGTTAGTTCAGTGGGGTGGCATGAACTCTTGGGAATATACCATGAGCATGTATAGAATTCAGAAAGACTGAATAGAATAGCTAGTCAAAATAATAAGCGTGTGTGACAAACGATACCACGCAGCAAAATAATTTTCCTCCATTCCCATAATTATGGAAGACCGTGTAGAAAACACCGTCACATGGAGTTGAAACAGGCATGAAACTACTACTTAAAAGGGTAAACTAGCCCTAAGGTAGCTGGGGGTACTGCTTGCGGAGCGAGTGGGCCCATATTGCTTAAGTTTGACATACCTAACCAAGATAGGCAGTATAGCCAGAATGACTAAATCCCGACCCTAGAGAAAAGGGGTAATGTAATATGTAGCACATTAGTGCACGAATATTCCACTGGAGTGGAACATCTTGAACTTATTACTTCAAGATGATATATTCGTAGATTACGTGGGCGTAATCATTTTTAAGGGGGGTAGAGTGATTTCGCGCGCTTAAAATATACCGTACGTAGGAGTACGTGGCGCATGGTACACATGCTGCAACTATTATTGTACGTAGAGTACAAGTATTATGATTGTGTTATATTACTTGATGTAATAATGTGATGTATTTTTGATTCGCATTAGTTATGGCGAATAGGGAAGGGAGAACAGATAGAGTGTTCTTACCCTAGTTCCGATTATTTACGCAAACATTGTGAACATTAGACACATAAATGCCTAGCTTGTTAGCTCCGATTTGAGAGTTCAAGTAGGTCTATCTTGTAGCTCCGATGGGAGATTTCAGATAGAAGGAGTAGAAAACTCCGTACTATGTGATTTGTGGCTCGGTATGAAACCGATTATTGGAAATGCGATGAGTGAATCGGCATGAGACCGATGTGTAACCTAGTGGAAGTAAAACCTCTAGGAGTTGTATGAATAATTATAAGTCGAGAGAACTTGATTCATGGTTAGGATACACGATCCTATATGCCGATGACTAGATTAAATACACTAGTTGACTTGTGTATCTATTGAACACAAGGTGGCAAATATCAAGAGGAAATAAGATTAGAAATGAATAAATAAGTAATTGATTGAAATTGACATGGGAAGTTGAACTTGATCCTGGTCCGATCAAGGGAAATCGAACACAAATTGAGGTGAGAGATAGTTCAACACTGACGCTGACCACATCGGGGTTGAATGACTCTCGAAACTTCTTACAAGTGGACACAGATATGAATAGAAATTGGAATTTAAGGCGTCACTCAAGAGCCGTGGACCATGGAGTCCTTCGTCATTAGACCGGTGTGTCGGTGAGTGACATCACCCAATGAGCCGTGGACCGCGGAGCCCTTTGTCATTAGACCGATGTATATGCGGGAGATTAATAGAAATTAGGTGATACTATCCGAGGAGCCATGGATCGCAGTGCCCTTCGTTATTAAGCCGGTGTGTCCACGGGTAGTTGACGTTGGTTAGCATGGGGTTGGGGATCGTCAAGTCCTGGTCTTTAAGACTGCTTCCCCGTGATTTGCCATCGTTAGATATATGTGCACACATACACGCGGAGTGATGTGTGAGTATCCTCGCGAGATACTAACATATAGATAGGGATGCGTAGAGTCTCCCTTGTGAAACACCTTTGAGTACTTTTGATTGGTTTTGCACCTTGTCTAGTAGTGTGTATGAATGAGTTTCGCACCTTGTTTAGTGTTGTGTATGAATGAATGTGCCATGATTGTTGACTATATGTAATGAGATTACTGTTGTATCAATTATGATACATATAGACTAGGTCTGAACCTAGTGGGAGTTACTCCCTAGCGATGGTCTGTTTTGATTACTTAATGGAACTGGATTCCCTAGGTGAACTTATTATGAATAAGGACTTCGGGACGAAGCCTTTTTAAGGGGGTAGATTGAAATACCCCTAACTTAAAAACTTAATTAAATGATCTATTAGTGATATAAGAAGGTTAATAATCATCTTAATAGCATTGGGGAACAATCTAAAGATCTCAACAAGGCAAAAAATGCCTTAAGATCGGTAAAGCCAAAAATATGCTTTAAGACACCATAGAGATTGTATGACCTCAATTAGGATCCAAAGTGGATTCCTAAGTATTATAATTAAGTAATTAACACTATAAAACTATTATCAAAGGAAACCAAGCTCAAAAACATGTTCTAACACAAATTGTGCTTTAAAACACCTTAAAGCACGTTTTTGAGAAAATTGACTTTCTGAGTGGGTTTTGAGTGGAGTTAGGCATTGGATTAGACCTTATTATACTAATGTACTATAATGTACCACATTATAAGGTCTAATTCCAAGATTTTCAAAAAAATCACAAATATGGCATTCATTTGTGAATAGTAACCGAAATAGTGCATTTTTAAGTAATGTTGACCAAGTCTAGTCAATGGTCAAGACTTGACCCATCTTTATCCATGCTGAGGTGGCAGAATTAAGGGAGGAGGACAGCACACCTTTAATCAAAATATCTTGCCAATTTAGTGAATCATCACTTTACTATTCCATTTCTTACTTTTCATTCCTTAAAACACAAAATCTTTCTTTCTCTTTCCTCTTGTCCCATTCCAGCCGAGTTCCCAGCAGTTCCTAAAGCTCTCAAGCTGTGTTCTGAGTATTCAAGGCAAATCCAACTTATTTCCACCTAAGGTAATGGTTTAAGGCATATTTTAGCTCTTTTTCTTCATCTCTTCATCACCTACACATGGAACTTATAATCTATCACTTTACATGGCTTAATATCAGTATTTTAACCCTTGAACAAGAGCTATTCTCGGCTGAAGCAACCCATGGGACCAAGGTGGTCAAAATTTCCATTATAAGGTAAAAACATACCTTAAGGAGTTTCCTTTGCCATCCGGTTTTCTTGGTCTGTTTTCTATGAGTAAGAGTGGCTGCAAACCAAGAGAAAATTCATACTTTAAGGCATTTTTCCAAGGTAAAACCTATTACCATAGCACCTTGATGTTGTCTAGCTATTCCCCATGTTTTTATGGTGAATTTAACACCATGTGGTGTTCTGTATATAGGCTGAATTTCATTTGAAACAGCCTTTCCTTTTTAAGGTAAGTTTTGCCTTAAATCTTACATTAATTTGTTCCTTATGGTTAGCTCATGCTTGGAGTATAACCATATCTTATTTTGGTGTATTAAACATGTCTAGTGCTGGGTGATTTTTCCTCCAAGCTGTCGTGAGGGTATTAGGTCATTAGGCACCTAAATCAAGGTATAAATACCTTAAACTTATGTTATTATGATTTTTCAGCTCATATAATATATGTGCCATGAGAGGAGTTATTTAGATGGGTGATTTTAACCTAAGTATGGGCAAAAATGACTTAGATAAATTAAGCTAGTCATTTAAGTGATTTAATTAACATAATGGTCAAATTATGACATTATGTGGAAGAATAATTAATGTTGGAATAAGGCCAAGAGTTATAGTAAATTTTAAGCTATTTATGTGTTTTATGTTATAAAGCAAAGTTGTAATAAGGCCATGTCATTAGGCCATTTTAATTTAAGTTTAAAATCTTATTTAATTTAATTTATGCTTATAGCATTAAGTTTGGGGTCAAACGGTAATTACTAGTAATATATAAAGCCGTGGGCATAAATAAAAGGAATTTAGGGTTTGAAATGAATTTAAATAAAATTATAACATTTTATAAAGTTTTGTGTCAAAATTGTAATTATAGGAAAGTTTGGGGTATATATTGTAATTACCGAGTGTTTGGGCTCAAATTGGAATTTAGAAGTCAAGGTTGACTATATAAGAGACTTTGACCAAATTTGGGAATTTATTGAATTAAATACTAGCTTATAATAAGCTAGGTATTAAGATTTATAAGTATTGTGGTGAGAGTGTAATTTCTGAAACTTAAGGGTACCAAATGGGGTTTAGAATAGACCTTGGGTTATAAGGAATTTTTAGGAGTTTATTTGGTTAAATTTGGAGTTAAAATGAATTATATAAGTATAATATATGATATTTTATATCATTGTTACATATGGGTAACATATGTGGTATTAACCGTAAATATTGAAAGTATAAGGTTAGGAATGATGTTATAACCTTTTGGTAGTTTGGTAATTTTTGGAATTATATATGAGGTTTTATTAAGATATATGTATAATATATAGTTTTAATGACATTAGAAACTATATGTTATAAAATGTGGTTATATGGTGAATATGGAAAGTTAAAGGGTGGGAAATTAATTTAGAACAGATCAACCTAGGGTCTGTTCGGTTAATTTGAGAATTTATAACCATAGGTTATAATTATATTAAGGTTTAAGGATTCTAATATAAGGTATATATTATAAGTGTAACAATGAAATATAATTTGGGGTTGTTTTGTAAATTCTGGAAGTATAGTGAAATTAAATAAAAACCGACAATAGTATGGTATGTTTGGTATCTTGTAACATTTAATAACTATAGGTTATAAATGTTTTAATGACATAAATGTCATAATATATGTTATATAACTATAATATAACATTATATTAATTATGTGGTGGATTTTGTAAATATTAAGAACACAAGTGTTGTTCGGTAATAATGGGCATTTTAGAATAAGAATTTATAATATGGTTTTTAATGTTATAAGGGTTGTAACATTTATAATATAAGAAATATTCATTAAAAGAGAATGAATATATTATAAAGATTTACCATATAATAAATGGTCCCATAATACATATATATAAATAAATATATGTTATGGAGTGAAAAATACAATATGGTTCAAATAACCATATAATATCATAACTAAATGATATAGGTTAAGAAGAAAAGAATTATAAACATTGGATAAGGAAATTATAATGTTATGTTGTTCATGAATTAATAAGGAGTTATATACTTCAAAGTATTTTCAAATATGAATTATACAACATTACACTTGGAAAAACTAACCTTAGGAAAATAAATACTAAGGTGAGATGTATAATATATGATTAAGATTATACATGCAATATAGTGATAAATTATATGATATACAAATGTGTATTAAAATACATGCAATAACAAACGTTTAAAGTTAAGTATATTAATATACACGACATAACCGCAAATGTAATATAGCATTTTTCCTAATCCCGAGTTACACCGAAAACCCAACAAACGTTATTAGTTAACAACGGGGAATAAGCCGGATGGATTAGTAAGGTTATGGGGTGTCGTGGTGTATGTTAGAACGAGATGCTGATGCATAGTGTGATGCATATTAAAGATTGTTAGAGGCGTCTCGAGGATCGCCAGAGGATTTAGCTGATTCATACCACGGTCATAATCCGGGCACGGTATGTTATTATGTGGCTTGATTGTCTCTGAGGATTCTCAGTTCAAACATTGTGTGAAAATCTGTGTTAAGATTGAATGTCTGCTTGTGTGAATATTGATTGAGTTGTGTATTAATGTGTTGCCCTTATTATTATACTGTTGTACGATAACAGTACTGTTCGAATATATGAACATATTATAAAATGAACTAGCGGCAATGATGATATCTTATATGTGTAATATAAGGAACGTGAGTAAAAGGTTGTAGCATTAGGATAATAAGTTTTATATATATATTATCCGAGACTTATATACGGAGCATTGGCCTTTTTAATGCCGCTCTCGTATCTAACACTGGATCCCGAGTCGACATACTCAGGATTGGACTAACGACCTTAGTCTGCTGTGTTAGGAAAATAGTGAGACGATGCGATGGAATAGATAAGTTAATCAAGAGGTTGTGGCTCTTACTGTGAATTGTGATCAACTAACGATACTAGGATGCCATGTGGGTATCTGTAAGTATCAAGATAAATTTCCAACGGACTACAGATGGTTCGTCAGTCAGAGACTCTACCACTGGAGTGGCTACTACCGTGGGTGACCCGCCATAGGAGATGGGTAACTTAGAGACACGTCGTTTTAACGAGATGTTGTCATTAGGCAAGACTGAACAATTACGAACAACTATATTAGCTCGTACAGTAGGCGAACATTATTTGGGCTTGTATACCAAAGACGAGAATTTTTACTTGTTTATAATCCTCGTTGTTTCGCCTTGTTGCTCATTGGTTATGCTATGTGGTTATGTGATGTATGTTGGTGGATTTATTGAAGTTAGTCGTTGTACTCATATGTGTGTTGTGAATTGGTTTAATTGAGTCGTTGTACTTATATCTATGTTGTGAACTGGTTGAGTCGAGTCACTGTACTCGTGTGTGGATTATTGTGGATTGTTTGGTCGAGTGAGTCACCGTACTCGATTATGAACTATTAAGTGTTTGTTGGAGTGGAGTCTTCGTACTCATATAAGCGTTGTAACGCTTTCAGTTGGTTTACTGCAATGTGATGTGTGAAGTCGAGGGCTTGTTTGCTATTTGAGTTTACTGTAATATATTTGTTGCTTTATAGTTTTTATATTAAACTACTTGCATGAAAATGAATTGCATGCTCTCGACCAATTAACTGAGGGTCTGAGGGGGCATGACAGTCATGTAGTAACATACACAGCAGGGGCTGATTCCATACCACAAACAAATATTTTGCAGGTATGCAGCTTCCGGTGTCGACAGAGAGCGGGACGCGCTGGGTAGTCTAGTCACAGTTGTTTAAATATGCATTGTTGTATTTCGATACGAACATAGAAACGTGTATAGGATTGGGGTACTTAGAATGCTCACTATGATTGTATTTTATATTGGAATGGAAGGATAGATCTATCTCTTGTTGTCACTGTGGGAAATTGTTTCGTATTTATGAATATATCAGTAAGCACGTTATTACTCGTATGGGCGAGTGAGAACGGTGACACCAGTAGTTCAATTGTTTAGATTACCGCTGCGATTACAATGTTAAGTAAGAAGATTAGGAGCCGATTAGAGTAAGGGTGTTACATGACGCCCGGCATGAGTTTAAAAGTAAACGTAAAACGTATGAGATCAAAAGTATTAGTTATACCTTAGTACGAGACTTCAATAACCCTCGTAAACATGGATAATGAACAATGGGCCTCAAAGGCCGAGTAACGAGAACTGTTCATAAGAAAACGACTCTCGCATCTTTATCGTATTTACTCGTTTATTGTTTTGATAAAGTGGATGATTTATTTGTGGAATGATGTGGTTATATTGGATGAACTGTTGAGTTTTTAATTAAGGCATTTACAGTTTTAACATATGATTGTAAAACGGAATAACATGTAAATGCACCGCATGTTAAGACGGCTAATTGACTTAAGGAGTCTAAAGGAGTCTAGGGTTACACTTTAGCATATTCAGCGGTTGTGCTGAGCCTATATGGCAAACATATTATAGAAGCTGATCGGGATTGAAGTCGGAGCGTGGGACTTTTGGGTAGTCAGCAGTAGATTACATTATCACACTTTCGGATTACGTTTTGTACTACTCTACGGCTGTATACATTTTGGGATTACTTAGACTGCTAACTTGTTTATGAACTTAGTATTGCACATATCGGTTTTCTATCTCTGTCATCACAGTGGTTATGAATTATGTGGTAATTGGACGCTTCATTACTCACATGGGTGAGTAATGGCGGTAGCACCCGAGTTAGAACGATTAGCTTTACTTTCCGCTGTGACTCGCCTGTTTACTTATGCTACGAACTATCGATAATACGAGTTTAAGAGTAGGGGTATTACAAAAGTGGTATCAGAGCGGAGTACCGCTCTGATGACAAGAGATTGTAGGATAAGAACAGTGAGCATAGGATTTTTGGGAATAGGGAAACGTTTGTGAGGTTCGTGACCTAAAGAGGTCTTAGCAATGCTTAATGCATGCAAGTATTAGCCTTAATGGCACTTCAATACCTAGTGATTTGAATACGGTATATTACCGAGTAATGATACGACAAATCATATTACAGATGTCTAATAGAGCTAGAGGCCGCGGAGCTGGGCGTGGGGGAGGCCCCAAGATACCGGGAGTTACTGAGACTGTCACAACTGTACTTGCCCAGCTGGGGGCGCTGATAGAAGCACCGCCTACGGTGGCCCACCTGCCACAGCCCAGAGAGACGAACTGACTGAAGAGCGTCTCTGAGACTCGAGTACTGACATATTCTAGCGAGCCGGATCCCATAGTACTCGAGCATTTCATAGTGGAGCATGGGAAGGCTTACAAGGCCGTGCGCGTACCAGCCGATCAGAGGACCAGGATTGTTGCCTTCCATCTGAAGGATGCAGCTAGCACATGGTGGAGGCTGGTCAAGAACCACCACTTAGCCACACCAACTTCACATGGGTAGCCTTTGTGGAGCTACTGAGGGGAAGTACTACCCGGCACACCTGAAGCAGAAGAAGCGCCGGGAGTTTGAGATACAATCCCAGGGTGGTCTGACTGTGGATGAGTACTATGCTCGATTCATTGGTGTGCTGGACTTCATCCCCGGAGTCGACTATTATGAGATCGTCAAGGTCGAGAAGTTCCGGGGGGATTGCTGTTTCACATCCAGACAGCTATGGGTGCTACCCTCTACACTACAGTTCAGGTATATGAATGGAAGCCTTTAATACCTTGCTTACTTTAAGTTATCATTGTTGCATGAAGACTTACTTATGAGATTTTAGGAGTGCTACGACACTGCCTCGAGGATGAAGTTGATGCTCCAGACTCAGGATGAGACCCTCGGGAAGAAAAGGAAGAATCCGGAGAAGGAGACAGAGGAGGAGGAGCGTCTCGAGGCGAGGGCAAAAAGAAGGGAAAGTAAGAACTTACCCAAATGAGTTTTATTATCTTATATGATTAAACTTATGATTGCTGACCCCAAAACCTATAACAGGAAGTTCTTCAGGAAGAAGAAGGGGCAGCAAGGCCACCAGGGTCCGAAGGGGAAGGAGCAAGTCCCTTGGTTGACCGGCCCGGCGATTGATGCCCAGCCTCCGAGATCCGTGCCTCCTAAGAGTAAGGGTACCCTCCTCTTGTCTTGATTTATGATACAAAACCCTATACCCTTCCTTTATCAATCCAAGTGTGTGTCATAAACAGGCACGGGAGAGCCCCAGCGTCACTTCTTCTACAAGCGTTGTGGCAAGGACCATCCCGGAGTTGATTGTAGCGGTCAAAAGATGGAGTGTCATTACTGCACGAGGGAGGGCCACCGAGCATACGGGTGCTATGCCAACCTGGAGAGCCAGAGCTACAAGCCATTTAGGGCCACACAGAAGACCTCGGTGGAGGAACTAGAGCACCACGAGGTGGCCATGCGGGGCAGACTCAACTGATACGAGAGGTCAAAAGAGGAAGGGAGTTGCTCAAGGTCAGGGCACCCTGAACTCTGCGGGAGCCTCGGGCGCTAAGGCTAGTCCTCAACGCGCTACAAGTAATCCTGAAACCCTAACGTGATTGTTGTACGGTATGAAACGTATTATCAGCAAGTGTACTGGTTTATCGTAGCAAGTTTCCTAGGTTATTCCCTAGGTTATCGAACCAAAGGAGGTGTGTCTAGTTTATCTTACCCTATCTAACTATAAATTAAGGGAAAATGTCAATAATAAATTGGGGTTTGATTGCAGATATTAAATAATTAAATAAACTGAAAACAAATCAAATTGATTATCTAATAAATCTAAAGGGTGAATCCTGGTTTACTACTTCTCCCTAGTTTATCAATCGAGTGTTTCTAAATTCTAGATTACAACCTCAGATCTAAATTAATCTAAAACCGGTCTCCCACAAGATAGATTCTTACTAGCAATTCCCAAATCCTAACTCTCGTTACGAATTTACAAACTAACTAGTAGCGTTAACGAATCATCTGGTTTCTAGTAAGCTAATCCCCAGGAATTGTCATCTGTAGTTTCACTGGTAATATTCTTATGGTCTAATGAACGCCATAGTTCTCACTTGTAAGCAATTCATACCAAATAAACTCAAGCAATGATTAATCACAAGAGAATTCAATAATAAACAAGGAATAAAACTACAATCTGTATAAAATTTAGAGTAAATTACTCAGAACCCCCTTGAGGATTTAGGATATTACAGTTAACCCCCCTGTGTTTATCATAATTACTGGTAACCACCTCGAGGTTAAGGTATCTTTGACTACGAGCCCCCGAACTATAACTCTGCTATCAGGAAGTTAACTACGTGTTGACCTATCAGCTTAATCACATTAGTAATGTCACACTGGACAAAAAACACTACTTAATCTACATTGTTATTTTCCTAAAAATGTCAACCTTGCCTCTAAAATGCATCTAAAATGGGATAAGAGAGAGTTAGACGATGTTGATTTAGCAGTATTGTTGTCCTGCCTGACATTATTAATATGATTAAGTTGATAGATCAACACGTGGTTAACTTTCTAATAACATAGTTATAGTTTGGGAGCTCGTAGTCAAAGATACCTTAACCTTGAGGTGGTTACCAATAATTATGATAAACACAAGGGGGTTAACTGTAATATCCCAAATCCTCAAGGGGGTTCTGAGTAATTTACTCTAAAATTTATATTCGACAACTCAGGAAGCAAAATAATAAACTAGTGGTCCATAGCAAACTAGAATTCTAATGACTACTCAGACATCGGAGACAAAGAAATAATAACAATAATTAAAAGATTAGAAAACGTCATCTGATTAAAAAACGATGACGAATGCAGCCTTTGCCTTCTACTCCGATCTGTCCAAACTGACTGATAGTCTCCCTATGTCTGACTGTCTCTCGCCGCGGCTAGGGTTTTCGGTCTCTGTTCGTCTATGTGTATTACCGTGTCAAAGTCATACTCTCCTATCTTTTATAAAGTAGTCATCATGAGTCATCATGACTTTATGATTTTATACCTCCAAATCATTATCGCATAATGATTTCATTATTCTTTTCTCCTCGTATTCCATCGCATGTGCATGTGGATGCCGTCTTCAATGTCCGTGTAGCCCAGTTATCATATGCCCATATGCAATTGTTACCAGCTCATCTACATGTTATGTGCATACACCATCATCCAATACAGTTTCCGTTCTTTTAAGTCTGCGCCTCTCATTTAGTTTTGTCCACCCAAGTGTGCATGAAGGATTTCACTTCGAAATCTCATCTCGACCAGGTTTGTGCCCCTTTTCCATGCATGGCCCATGCTCGCGCCTCTTGTTTCATGTCGTGTCTGCGCCCAACAATGAAGTTGTCGGCCCAAGACTGCGGCTCTCTGACGATGGTGCCACTCCTTAGTCGCTTTAAAGCCTAGCGGAAGTCGATGTAAGCCCATGCATGGGCATGCTTGCAAATCAGATGCAAGGCCAACTTTGGCATTTAGTGCAGCTCTCCTCCTGACCTGATGTAAGTCTGCGTTGAATCCCACCAATTCGTCTTCCTCGGCCCAAATAGGAACAAAGTCAAATGACTGCGCATGATATATTGATCCCAGTCTTGATCGTTAAGCTCTCAACACGCATTCCTAAGTCATTTTCTTCAATATATTCATCTGTTTAGCACAAAATTACAAGTAAGGGGAGTTCTTCACATATAATATAAAATAACATATAAGTAAGGAATTTATCATATAAACCAATAAAATATTAATCACACTTAGCATAGAAATATAGATAAATTCCGCACTTATCAACTACCCCACACTTAGCTTTTGTTTGTCCTCAAGCAAATAAAGAATATAACTGCTCCAAACTGAAACATTAAACTCCAGGGTCAAACATAAGTAGAAGGAAAACAAGCTAAATGACAATCAGAAAAATCAATCTGCTCTAAGCTATCAGTTTTCGCAACCAGTGAATAAAGAATAATTTTAACAAAAGCATGAAATAAACTGAATTGCAGAAACTGAAACATAGATTAGCTTAGGACCTTCCACCAATTTCATTCCATTACCCTTTGGATGAAAAGGGGTGTGAAGTAATGTCTTATTCCGCAATACCTTTCAACACCACGCACTCATGATCAAAAACTAAAAAAAACTGCAATTAAATATTTCGTATGCAAAAACTTTTCTTCGTCAAGAAATAAAAACAAATGATTTATTTAAATTATTGCATAGTTATTCCTTCACCCAGACTTTTCTTTCTATTCATGTAACCGCTTTGGGGCAACTATCCCAGATCACGAGATCTTAGGTAGATAGGTGATAAAGCACCCCGAGGACTTAATAACCAGATAAAAGAGGCCTGATTTGGTTTAGGAAATTTTTGATCAGAGGAGTACCTTGCCTTATCCTTTCATTCCAAACATTCATATCATTCCCAAGATCCAAAGCTAAACACATTTAGTCTCCACAATCAGCCAATCCATCAAATTTCAGTGAAAATTGTGTAAATTTAAGAAAAACAATTCCGGAAAGACAACTTTTAAGCAGAAAGATTTTTAAGGTTGTCATTAGGCTCAATTTCAAACTTCTACAGATATTATCACCCAAAATTCAACATTTAACGACAAAGAGAAGCATATTATTTATCACCTGAAAACAAATAAAAACTAGTAGTCTGAAGTGATAACTGAAGGTCACTCCCTACCCCACACTTAAAATTAAACAATGTCCTCATTGTGTGACAAGGCAGGAGTGAAACACTCAAAGCTCACAGAAAAACATTTATGTCTGTAGGAAACACAACAGAGTAGTCATTAACAAAAACTAAAAATTAAAACAAAACAATTAAAACTAGAACTCCCCTGGATTTTGTTGTTGTTATATGCAGAACGACCCCACCCCACACTTGAGCGTTGCTCAAGTGTTGCAGCCTGGTTGCAGCATCCACATGAAGCATTCATCTGAAAGAAGGACACTAAAAGCAATAAAAAACTACAAACGGAGTTAAAGATTAAAAAAACAAAAACCAGGAAAATAACTACAAAATGCAATTAAAACTGAAATTAAAAACTAACAAAATAAAATACTGGGTTGTCTCTCAGCCAGCTGCCCTTCTTTAATGTCTTTGGCTAGACGTGTCGCATTCTCTCAAGAGACTCCAGATGATTGAGCTGTCTTTGGAAACCAGCGACAAGAAGTTCAAGAAGCTTCCAAAACTTGTTTCATAGACCTACCAGCATAAAATAGTAGTTGTTTACCCTCTGCATTCAAAGTGATCGTACCGTGAGCAACTTCGATTTGAGTGTCAGCTGTTGCTAGGAAGGGTCTTCCAAGGATGATAGGAACTGTTGGATCTACAGCCATGTCGAGTACGACAAAATCGCAAGGAAAGTATAGATGCTCCCCCTTAACCATCACATCCTTAGCAATCCCACAAGGATAAACCATTGAGCGATCTGCTAGCTGAAGCGTCATTCGTGTAGGCTGTAAGTCCCCAATCCCAAGCTTTTCAAATATAGTGTATGGCATGAGACTGATCGATGCTCCCAAATCAGCAAGACAGTGGTCAAAGTCAATGTCTCCTACTCTGCAAGGAATTGTGAAACTTCCAGGATCTTTGCATTTTTCTGGTAGGCGCTTTTGTATGATCACTGAACAAGTTTCTATAAGCTGAATAGTCCCTGTCTCAACTAACTTTGTCTTATTAGATAAAAGCTTCCTTAAATACTTGGCATAATTAGGCACCTTCGCAACTAATTCAATAAAAGGAATATCAACAGATAGTTGACGAAGTAAAGTAAGAAACTTATCAAACTCACTATCCTCCTTGGAATGCTTGGTTTTGTTTGGGAAGGGAACTGGAGGAGCAACTTCAACTGCTGGTGGTGTAGGTGAAGGAGATTGGGTGGCTTTGCAATTACATTCATTCTCTAGCACCGGTTCCTCTATATTCACCACCTCAAGCTCAGTAGTTTTACCTTTACCACTCCTAGTAGTTACCTTCTTCACCGTTTCCTTTTCCTGCAAAGAAATTTTTTTAGCCAAGATATCATCCACCAGTTTAGCATAATTTGGCATAAACTTAAGCACATCAGAAAAAGGCATATCCTTAGTTGATTTCTTAAAAATTTTAAGAAATTTTCCAAGTTGTTCATCAAGGTCCCTTTTCTTTAAACTGTCAGGAAAAGGAATAGGTTCTTCAAATTTACGATTAGAAAAAGAAGAGTAAGAAGGTTGAGTTTAGGAGACTCCTTCTCCTTGGGTGTTTCAATAACTCTACTAGGGTCCTCAACCACTGTATGAAGAGAAGAAACTGGAGCATCCTCTGAAACATCATCTGCTATAATAGTCACAGCATTAGCTTGTTCCTTGGGGTTTCTCTCTAACTGGGTAAACTGTTGAGACAATTCGGCCATCTGATTCTTCATATCTCTATTGAATGACTCTTGATGTGCAATGAAAGAATCCATCTAACTCTCTTGTGCTGTGAAACGCTTCTCAGTTGTTGTAACAAATGTAGCAATCAAAGCTTCTAGATTCAAGGAGGAACTATTGTTAGTCTGCTCTGACTGTTGATGCTGCTGAGGCTGGTAATGTGAAAAATTATTACGTTGCTGCCCAAAATTATTGTTGTCAGGCTGGTATCTTTGATTCTTCTGATTACTGTAAAAATTATCTGCCCTATTCCCAACATAATTAATTGTTTCTCCCTGTTGTGGTATGCATTGACACATGCTGGAATCTTTTCCACAAAATTCACAAACATGAGAGGGAGTAATTGTAGCAGCACCGTTCAGTTGAGGAGTTACCATATTCACCATTCTCTTGAATTGTTTAGTTAGGGCATCCATCTTGGTTGTAAGAAGAGTGTGGGAATCTACCTTATAAACACCTGCAACCTTCTTTGAAGAAACTACAGAAGAAGCTCTAGCACCACCCCACTGATTAGCTGAATTTGTCAATGTTTACAAAATCTCTTTTATACGAGAAATGGGCAACTCCATAAGGCTCTCACCAGCACAAGTATCCACCAGTATTCTGCTCTGAGGGTCTAAGTCTTTATAAAAAGATTGAAGAACTACTTCTTCCCCCAAACCATGGTGAGCAACTCTTCTAACAATTCCTTTAAATCGCTCCCACGCTTCAGGAAGAGTTTCACCACTGTATTGCTTGAAATTAGTAATTTCCCCCCTCATTGTCAGCATATGAGAAGGAGGAAAATACTTTACCAGAAAAGCATTAGCTAAATCGGTCCAACTGGTGATATTGTTGGGCGCCAAAGAATTCAACCACTCTGCAGCTCGATCTCTCAATGAAAATGGAAATAGGGAGAGACGAGATACCTCTTGTGATGCTGGAGTAGAACAAGCTCCAACCAATCACAGGAAAGATGTAAGATGAACATATGGGTCCTCTGTGACTGTCCCGCTGAACTGTGAAGCATTCAAAACCATTGTGATGTAGTGGGTTTTGAATGTCCATTCAACTCCAAGTGGTAATGCAGGGATCACTATAGGTGACATGAGTCCCTCTACACTAGGACGAGTGTAGTCATTCATCCATCTCTCCTGGTTGACAACTCCACTCATGTCTGCTTCTGCTTGAATAAACTGATCAACTGGAAGTTCTGTAGAACAATTGATTTCTTCCTCCTCTAACAACTGTAAAACCTCTTCCTCTTCACTTACTAATTCCAGATTAAGCTCTTGACGAATTCTTTTAGCTAATCTCTCAATCTCTGGATCAAGCTCAAATTCTGGTTCTCCTGCAGAACGAGTAAATACCATAAACAAAACTTAAAACAATAAAAGAAAGATAAAATACAAATGTTGATCGAAGTAAATAAACTGTAATTAAAGCAAAAACAACAACTAAACTCAATCAGAAAAAGAATACCAACTAAACTACCAATAATGATAACAAAATATATCCAAACAAAATAAAACTAACCGAATGAAATAAATAGAAACGAAACAAAAATAATAAAATTTAAGAAAAACTAAAATAAAATAAGGTCTAGCTAAAGGAAACAAAAATGAGTAAAATAAATGTAAACAAAACAAAACACAAACAAGAATAAAATTAAACTAAACTAAACAAAAAACTATTAATAAAAATAAAATAAGCAGAACCAAAATAAAGATAAACAAATTAAGGAAAAACAAAAATTAAATAAAATCAAACTAAAAATACACAAATAAATTAATAAGAACAAAATTAAACGAAACAATAAATAAACTAATCTAATAAAACAAAATTCCTAGAAACTAAAATAACTATAAAAACCAAAACAATCAAACAAACTATATTAATTATCAAACTGAATAAAAATAATTAAAAAAAAAGAAAACTAAAAACAAACAAAACAAAATAAATAAAAAGAAAAATAGAATAAAGACTAAACTAAATAACTGTGCCTCCCCGGCAGCGGCGCCAAAAACTTATACGGTATGAAACGTATTATCAGCAAGTGTACTAGTCTATCGTAGCAAGTTTTCCTAGGCAGTATTCCCTAGGTTATCGAACTAAAGGAGGTTGTGTCTAGTTTAATCTCTACCCTAATCTAACTAATAAATTAAGGGA
This sequence comes from Limonium bicolor, assembly GCA_023374045.1. NCBI lineage: Eukaryota > Viridiplantae > Streptophyta > Magnoliopsida > Caryophyllales > Plumbaginaceae > Limonium > Limonium bicolor. Next base: position 222,030,985 of record CM041779.1, read on the forward strand.
AAATATCAATAATGAATTGGGTTTTGATTGCAGATATTAAATAATTAAATAAACTGAAAACAAATAAAAGTGATTATCTAATAAATCTAAAGGGTGAATCCTGGTTTACTACTTCTCCCTAGTTTATCAATTCCCTTCCTGAGTGTTTCTAAATTCTAGCTTGCAACCTCAGATCTAAATTAATCTAAAACCGGTCTCCCGCAAGATAGATTCTTACTAGCAATTCCCAAATCCTAACTCTCGTTACGAATTTACAAACTAACTAGTAGCGTTAACGAATCATCTGGTTTCTAGTCAGCTAATCCCCAGGAATTGTCATCTGTAGTTTCACTGGTAATATTCCTATGGTCTAATGAACGCCGTAGTTCTCACTTGTAAGCAATTCATACCAAATAAACTCAAGCAATGATTAATCACAAGAGAATTCAATAATAAACAAGGAATAAAACTACAATCTGTATAGAATTTATATTCGACAACTCATGAAGCAAAATAATAAACTAGTTGTCCATAGTAATCTAGAATTCTAATGACTACTCAGACATCGGAGACAAAGAAATAATAACAATAATTAAAAGATTAGAAAACGTCATCTGATTGAAAAAGGATGACGAATCTAGCCTCTGCCTTCTACTCCGATCTGTCCAAACTGACTGATAGTCTCCCTATGTCTGACTGTCTCTCGCCGCGGCTAGGGTTTTCGGTCTCTGTTCGTCTATGTGTATTACCCTGTCCAAGTCGTACTGTCCTATCTTTTATAAAGTAGTCATCATGACTTTATGATTTTATTCCTCCAAATCATTATCGCATAATGATTTCATTATTCTTTTCTCCTCGTATTCCATCGCATGTGCATGTGGTCGCCGTCTTCAATGTCCGTGTAGCCCAGGTATCATATGCCCATATGCAATTGTTACCAGCCCATCTACATGTTATGTCCATGCACCATCATCCAATACAATTTCCGTTCTTATAAGTCTGCGCCTCTGATTTAGTTTTGTCGGCCCAAGTGTGCATGAAGGATTTCATTTCGAAATCTCGTCTCGACCATGTCTGTGCCCCTTTTCCATGCATGGCCCATGCTCGCACCTCTTGTTTCATGTCGTGTCTGCGCCCAACAATGAAGTTTTCGGCCCAAGACTGCGGCTCTTTGACTATGGTGCCACTCCTCAGTCACTTTAAAGCCCAGCGGAAGTCAACGTAAGCCCATGCATGGGCATGCTTGCAAATCAGATGCAGGGCCAACTTTGGCGTTTAGTGCAGCTCTCCTCCCGACCTGATGTAAGTCTGCGTTGAAGCCCACCAATTCGTCTTCCTCGGCCCAAATAGGAACAAAGTCAAATGACTGCGCATGATATATTGGTCCCAGTCTTGATCGTTAAGTTCTCGACACGCATTCCTAAGTCATTTTCTTCAATATTTTCATCTATTTAGGACAAAATTACAAGTAAGGGGAGTTCTTCACATATAACATAAAATAACATATAAGTAAGGAAATTATCATATAAACTACTAAAATATTAATCACATTTAGCATAGAAATATAGATAAATTCCGCACTTATCAATCGCATGAATGCATGAATGAATGTTAAGTGCTTTCTCTACAATGATCTATGTATTAAGTAGAACTTAGTAAGAAACTTACCTTAGGAAACCTTTCACATCTTATGTAGTTTTGATACACTTTTCAAGACCGAGATCACCTAATCCCGTAGGCGAAGTACGGGAGTACCCAGGCGAGAAGTGCCAAGTCGTTTAACCGGGTATGACTCTACTCAAGGAATTCTTGACCCTTGACGAACAAGTAAATATTATAAATGAGTGTAGAGCCTTGGGTAGTGGTTTAGGAGGATTTTACATTCTGGGGTACGCTAGTGGGTTAAAAATGAAGTTGCGCATGATGAGCTTAGGTAGAGAGTGGGACCCGCAAACTAGGACCTAACAAGAGGTGAGAAAGATAGATGGGGTATGAGTGCCTAGGATACCCGAGAGATTTCAAACCCTAGTTAGGGAAACGGTCGAGATCACCCAGCAGTTCGAGGCTAACCTCATACCCGACACTGATACGGACGTGTGCATTGTAAACTTTTACGAGAAAGGGGGATGACTGGGGTTGCACCAAGACCAGGATGTGACACCCGAGTCAATCACTAAGGGAATCCCAATGGTGTCGTTCTCCATTGGCGATGAGGCGGAATTTCTATATGAAGACCAGAAGAGGATGGAGTTAGACAATAAGCTAGTTCTGAGGTCCGGGAATGTGTTGATATTTGGTGGGGAGTCAAGGTTAGAATACCACGGAATTAATCGGATTAAGCTGAACACCGCACCACCAACTTTAGTTAATGCTACTCACATCTGACCAGGGCATTTGAACTTAACTTTTAGAGAGTGTTGATGTAATGTTATCAGCTATGTATGCAAGGATAATGTAATGTTTTGATGGAATAATATAAGTGGCATTTTGAAGTTCTTTCGAACACATGTTTCACTCTTGTACTCGTACAAATTCTATAATACAGGTCATGAACCCGAAAAGGGAGGTACCTTGAACATCCTCGATATGGCACAGGCCAAGGAATTTGGGAATGTCATTACGGGTAAGACTCTTGACAAATTGAAATGATTAATTAAGGCGTTTTAATGTGATGCTAATATAAAGAAATAAATCACAGTTACCTTCCTTGTTAATGGCACTGTTGCATCAATGCTTTTTGATTCAGGGGCTTCTCACTCCTTCGTATCCTCTTCTTTTGCAAAGAAGTTGAAGTTAACCCTGGAGCACCTCTCAGACTTCTCAGCCACCCTTCCATCTAAGGAGAGAGTGCAATGCACAGGACGCTATGTGGGACTTTAGATCATGATACAGGACGAGAGCTTCCCCATTGATTTGATAGAGTTCAAGGGTTTGGGCTTCGATATCATCATCGAAATGGACTGGCTGCAGAAGCATAAGGGAGCATTGTGCCGAGCACCGACTACTGTTCAGGAGCCCGAGTGGCAAGACAATCTCCTACCTCATTGTTCTGAAGGAGCCTACCATCAAGCTAGTGTCATCCTTGACACTGATGAAAGAGGTGAGGAAAGGCAAGCAAGCCTTCATGTGCTATATCCAGGACATGAGGCATTGTGAGCAAATGGAGTTGGACATCCCTATTGTGTCTGACTTCCCTGATCTGTTCCCTGACGAGTTGTCAGGCATGTCGCCTGTGCATGATGTCGAGTTCTTCATCGACCTGATGCCAGGCACGGGGCCCATTTCTAAGGCGCCCTACCGGATGGCTCCAGCCGAGATGAAGGAGTTGAAGATCCAGTTAGAGGATCTGCTCTACAAGGGGTTTATTAGACCGAGTGTGTCTCCATGGGGAGCACCGGTACTGTTTGTGAAGAAGAAGGATGGGAGCATGAGGCTCTACATCGACTACCACGAGCTGAATGTGGTATCCGTGAAGAACAAGTACCCTCTACCACGGATCGATGACCTGTTCGACCAGTTGAGAGGAGCTTTAGTATTCTCGAAGATCGACCTCAGATCTGGGTACCACCAAATACGGATTGCAGAAAGGGACATAAAGAAGACGGCCTTCCAGACACGTTATGGGCATTATGAGTTCACTGTGATGTCGTTCGGATTGTCGAACGCCCCAGCTATATTGATGGATCTCATGAATTGCCTATTCAGAGAGCAGCTTGACACCTTAGTGATGATATTCATCGACGACATCCTAGTCTACTCTAAGATTAAGGAGGAGCACGAGGCTCATCTCAGACTAGTGTTAGAGATCATAAGGGAGAACCAGCTCTACGCCAAGCTCTCGAAGTGTGAGTTTTGGCTCGATAGCGTGGCTTTCCTTGGGCATATCATATCAGCCAGCAGGATATCTGTTGACCTTGCAAAGATTGAGGCGGTCAAGAGTTGACCGAGGCCGAAGACGGTGACAGATATCCGCAGCTTCTTAGGTTTGGCCGGGTATTACCGGAGATTCGTCTAGGACTTCTCCAAGGTGTCCAAACCGATGACGAATCTGATGAAGAAGGACGCTCAGTTTATATGGACTGATGATTGCGAGCGATCCTTTCAGACACTGAAGGACTTACTGACGTCAGCACCCGTATTGATTATCCTGAGGATACTGACAGGTTCGAGGTTTAATGTGAGGCCTCAGGCATGGGGTTAGGGTGTATACTCACGCAGCACGGGAAGGTAATTGACTATGCCTCCCGCCAGCTGAAGAAGCATAAGGAGAACTACCTGACACATGATTTGGAGTTGGGCGCAGTCGTGTTTGCATTAAAGATCTGACGCCACTACTTGTACGGAGTCATAGTTACTATTTACTCCGATCATAAGAGTTTTTAGCATCTCTTCACACAGAAGGAGCTGAACATGAGGTAGAGGCGATGGGTTGAGTTTTTGAAGAACTACGACATCTACCTGAAATACAGGGAAGGGAAGGCGAATGTAGTAGCCGATGCCCTAAGCCATATAGCTCATTTCTTATATGCTATGTTAGTAAGCAGTAGCCTTGTCGAGGAAGTACGTTGTGCTCAGGGGAACGATCAGTACATACAGACCATTAGGCAGCAGCTGGTTGACAACACCTTCGAGGGGCAGAAGTATGACTTTCGACTCAGTGGTGATGGGGCGAAAACAAGGAATAAGAAATCCTTCGAATCGACTACTGCATGCTCTACAACTTTGTAGAATGAGGCTCCCTTCGAAAAGGTATTAACGGATTAATGCATTATTTACAGATGAATTGGACAAAGTTGATAAGAGTGAAACCGGGGGAAGCGCCGGTGAAGAGTGCACATGAATTATAAAGAAATTCATGGCAGTGGTTGAAGCAAGAAATATGAAGAGCTGTCTTCTTTAATGAAGGTTTGCAAAGAAAACCTTCTCCTTGTCAATGTCCGTACAAAATAGAAGACAAAATATCTAGGGGCAATATGATAAAATAAGCTATGATACATATAGCTTAAAATTCTGAACGCATATTTTCTAACATCTACCATAAAGCTCATATATTTTCTAACATCTACCATAAAGCTCATATTCGGTCAAACCTTTATCATAAAGCATATTAATGGCATAAAACTACCTTAATGCAACCAGCGAACAGGCCTAGTCTGACTTCAAACTAAATTAATAAACTATAGAATAATAAAACTTGTCAGATATTAATATGAGATGAAAAAACATCATTTGGTGAACAGTAATTCTTTTCATACAAATGAATAAACAATCATTAGTATCAAATTAACAAGGCCATAAACAAGTCGATTATTTTACTCAATTATTAATGAGAAGTTTAGAATCAGCTATTTTGACAAATCGTCACATCATTTTAACAGGCGCTTTTATGTTCTAAGTAGTGTTTCAATAAAAGAGCAATTTCTCAACTATGAAGAGTTTATTATCTACGAAAATGACAGACTGCTGTTCTGAATCGTAAGCTACCTATTTTGTCTGTTGGTTTGTCATAATATTGAAGAAGCTACAAAAATCTATATTTTTACGTACAAACCGAAAACACGGCAACACCGCTTGCAAGTCATCAGAGGTGGTCAGAATGCTACTCAAAACAGATGGTGCTCTTCTAGAATTGCGCTACAAGACACTATATCGGTAGACCCAAAAGCCCTATAATAAATTTCCCGTGGGCACGAAGATAGGGGGCTGCTGCTTGCACATGACGAAGAAAACAAAAGATCCATTTGCGGTAAATGGCGATGAGAACACTACAGCACGTGAAAGATGAAAGTTACATACATCTACCGCTTGCTCTGCAATTTTTCACTTTCACAATGAGGACTAGCCTCTATACAAGAAACAACAACGTTACCTCTTTCCTCCACGATTATCAACACAACGCCTTAGAGGAGAAGCTATACAACCAATCAAAGTAAGAAAGAGTGGAAGAGCTAAGGAAAAAAAACATGACTGTGCGGAGGAGGATACAGTCCAAATTCATCTGAAGGTTACAACTCAGAAGCCAGATGATCAGTCAACTAATTTGCCAAATTAAAATGTGGTGAAAACCGAATGCCACAACAATAGTTGGCTGATCTACACTTACCTAATGCATCTTCATCCGAGTCCAACACAATCAAGAAGTCATTCGTATAAAAGAGAACACTGAATATGTGTTTCACCAAAGGTTTAGCACCTTACTTCATATGAACCGGCTTTAGTAATATATCGAACCCACTCAACGGTATTATATCCGCTCTTCTCCCAGACCTAAATAATATTTTGATTGTGTTAGTTGAAATCAATTGACAATGCAATCTCTGCAAAATTGAAAATATTTACCCCTAGCATCAATACCTTGAGGAATCGAACTCGTAGCCCAGATGCTGTGAACATGGGGACCTGCAAAAAGCGAGATTCTAGTCAGCCTTTTAAGCTACAAATATAGATGAAATTCCTTCCTAGTTTTGACTAAAAGCCACAATTAACCTGAAATTCCATTTGTATTGGTGGCCTACTGGCCGACTTCTTCTCCCCCATTGTTGAAATTAATTCAATTTCTGCACTCAGAGTTGGCTCTGTTTGTCCAGGGAATTTCCTGATCCTGCAATCCAAGAACCATTAAGTCGAAACAACATAAGATGCCATCTTGCTCACAAGAGTATTAGAGAAACTAACGATGTAAATTAACAGTGAGAGAAATACGAATCGTTCTTCAATCACAAGGTGTAGACAAGGTGAATTCAAACTATCATGCAACGAAAACTATAGATTTTAGCAACAGATAACTTTTTTATTGCTAAAATTAACCACGATCAAAACTGCAACAAAATTTGTTTATTGTTATTCTGTTTGCTAATTGATTTAGCAATGGATTTAGATTATTCGGCAACAAAATATGTTGTTGCTTTTTGACCTTTTCCTTGTAGTGGATATAGATCATAAGTAGACTTACTTCCAAACTAAACAATCGATAGAAGGATTATATTTCGCTTTCCCAGACGTCACTTGGAAACTTGTTTTTGCAGTTTGCTTTGGCACAGGAATCTTGATAATGACTCCAAGTGCAAACATCTTGGCATTAAAGACACTCTTGACCTGAAGGAGGAAGCTAAGATTAAAGATGCCACTATGTCTAGATGAGGTTTCATACACAGTGGGATGATAAATAACTGACCTTGACATTCACTTCCATGCGTGTCCTGCCCAACTCCTTGATCGTGGGCAATACTTTGAATGGAAGGTTGACGCCCTCAGTTATTCGATATCTACCAATTACCCGGATGTATGCATGTCAGTACTTGTAACAAACTGATAAAGTTTCACCAAAAACTGTATGCAATAATTAAAAAATCAGGAAGATCTAGAGTCTGCCTATATGTACAAGGGTACCATGATGAAAACAAACAGTATACTTCAGATCAGACAGGGAGCCAAATTTTTTTCATCCAGGACCAATGCAATGATCACTATAGATGCAAAAAAAAATCTTAAAGTCATAATTCAGCTGCCAAGAAAAAGATTGTGAAAGCTTACTTCATCAATTCAAATTCACCATCAGGTGGTACAAAGCTGACAGTCTTTTCAGAGTTGAACCGTGTCAAATTGACACATTGATGAAAAGTCACATCATCCAGCTCAATTGACTTCCCACTGCAACAAGACAAGGTCATAGAAGAGCATTAGAGTACATCCTGAAAGAACTAAAAAAAAAAAGAAAAAAGAGAGATTGCAGTACATAAATATACCCTTACCATGTTACAAAATCAAATATTTTCCCATTAAACTGAAAATTAGTAAGCAGAGGCACAAATATATACAAGAAAATATTGCCAAATAACAGGAAACATATATGAGAAATAAAATTAGGTTCACAAGTCAATGGTGAAGCTACCTTTTAGTAGGACGTGACTTTAATTGTGATTCCTTCTCCAGGCCAATTTTGTCATTTAATCCCAACTTCAGATCAGGCATTCCAGAGAGAAAGCACTTCATGAGAATCTTCCCAGTAACATCACAGCGCAGAACACTTCCTATAAGAAATGATAGATGAAGGACTCAGTGAAAATAGCAATTACATAAAACCAAACATGTTTTTTGGAACCTGGCTCACCTTTGGAAGACATCAGAAGGTTAACGCTTTCAACAATATCCAGAAAAACCTGAAATGAAACGATTGCCGAAGATGAATCTTTAACCCCCTTTAACCTGAAATTTCTAATTTCCATCACAGCTGTAGCCTGATCATGATTATCTGTGAAATATCTTCAGAGATAATGTGGACATTTAATATCTATACAGAACTTTATGATGTCCTATTCAAAACCCTAGGTTTGACTGATAAAATAACCCTCCATTCATAACTGTGTTGAGAATCAACATTAACTAACAGGTCATACGGTACAAGATAGGTAGAGGGAGCACTACAGGATGAGAAAATTCTAACCTCGTTCTTTTTGTAATGCAGGCCTTCTCTTCGCCACCCAACAGCTCCTGTAACTTGTAGAGTTGCGTTTGGGACTGGCTTATCTATCGACTATAGTATGCCAGAATATATATGAGCAAACAAAAACGCAATAGCGGACATGTGAATGAACTTCTACTTAAAATTAAAGATAAAAGGAACGCAACCATGATTCTAACCTTAGATGAAAAGGGTGACCTTACACCTTCCTGAGTGATGTAGAGCTTCAAGATCTCTGGAGCCAAATTTTGAGGGTACCCAAAATCCATGATCTCTGTGATTTATGCATCGAGTAAACCAAAGCAGGCAGTTAAGTATACCCACTAAAACAATTTGATTCTTATCTAAATAGCAAAAGATGCAAGAGATCAAGTTCGATCAGTAAAGCACCACATTTAACAACATACCATCAAGGAGCTCATAAATGAGGACAAAGTTGTTACGGATAGCATCTTCGTCAAATTGCCCACCAAAGTAGGACTTGAAAAGATTGACTGCCTGCATACAGAATCATACAGTAAAAACAAAAGGCCAACAATCAGGATACCAAGGATTGAATAATTCAATGTGGCACGTCTATAAAGTAGCTCCTTAGGCAACTATTCCGGTGATCCACTTAATGACTCATGAAAAAAAAATCACATAAGCCCCTTAGATGTAATACAAATGCCTGAATGATGCATAATAGCATGGCAAAGCTGCAGAAACAGATTAAGAGGCTCAAAGTGAAATAAGAAACAGAGGAATACAAACCTCAACAACGAATTTGAATGCACAAGCGACGTTAGCATTGCTGCTGACAACAATAACAATGTAAACGTTGCTGATTCTCATGTACAAGAAAGAGCAGCCTCCGATCTGTCGCACAGGGCAGGTACCAAGTTCCTTTGTTTGCATGATATGCATCCGAAAAGCGTCAACCATGTTGCCCCTACAATGAAAAATATAGTATAAGGAATCTCAATAAAAAGCAATATAGATAACTAACAAGCTAAAGAAGGAACACCGTGACTTCTTTCTTTGGGCACTGCAGAAACACAAAATAAGACAGACCTCCAAGTGGAACCAACAAATGAACCAAATGTACTGCAGATTAGCAAACCAACTAGGACCAAGCCAACATAACTTCAATAATCCATAGTTTGGACAAAACGAGAAGCGAATATAACCAGGAAAATAATCACTGTAATGCCATTGCGGGTTCTCACAGCCCTAAAATTGAGGTTCACATGTTAGAACTAACACGATACTTCCTTACTCCACTATCGACAAGTATTTTCTGCTAACGAATTTCATTTGTTTTTGCTTCTCCAGTCAACCTAGGAGATCTCAAACACGTATATAAGTTTCCCATACATCAAATTCGTTTTCCCACAAATAATACTCAACTATAAAAAGAGAGTCGTTACCCAACATCGTCGCGGTAGAGACGATTGATGAGGACATCACCACGGAGGTTCAAAAAATATATAGCGGAGGCAGCCACCGGCATCTCCGATGAATTGGATCCGAGTTTGCAAAAACTTGTCACCAGCAGATCAAATCCGAGCAAGATGTCGAACCCAACGAATCCTTAATAATTACAGCCAGCTTGCAGAAATCTGATCTATAGATCTAGGGCTTGACTTGCAAGCTGATCGTCAGCAAGTCGCCGGAAGCGGGGAATTGACAAGACACATAAATCAGTGACCAGCAAAGCAATGGAGGACGGAGTTTCTGAAAGTGGGACGTATTTCGGTCTTCGATTCCTCTCTCCCCCCTAGTCTTTACCAGGTTTACAAGGACACATACTAACGTTACTTGGTGACGTTGGACATGTGTCCGGGCTTGGAACTACGGACGTAGGCTGAGGGTGAAGTTTGAAGAAAATGTTCGGACTTGGGTTCAGGCTTGCAAGTACGGATGCAAGTTGAACTACAAATCCTGACAACATGCGGAAAAAGAGAAAACCATCACAAAATAGAAGCATTCAAAGCACTGTCCGGACAGGATGAAAACTGTAAATTTCAGAAGCAGAAATAGACGAACCCAAAGCCACAATCCACCATTTTAACACATAAGTTCTTCATATCAAAGTAGGCAAATCAAACACTTTCTATGGGGTTATAACGGAGCAAAAACACATATCGAAGTCATTATAGATTCATAGCAAAATCAGAGAACAACTCAAACACATTCAGAAATGAAACGAAACCTAGAAACCCCATGGGTGAGCACACCCAAACCAAATTCATCTACCACCTACCTCGATCCAAAGAATGCAGAACTCTACAGACTCCTCAGCAGACTCTCCTCGAATCCCCACTCGAAACCCGATGAACAATCGACTGGATTAACCTGAAGTCAAAAACAAAATCAGAAAGAGAGAAGACTAAACAAAGAACAAATACTAACAAACCCACATTCTACAAACTTGGAAGACGACAGACCGGAATCAAATTCCCACACCGATCCACCCGACGGTAGAACTCCGGATGCAGAAAACAAAGGAAGAATATAGAAGTGTGGAATGAAGAAAGAGAAAGGGAGCAAAAAAAAAGAACGGGAATTCTGATTGTGGAAGGAGGAAGGAAATGACGTGAAAAGAACTTTCCTCCCCTAACTTATTAAGTAATAACAAAGGAAAAAGACATACTCGCCCTTCATTCTAAACTATTAAATATGCCACAATAACATAACTCTCACTATCATAAGATAGCAAATTGACATACGCTCCCTTTGCAAACCAGAAACAAAATAAAAAAAAAACTAGGCACAACATTACTGCTCTGATACCATAATAGAAATTACAACGAACTAGAACATTTGTAAGATAGATGATTGTATTGAATTGTACTGAATTTTGTATTAGGATTCTTAATCTCAAAAAAAACTTTTACAACCTATTTCAATCACACAACGGCGGATAACAAAAATAAATATATACGACTTCAGTTTTAGACTCGTCCGGGCGAGCTATGTGTGCGTCTAGATCCGAACGTCCCGCCTGGACGCCATTATAATACGGACACAAATGATTCTTCGTGTCTCGTCCGGGTGGACCAGTCGGACGTCTCGCCTGGACGTCATTATAATGCAAACATAGATGACTCTTCGTGTCTCGTCCATGTGAACCAGCCGACGTCTTGCCTGGACATCATTATAATTCGGGCGGGCATAGTTCTTTGTGTCTTTTATGGGTGAGCCATCCGGACGGCCATCTGGACAATAATACGACATATTCCAACATCTCCTGATGTGTATTCAATTCACATTTTGTATATCAGCCTCATATCGTCCTCAGTTTCACATCATCTGCATATCATTTTTTACTTACATATCTTCTTCATTTGCATGTCATCTTTATGTACATATCATCCGCATTCGCACTTTAGTCATTTTTAGGTTCTCGACACCTTAGATGCTCGGCATATTTTAGTCATTTCGGGTTACAGACACATTAGATGCTCGGCGTAGTTTAATCACTTTCAAGTTCCCGACACTTTAAATGCTCGGTGTAGTTTAGTATTTCCAGGTTCCCGACACCTTAGATGCTCGTCGTAGTGCATTCATTCTTAGTTTAGCTTACTTTTCACATTTTAGGTAGTTGGCGCCTCAGAATAGCCCAACAGACTCGGATCTCTCCCTTAGGTAGCTAGCGTCTCAGAATAGCTCGGCACGATCAGCGGATTCTCGACAGAAATTTAGGACAGGGAGCAAATTTCCTAAGGCAAGGCAAAATTTTAGGAAATCACTCAAGCATCAACTAGTCTTTTCATCTTAATTACAAAGTAGATGACGCGGGGCACGGAATCCCGAGTTGATTAGAATTTCTATCCTTACATGGTTAAATCACACATCTCAGGATAATTGTGACAGCTTAATCATCAAGAGGGGCATTTTTGTAATTTTCAGGGAAATTTTATTTTGAAAAATTAGCTTTTAATACATATTATAAGCTAACTTTTAAAATATAAAGTTCCAATTCTCAAAAAATCAATAAAAAAGGCTTCCATCCAATAAGTATTGCAATCTAGTCACTAAGCCTATCCATGTCCAAAAGCCCAGCAAGTTATATTTGAAGCCCAAAGCTCAAAATTAAAGGAAAATATGAGTCATCTTGTAACTTTCTCTCTTTTCCAAAAAAAAATACTCGAATCAACTCAAAATGCCTAGAAATTTTAACACATGATAAAAGATGATATTTAGAGCATAACATCTTTGGATTTTCGAATTTATGAATTTCTAATTATCTCTTATTAATTTCTGAACAGATCTGGTGAATAATTAATTTTAAAAATATTCCTTTATCCAAAAAAATCAATTCTTCTTTGGAAAATCATAAATACTCTCCTTTACATGCTGACAAAATCTCATGGGTTCCTTTCATAAGTTACCCGACCAAATCCGGTAAACTTGACTCCTTTACCGAGTTTACTTTATCTTTGTCAATGTCTATATAAGGGATCTTTTCTACTGACTTAGTAGACATCCAAGAACACTAAGAGATCAGAAAACCCAGCCATATCCACAAGCTTCCCACATTGTGCACTCTCGAGCCTCGAATATATACTAAAATTCCACTAAAATCCACACGAAAACAAGTTTTTGAACTCTCATTACCACATAAATCATCAAACACTCATAAAACCACCATCAAAACGTGAAGAACACAGTCACCAACTAGTGGTAAGAAGCTTAGGTCGAAGTCAAATGGAACTTCCACCGATGAAGCTTCCGAGGATTCCCGACATGAAGGAACTCCTAAATCCTGAAGGTGAAATGTAATATCCTGAATTTTTGTAAACCCTAATGGAAACCCTAGTCTTTGGAAATCACCCGGGAAACCCTAGTTTTGCAGAATGCCTGAAACTCCCGGAAATCAATAAAACCTATAGGAACTGAGGATGGTTACTAACCCTAGGAGGTGTGTTGGGGACTTTTGAGGAGGTCTAAAGGTGAAAAGAAACTAAATCTTTCTTCTTTCAATTTAGGTTAATCTAGTTACATTTTCATCATTTTATGGTTCTAGGTAAATAGGGCCTTATAAGAGCTACAAAAATAGCACTAGAAAATTCCTTTCACTTGATTACCCACACTTGCATTGATTTACTTACATATCCAGTATTAATCCCCATGAAAAACTCGAGCCAAACATGGCCTAAGGAGGGTGGAGAATATATCTAGCCTTAGCCTCCTTACTATTCACTATTTTGTTTTTTCCTCATTAATGATATGTCACACTTGTCCTCAATATTAATTGAACGTGGTGACACTTCAAGGGATGGGATTTTTTGTGTGAAAATGTCATTAATCAAGGGTTTATAAGGGATAGACATTACTTAACCGTAAGACAAATCTAGAAACCAAAATTAGCCTTTAAAAGGCAACCCATTCAGCCAAGAGTAGACAAGTCATGAGCTAAAGTTATTTCTTTCTCTTCTCATTAGCCACGACCTTAGAAAACTCTAAGAATCCAGAAAAACAAAGGTAGTTTGATAGGATCAGGGTGCTGACCGAGTAGGTCTGAGCTATTAGTCTCAGACCAACTCTACTTGGAGATAAGTATTTGCCAAAGATGATAACGCGGAAGCTTTTGTTTAAACTTAACAAGATAGGATTCTGCTTATATTGAAATTCAATGTGAATTACAACCTAGATTCCTATCTTGGGATTCGACAGAGGTACTCTGTCTCATCCAACACTCGCTCTACTCTCGGCTTTGATCAGTGCGTAACAAGGAGTAAAGGGGAGTGTTTGTGTGCTCTCTAGGTAATAAATACCTAAGCTAAAGTGACAAGGTCACACTAAGATCTCTCGAAATGATTTCTCTCTCAAACAATCTTCTCTCTCTCTAAAGCTTAATCTAGGATGCGTAAATAACTTATTACAAATGTGAGCTTATATACAACCTAGAGATCTCCTAGAATATCGAAACATGACTTGCACAGAAGGTCTTTAGTTTACTTGCGCAAGGATCGGACTCCACTTGCTGATCCACGATCTTTATGGGCATGTCTTCACCTCGCCTTAAATATTGGTCCCAACCGGTTCTTCGTTGTGAGTTCGCGCCAAAGGTTTCACCAGGAAAGATGTTGAAGTGCAGAGCTATTTGAACTGGAGGTTCTTGAGGGCTAGTACTTCTGCAGTGTGACTCTGACTGAGGAGGCAATCATCTGTAAAACCAAGTCTTCAACAAAATTCCCTCTTTTTGCTGATGATGGCAAACTCAGTGTATCCAGCGTGAACTTTGCTGGTCTTCAACGTTGTGCCTGAAAATGTTAAAGAACAAGGCAGAGTAACTATCTCGGGAGAACAACTCACTGTTTGTTCCCCCCTAAACAAATATTCCCCGTCAAGATAATGTAGTTTAAATAAGTGCTGGTAAAAACTGAAGTACGAAACTACTTCATAATCTACTGAGCAAAAATAAAAACCAAATCAAAGCACAGTGAGGCCTTCAAAGGCACTCAGTATCCACACATAGTTGCCTGCATAAACCAGCCGCGGGATACACCGCTTCCCCCGTTTCCCAACATCAGGGGGAAACACACAAGCAATATAAACAAAACATAGTTTTAAGTGTCGCACAACAAACCATCAGCACAAAAAAATTGTTCAACAGTCAGTCTTCCTAGGTACTATAGGTTAAGAGGGAGTGGGGCAAGAGTTAGACATCTCCTTGGTCCATTCCTGTATCAGCCACCGTCGCTCCGTCTTCCCCCGAAACCTCAACCTCGTCCATCTTGTTTGCTGCTGCAAGCGCTTCAGCAAAAGTCTCTCTGAACTCCTCGACCAGATGCTTGATCCCTCCTTCAAAGATGTCCATCGTCTTCTTGTGGTTGTTGTTGAGGACGTCGATGAGTTTGTCGATCTTTGTAGCCAGTGTAGCCAAATTTTCTTCGACCACAGTAACTCTTTCATCGAGAGTTAAGGTGTTGATTTTGGTAGAAGGTTTTGGAGCAGGGAGTTTTTTGGATGTGGGGTTTGGTCTAGAGACAAACTTGAACTGAAAGGACGGAGTTTTGTTGTACAGAATCTGTCCAAGTATGTCGGTTTCGGTGATACGACTAGCTTTGGAAGGCTCAAGGGAGATACCACAGTGGGTAAGGATTTTAGGTAACCAAAAAATGTACCCCAGAGAGTGTCAGGGTGAAGAAATAGTCGAGGCTATATGATTGATGATGAGTTAGGGGAGGTTGATTCTTTGGTTGTGGATCAGACAGTACATAATGGCAAGGTCTAGAGGCCTGACGAACTGATTCCTTCCTTTCTAGGCACAAGGTTCTTAATCACCAAAGTGTGAAGCATTTGGTGAATATTGGAAAGAGCGGGTCGGTCTAAAGAGTGACCAACGCGGTTATTTGGGAGGAAAAAATCGTAAACGTCTTGTGCATAAATAAACCCTAGATCAGGAAATCCAGCTCTATCATAAAACTCTAAACCAAAGGTTGGGATGGCCAAATGAGTTGCTAAAGTTTTAGAATCAAGGCTTATGGCAGTTTCGTGTACCTCGGTCATGAGTTTTCCTTTGCGGATGACGCAGTTTTGGTAGAACTGGTAGGCCTCTTCTTCGTGGAAGGTTTGAATGCCATGAAACAGGTGGATCCAGTTCTGGAAGCAAAACATCTCTTCAAACATGTCAAAACCCATTGAGTGAAGCCATTGAAGATCCGGCAGTTTTCCTTTGACGAATTTGCAAGATTCTGCGGAGTCATCAATAGGGAGGGAGTAGATAGTTGTTTGGGTATCGATCAGGCCTAGTCTCGGTGGAGGTGTTGGAGGGACTAACTCAACTTGAGGATGTAGTCGCTTTCTTGTGGAAGTAGTGTCGTTGTCTGAGTCGGCGGGAGTGAAGGAGTTAGTAGCACTTCTTGTCTTCTCTGGAGCAGGTGCTGTGATGACTAGAGAAGGAGGAACCATGGGGACCACTAGAGTGGACTGAGAAGGTGTCGGTTGGGATTTGGCTTTGGAATGGAGATTTCGAGTGGTTGGAGGGCGAGGGGCAGTGGCTTTCGATCGGCGGGTTTTCTTTGGGGTGGAGATTTTTTAGAGGCTGGGTTTTGAGCTTCAAAGACGGACTTGTCTTCTAGTTTCTCAGAAACTTTTGTGGGGGAGTTGGGTTTCGGATTTTCAGAGGAATGTTCAGCAGTTGGTTGGATAGAGCCTAATTGAATTTATTGAGGAGATTTGGTTATGGTGTCTGGTGTGGGAATTATTGGAGTTGTTGTCGGGGATGATTTCTTGGTTGGGGATGGTGTTGTTTCCGATTTTTGTGGTGATGGAGTTGGATTCACCACGAATGTGGGTTCAGTGGAAGTATTGGGTAGAGGAGTGGTAATGGGTTGTGTGTCAATAGACATGTCGGGTGCCACAGCGGTGGAGGCGGAGGTGGAGGTTGGTGTTTATTTGGCTTGGAGAGCGTTGAGTTTGTTGCTCAACGCCTGAAGGGGTTGTGGATCATTTGGAAGATCGGCGTTGGAAAAGGTGGGGTTTGGGTTTGGGTTGGTTGCCATGGCGAGGATGAAGTCTGAAACACGAGAGAAGTCTAAACGGCTTGGGATAGTGTAGCTAGGTGGGAGAAGGCTAAGAGAGCAAGGGCGTGTAAATAGAGGTTTGACGCTTGTGTTAGGAGGGTTTATTGATTGGGCGAAATAAATGGTGGCAGATTGAGAGGATTGAATTTCGTGGGTCTATTTTATTTGCTTTTGAAAAAAAATTTAAAGCGCCGGTGATGCATGTTTGACAGACATACTAGTTCCATGGACATACTCATGCATATTACCCAAATGATGGTTAAACAAGAGAAGTAGATACGACCTTAGCTAAGTCATGCGTGTCATACCTAGTTGTGAACGTAGAGTTTCAAAAGGTCCTTGTTGCAATGGTTAGGTGAATATGTTTATAAGTTGATCAGAAATGGGTACGTACTCTAGTTGTACCAGCCTTTTTTCAACGCAATCTCTTAAGAAGTGGTGACGAATTTCAATGTGCTTTGTCCTGGAATGATGAACAGGGTTTTTAGATAAATCAATAGCATTGTTATTATCACAAAAGATAATAGTACAAGGAGTACTAAGATAATCTTGAAGTTGTTGTTGGATCCATAGTATCTGTGCACAACAAGCAGCTGTAGAGACATATTCAGCTTCAACAGATGATAAAGCAACTATGTTTTGCTTATTTGAGCTCCAAGCTACAAGACATAGCCCTAGAAATTGTGCGGTGCCAAACGTACTCTTTCTGTCTAATAGATAACTTGCAAAGTCAGAGTCACTATACCCCATAAGTGTAAAATCAGGAGTACTTGGGTACTAGAGGTACATGTCTTGAGTGCTTTTGAGATAGCGAAAGATACGCTTGACACTTTGCATATGGGATTCCTTTGGATTTGTCTGAAATCTTGCACAGAGACATACAACATAGAGAATGTCAGGTCGACTTGTTGTTAGGTATAACAAAGAACCTATCATACCTTGATATAGTGTTGCATCAACAGGGATTCCTTTTTCATCTAGATGTGGCTTCTTAGTTGCGGACATTGGAGTCGGAGTCGCCTTGGAATCTTGCATCTTGTATTTGGCGAGTAGCTCTTGGATGTATTTTTGTTGATGAATTTGAGTGTCGTTGTTTTGTTGATTGATTTGAAGACCTAAGCAGAATTTCAGTTCACCTAGGGCACTCATTTCAAATTCCTTACTCATAAAATCAGAAAAGAAGGTACATAATTCTGTTATGGTGGATCCATAAATTATATCATCCATGTAGATCTGAACAATGAGTATGTCTTCTCCTTTGGTAAGAGTAAAAAGAGTTTTGTCAACCTTACCTCGCACAAATCCATGAGACAACAAGTAAGATGAGAGACGTTCATACCATGCCCGTGGAGCCTGTTTTAGTCCATATAATGCTTTATCTAACTTGTAGACATACTCGGGGTGGATTGGATCTTCGAATCCCGGTGGTTGAGCAACATAAACATCCCTGTCGATATAGCCATGTAAGAACGCAGTCTTGACATCCATTTGGTATAATGTCATCATAGTCGATTCCCTCTGCTTGAGCATATCCTTGTACCACAAGTCGAGCTTTATTAGGAGAGATATATCCTTGATCATCAAGTTTGTTTTGAAACACCCATTTGGTACCGATTGGTTTATGGTTTGTGGGACAAGGAACAAGTCACCAGACTGAATGGCGTTGCAGAGAGTGTAGCTCTTCCTGCATTGCTAGAATCTAGTCATGGTAGCCTAAGGCTTGTTGGACATTTTTTGGTTCGATTGTGCAGATAAAGGCGTTAAATGCGTAGAGATTTTGATGGATTTCGTTGTGGGTTTGAACACCCTTTGTAGGATCACTTAGTATTTGGTCTATTGGGTGAGCGGAGGCTTGTTGGAATTTTTGTTTGGAGCTTGATTGTTGGGTAAAGAGGATTTCAGGTGTTTGATGATCTGGAGGAGTGGGTGTGGTGTGGGGGTTTGAGTTTTGAGTTTGATGGTCATCAGTGGGAATAGGTGAGGCATCTTTAAACGAGTCATCAGGGTCATCGTCACTGTCGGAGGAGGAGTCGGTCTGAAGAGGTGTTTGGGGGACGGGGATGGTTGCTACAGGTATTTCGATGAATGTTGTGTCTTGGGAATCTTCTTGAGGTACTTGAGGATCATTCTCGTAATCTCTAGAGTTTGAAAGTTCTTCGAAACGAATATGAGGACTTTCTTCAAGGCATGTTGTACGTTTGTTGAGGACTATAGGCTTGGCTTTGGGATGAGTATCCAAGGAAGATGCCTTCATCGCTTTTGGAGGCAAACTTTCCCAGGTTATCTTACCCATTGTTATGAATGAAGCAGCGCATCCGAAACAACGTAGATGGCTTACGGAAGGAGGTCATCCTTTGAGGATCTCGTATGGAGTTTTTCCAAGAAAAGGATGGATGAACGCCCTATTCAGTATGTATGCAGCTGTGTTGATAGCTTCAGCCCAGTATGAGGCTGGTAGGCTACTGTCAATAAGCATTGTTCTTGCCATTTCAACTAGAGTGCGGTTCTTCCGTTCCACCACTCCGTTTTGTTGTGGAGTACGGGCAGCTGATGTCTGATGTACTATTCCTTTTGACCTACAAAACTCAGAAAATTGTGTGTTGCAAAATTTTGTGCCATTGTCAGAATGTAATGTTTTGACTGAGGTAGACAACTTGTTAGTAATCATATGAAACAAGGTTTCAAATTCAGAGAATGTCTCCGTTTTGGTTTTAAGAAAGAGTACTCATGTCCATCGCGAGTAATCATCCACAATGACTAAGACATATTTCTTACCACTTTTGCTTTAAACTCGCAGAAGGCCACATAGATCCATATGTAACATATCTAACGGAGCCGTGGTGGACATCTCAGGTCTGCTTGGAAAGCTTGCCTAAGTATGTTTACCTTGTACGCACGCGGGGCAGAGTGAGTCGGTCTGAAAGTTTAGCTTAGGAAGACCAACAACTAGCTTACCATTCTTGATTTTGTTTAGTAACTTGTTGTGTGCATGACCTAGTCGAGAATGCCATAAGGATTGATTTTTATCCTGTACACTGAGACAAAGAGTTCCATTCATATTAGGATTTTCAAGAGACAGCTTGTAAAGGTTATTCACCCTTATGCCAGTGGCTTTAAGAACACCTGTTTGCTCATCAAAGATTTTGCAATCTTATGCCAAAAAGAGAACAACGTTAGAGAGATCACATATTTGAGAGATACTTAGAAGACTGTGTCCAAGACCATCTACTAAATTTACAATTTCTATCTTAAACAAGGAGGGATTGCCGACGGTTCCAATACCAATGATTTCACCATGAGCATTATCACCGAAGGTGACTTTTCCTCCAAAGTGTTGAGAGAGAGTCATGAACTTGTCAGGGTCTCCTGTCATATGTCGTGAGCATCCACTATCCAGAAACCAAGAGTCATTGTCCACGGTCTTCTCTCCCTGCAAAACAGTTAATGGTTAGACTTGGGAACCCAGGCAAACGTGGGTTCCCTCTTTGATGAGTAGGGGAAATGATCATGTTGTGCTTTAGACAGAGTATGTATGCGGTGCATATTAAAGGATAAATCACAACCAAGTTTGTGACATGAAGAGTGAATATGTCCATCGTATCCACAGTAACCACAAATAAACAATGGAGGGAGTGTGAGCCTTGATTTTTAAACCCTATCCTATGTTGATTAAAGTTGATTAGGATCTAATCGGGTTTTAGGTCCATTTATAACCTAAGTTTAATAACTAAGTCATATAACCACAATTATTAAAACCTAAGTTAGCTCACTGGAACCTATTATGAGTCGCCACCTAATTTTAACCTATATCAAATTAGGAAAGGAGATTCGGGTTCGGGGGCTTGATATTCGACTTAATTAGGGTTCAATTACTTTCATTACCCCTAGAAGTCATTTTTCCTCTACTTAGTTTAATTACGGCTTATTACGAGTCGTTTTTAACCTAAGTGCGCGCTTCTGATTTTTTTTTTGTATTTTTCACATTTTTTGACAGAAAATTAAAGTGAAAACTGAAATTGCCTAAACTAGGGTTTCGGAGGCAGAATTAGATCAAATTTTATTTCCGTCCGTAGCCACGGACCTAATGTCCGTAACCACGGACCCTAGTTAACCCATGTGAAAATAAAAGTTGAATAAAACAGAAAACAAAATTTTGAAAAGCCCGGGGCCATGGACAGGCTTTCCGTGGGCCCGGACATGTAACATTAAAACCCTAATTTTTTTTTGAAAATTTTAAAATACTGCCACCGTCTGGGGGCGTCCGAGCTTATGGACAAGGCGTCCAGGACCCCGGACATAGAGTCCGTGGGTGCGAACTGCCCTCGGACGGCGGCGTTTGGGCGGTTTCTGACGGTGTTTTGAGCTCAAATTTTATGGGTGTGTAGCCTGAAAGATGTATAAGATGTTAGTGATTGAAAGTTTTCAATTTGACTACAAATTAAGGATGAAACTTATTGAACAAGTTAGTGGACAGAAACGCAAACAAGTCTTAATTCAGAAGCAAAGAAAAGTCAATTCGAATAGGAATTTCAACCAGAAGTGTATTGAGATCAGTGGAGTTAAAGAATTTGAATTTTAACTTGTTTTGGCTTCGAGATTTGGTTGTTCCTTCACGTCGGGAAACTTCAAACGCTTCGTTGATAGCCAATCCGGTTCAACTTCAACCCGAGCGTCTGACCCCTTCTTACTTGTATGTTTAAGGAAGTTTTGCTTCTGTATTTTTGGAGTTTTGGTGCTTGGAAGTTCAATGGGAGAAGAAAGGATGAGTTTTTTGTGATTTCGGGGTGATTTCGGCAGTGTTTCGGTATTGATTTGAGGCTTGGAAGTGTAAAGACGTGGGGAGAAGGCTTGTGGCTGCGTTTTATGAATTTGGGACTGTTATCCTCTGCCCTAGGTCATTTTTGGAAAGTCCTTTTATAGAGAGAGCAAGGCCATGTTGATAGAACAAAATTTTTATCTAAAATCCTGATTTTGTGCTCTAAGAGAATCTGATTTTTTAAAACATGTTACAGGATGATAAAAATTCTGAAATTTTAACCAAAGATAAAAGACGATTTTTAGGAATTTTGAGAGTTAGAATAACGTTATTTCGATAAATAATCGATTAGATAAAAATCTTACAATCTAGAATCTCCCATAATTCATAACTTATTATTGGAAAGTTTAAATAACGAAACTCCAACGGCATTAGTCTCTAAAAATCATCCTCTATCTTGTGTTAAAACTTCATGACATTTTGTTTTGATTTCGGTATTTTCCAAAGGAGAGAGAAAATTGCAAAAATGATTGAATTTCTCTTTTAAATTTTGGACTAAGGTTCCATATAAAATAATTTTAGGTTTATGACTATATGTAGTCATGATAACCATGTGACAATTTTATTTTAATTTTAGAAACCTTTTTATTTCTATTTTGAGGCTATTTCATGTGTTAATTATTAAAGAAATTAGCTTATAATATGAATTAGAAGCTAAATTTCCAGAATAAATATTATCAGAAAATCATGAAATACCTTTTATAATGACTATGATATTTGGAAGTGTTTGAAGATAATGAACAAGTCATATGAAAATAGAAATTCCCGAGAATGTCCTTGGAAAATCCCGTATTGGCGCATTTTGACCATTTTACCCTTCGTAACACGTATGCCTTAGAGACTATTCCGAGTGGGTTAAAATTTTGGATATAACAGATTGCCCCCCGTCAACTAGGCTTTGTAATGAAGATGAAAAGTCTAGTTGATGCCTGAGTGATACCCCAAAATTTTGGATCTTAAAAGACCCTATATGCAGATTGTGTCGAGCTATTCTAAGGCGCTGACTACCTATGAGTGAGAATGAAAAGATGTCAAGCGATTCTAAGGCGTTGAATACCTAAAAAAAATGAAACAATGTCAAGAAATTCTAAGGCGTTGACAACCTAAAAGATGAAGTAATGTCAAGCGATTCTAAGGCGTTGACCACCTATAATAAATGAAATAATGTGTAGATGCAGGAATGCTGATGATGCTCGGATGCTTCTGGGGACCGAAACCCGTGCCAATGCTCCTGGCTGGACCCAATGTGGACTTATTGCCATCGCCCCCCAAGCCGGTGTGTAGGGATAACTCCTGGTAAAAACCCTGGGGACTTATTGCCATCGCCCACCATTCGATGATCCCAAAATAAGTTGACATTGCACAGGAGGATTTATTGCCATCACCTCGCCAACTTTTCTGTCGCCAGGTCTTGTGACGCGCCTGGATAATGTAGATGGATGATATGAAGATGATGCAAATGTAGATGATATGAAAGTGATGCAAATGTAGATGATATGAAAGTGATGCAAATGTAGATGATGAAAACGATGTAGATGATATGGATGATATAAAAGTGATGCTCGGATGCTTCTGGGGACCGAAACCAGTTCCAATGCTCCTTACTGGTATACTATGGGGACTTATTGCCTCTGCCCACCAGCTAGGGTGCTGGGATAACTTCTAGATCACCAAGGGGACTTATTGCCACTACCCACTAGTTGTTTCTCCCTTAAAGTCGACATGAAGATGGGGACTTATTGCCTCTGCCCCCGTCAACTTGGATCACGCACTGTCTTGTACTTGTCTCACACTGATGCTGATACTTGGTCTCGTACTTGTCTCGCACTGGTCTCGCACTGAAGAAAAAGCTGGATCTCATGCTGATTCTAGCTCTCGAACTAAAAATGAGTTAGGAAGACAATGGTCTCGTGCAAATGCATGTGGTGAAAACCAATTGTAAAAGGGCCAACCATGGCGATGACGAGATGTATGCAAAATTTTGTAAAATGCAGTCTAGTGTATGTAAAATACTGGTTCAAAGCAAGAAACAGTTTGAAGAATGTGCCACACATGGCAATGATGAGAATTAAAATTTGTTTAAAGCAAGAAATTGCTGGAAATTGTGCCAAACATGGCGATGATGCAGATTTGTCCAAAGTAAGAAATTGCTAGAAATATGCCAAACATGGCGATGATGCAGATTTGTCCAAAGCAAGAAATTGCTAGAAATATGCCAAACATGGCGATGATGCAGATTTGTCCAAAGCAAGAAATTGCTAGGAATATGCCAAACATGGCGATGATGCGATTTATGAAATCGAAGTGTTTGAAGGAAAATTGTCCAGGACAAAAAATTGCTGAAAAAGGTGCCAAACGTGGCAATATTTAAAGAAAATTCTAGCTACTGAAAAGAAAAGTGAAATCATCATTTTCTGACTCAAAAATTCAGACTCGTAATTTATCTCCTAGGAGATGAACATGCCCCTGGTGTGGTGTGATGTTTGATGTGGAGATCTATTGAGTGGCGATCAAGGCTTATGACGGGCCATGGAATTTATGTGGAGATAAAGGCTTATGAGGGCATGTGGTGTTTGATGTGGAGATAAGGGCTTATGTGGGCCTGTGGTGTTTGATGTGGAGATAAGGGCTTATGTGTGCCTGTGGTGGGATGGTGGTGCTCAAGCTTTGGGCTTCAATTGGTATTGTCATGGCAATTGTTGGAACCAACAATTGCCCCTAGTATTTTTCCTTAGGAAAACCTGAGCTAGAGTTCATGGCAATCGATCAGAACGATCGATTGCCCCCAGTATTTTCTCTGATTAAACATGCGAACAAGTCTCATCCTCACAGGGTCAAGGCTTATGCTTTGATGTGGTGTTTCCTAACCTACACTCGACGTGTTTGGTGTTTGCACTCATTTCTCGCTCATGGTCATAACTTTAGACCATTGAATTCGACATTTGATGGATTTACTCATTTGATCTATTACTTTCACGTGATTGGACACAAAGCTATCAAGTCGGAAGTCTTTAAAGCTTATAACGTGGCCATGGGGTGTGATGAAAGACAACAGGACCTTGGAGGGATATTTTAGGTATGTGGAGCTAAAGGGGTGACCAAAGATGTACCCTGCGTCTTTTCTTAGAATCATCTTCCTTGTCTTGAAGTCGTCTAGCTGCTTCATGTTGACGTCACTTTTGAGCTTCTAGACTTGGACTTTTGAAATTGTCCTTTACACCATTTCTCCTCTTTTTGTCATTTGATTTCCTCGAGGCATTTCGGGTTTGCCTCTTTGTTTTAACCTTTCTTGACTTTGCCTTCGGGGTTCTTGTATTTCCCGGTTTCGGGCTTTGAGAGCTGTTTTGATGTGAGCTCTTTGGATCCTGTGTCACTCTGGGACCATTTGCGGATCACTTAGTCATACCGATAGCGGCGCTGCTTCTTTGAACTGATGAAGATGTTATCTGAGACTCGGGCTCCTCGCTTCCTTTGGTCACCGGGTTGGAAATTCATCATCGGCTGGGTTATTTTGTGGAGTTCATAATATCGAAAAGGGGATATATGAAAGGCTCAGCGGGGGTGCCTAGGGTTTAATGTCAGGGTTCACAAACTTTTGGCTATGTGGTGCTGTACCTAGGTGCTTTGTCATCCCTAATAGTTGTGTATCCGTTCTTTGTTACTTTTCACAGGTGTAAGAGTAAATTTACAAATTATCTCCTTCGGTTGGGGTTATGCCGTTTACCTCACCTTTGAATGTGGTCTCACCAGAGACGTGTAAAAATGACAAGCTCATTCACTCATAGTTTTACCACTCAAGACTCCCTCGCGAGATCTTCACTCAGAGACTTGTTCACATGCTTAACCAAAAATTCGAAGACAATGATTCTAAACTCAGATTGCCCCCAGTATTGATTTGGGGTTTGTGACAACAATTCGATAGATGTGGACCTTGAACCTCTTTGCGGGTTGTTTGGATATTATGGGGTGAGTTGTGGTGTTTGGTTAGGCATGTTCAAATTTTTAGAAACAAGAGACAAGTCGTTCCATTGCATAGTCGGAAAATGATCACTTCGTGATCCTTGAAAGACGTGAGTGCTCTTTTTTTAAGTTTTTCGAATTAATGAATAATGCTTTGTACAAAAATTACAAAAATGGAACTATGTTTTATTCAACGAAAAATAATGTTGGAAATTACAAACTCAGGAAAACTACCGAAAATGATCAAGGAAACTAACTACTACAAAAGTTGAAAGGCGACTAATCAAGAAAAGAAAAGAATTTAATGAGAAAAACACTAAAAAACAACATTTCTGATGATGCTTGGGCGCGCGTGCTCTGCGCTCTCCACCACGTTCTTAGAATTGGAGCCCTTGGTCAATCAGATCCTGGATTCTGTGTTGTAGGGCCCTGCAGTGGTCAGTGTCGTGACCGGGCAGCTGATGGAAGTGACAAAATTGATTAAGATCCTTCCCCAAATGAGTAGTTCCTGGCCTCAGGGCGAGCGGTTGCATCGGATATCTTCTTCGAAGCTCTTCTAGTGCTTGTCTTGGTGTTCGGCCGATGTCTGTAAACTCTCTATGTCGAGAACTTCGTCGGGATGGTTCTACTGTCCCAACGCTCCAACCAGGTCCTCTTGACCGTCGATCACTGTCTTCCTCATGTTGCTTGGTTCTCTTACGGGTGCAGCTTTGGATGCAAGTTGCTGCTCCCGGTTGTCTGATCACTTTCCTGAGTTCTATAGCAATTTCTTTGACATTCCCTTCCGATCCTCGGACCCTAATGGAGCCAACTTCAATGCAGTCATAAAGGGTATTGAGAAGTCTTTCCACTAACTCATCCCGAGCTTGACGTTCGGACTCGAGGGAAAGAAACTCTTCGATAACGACGACGTAGTTAGATCCCACGACGTCCATGGCAGCACTATGTCTCTGCTCCATGGCATCAATGGTGGCCATGTGCTTTTGTTCCAAAATTGCGAGCTGGGCTTCCATGTTGATTGGACCACACTTGGGTCTACCTGTTTCCAAGGTGTCCATCATTAGCTAACAAAAGGAAGTGGGATGGATGATACGGGGATGAGAATGACGCTTCACAAGGTAAATTGAAGACCAGAACAGGCTCGGATTGAAAGCAAGTGAGCCAGGATACCCAGGAAATGAGGTGTTTGGGCCGAAGTATTTTTCAGACTGTGAATTGGAATTTGGACTGAAATCTGAATAGATGGCTTTGATTGGGCCTGAGAGGTGACACCTAGATCTAGGGTTTTGGGCTAGGGGCCGGATAAGAAGTCTACCTAGACTAGAATGAGCCCTTGGGCTGGAATGTGTTTGGGCCTGGAGTAAAGCACATGGGCTGGAATGGTCCCTAAATCACAAATGGGCCTAACTTTCTTTGGGCCAGAGAAGATGGTTGCTAAGCCGAAAGAGATTTTATTTTCATGACCTGTGAGTTATTTCAACTTTAGGTGGATTTCTTTTTTATGGGCCTAGAACTAATTGGATAATTCAAATTGGGCTAGAAGAGAAATCACCTAAGTCTAGGCTTTTGGGCCGAAGCCTAAATGACTCACATATTAAACCAAACAGGACCTCTGGGCCACAAACAAATAGAGCTGCCAATTCGGGTTGGGCTAGGTTGATGTAGGAGAAATTCCTATATGTTTCTAGGCAGGGTAATGGGCCGATCACACAAGCAAACAAGGCCCACACAAATTCAACATGTCCTCACTAGATGTTTAAATCAAACCGGGTATGGATCGATCCGGAGAGGTGCTTGGGGCATGGGCCCAGGTCACCACAAAGGAATAGGGCTTGCACGCTATTCTCTTTGGGTTTCCCCACTCTTTTCACATCACCTGAAGGTGTGCGTCTATGGTCGGGTCTTTGATTGACCAAACAATGGGCTAGGTAAGGGCACTGTCACGAAAACGCTTGGGGCTAAGGCCCAGGTATTAAGGGGGTGTGGTTAGACGACACCCTCCTCTTTTCCCCCGCTTATTCACATCACCTAAAAGGTGTGAGTCCCTCACAGGGGACCCTCAAACGGGTCCCGGGGTGAAATCGGTTTGCGTGGACCCTCGCTCTCATATGATGCAAAGGTACAGAAAATTAAAGTGCGCACGAAAGTAAACAAACAAAGTAATAAAGCCATGAATAAAGAATTTCGAGTTAAACCCTCTTTCTTAAAATTAAACAAGTTAATATTAAGAATTTTGTCCCCAGCAGAGTCGCCATTCTGTGAGCCTCAATTTTTAAACCCTATCCTATGTTTATTAAAGTTGATTAGGATCTAATCGGGTTTTAGGTCCACTTATAACCTAAGTTTAATAACTAAGTCATATAACCATTATTATTAAAACCTAAGTTAGCTCACTGGAACCTATTATGAGTCACCACCTAATTTTAACCTAGATCAAATTAGGAAAGGAGATTCGGGTTCGGGGGCTTGATATTCAACTTAATTAGGGTTCAATTACTTTCATTACCCCTAGAAGTCGTTTTTCCTCTACTTTGTTTAATTACGGCTTATTACGAGTCGTTTTTAACCTAAGTGCGCGCTTCTGATTTTTTTTGTATTTTTTACATTTTTTGACAGAAAATTAAAGTGAAAAGTGAAATTACCTAAACTAGGGTTTTGGAGGCAGAATTAGATCAAATTTTATTTCCGTCCGTAGCCACGGACCTAATGTCCGTAACCACGGACCCTAGTTAACCCATGTGAAAATAAAAGTCGAATAAAACAGAAAACAAAATTTTGAAAAGTCCGGGGCCACGGACTGGCTGTCCGTGGGCCCGGACATGTAACATTAAAACCCTAATTTTTTTTAAAAAATTTTAAAATACTGCCACTGTCCGGGGGCATCCGGGCTTACGGACAAGGCGTCCGGGACCCCGGACATAGAGTCCGTGGGTGCGGACCGCCCTCGGACAGCGGCGTTTGGGCGGTTTTCGATGGTGTTTTGAGCTCAAATTTTATGGGTGTGTAGCCTGAAAGATGTACAAGATGTTAGTGATTGAAAGTTTTCAATTTGACTACAAATTAAGGACGAAACTTATTGAGCAAGTTAGTGGACAAAAACGCAAACAAGTCTTAATTCAGAAGCAAAGAAAAGTCTATTCAAATAGGAATTTCAACCAGAAGTGTATTGAGATCAGTGGAGTTAAAGAATTTGAATTTTAACTTGTTTTGGCTTCGAGATTTGGTTGTTCCTTCACGTCGGGAAACTTCAAACGCTTCGTTGATAGCCAATCCGGTTCAACTTCGACCCGAGCTTCTGACCCCTTCTTACTTGTACGTTTAAGGACAGTTTGCTTCTTTAATTTTGGAGTTTTGGTGATTGGAAGTTCAATGGGAGAAGAAAGGATGAGTTTTTTGTGATTTCGGCAGTGTTTCGGTATTGATTTGAGGCTTGGAAGTGTAAAGATGTGGGGAGAAGGCTTGTGGCTGTGTTTTCTGACTTTGGGAGTGTTCTCCTCTGCCCTAGGTCGTTTTTGGAAGGTCCTTTTATAGAGAGAGCAAGGCCATGTTGATAGAACAAAATTTTTATCTAAAATCCTGATTTTGTGCTCCAAGAGAATCTGATTTTTTAAAACATGTTATAGGACGATAAAAATTCTGAAATTTTAACCAAAGATAAAAGAAGAATTTTAGGAATTTTGAGAGTTGAAATCATGTTATTTCGATAAATAACTGATTAGATAAAAATCTTACAATCTAGAATCTCCTATAATTCGTAACTTATTATTGGAAAGTCGAAATAACAAAATTCCAATGGAATTAGTCTCTAAACATCATCCTCTATCTTGTGTTAAAATTTCATGACATTTTGTTTTGATTTCTGTGTTTTCCAAAGGAGAGAGAAAATTGCAAAAATGATTGAATTTCTCTTTTAAATTTTGGACTAAGGTTCCAAATAAAATAATTTCAGGTTTATGACTGTATGTAGTCATGCTAACCATGTGACAATTTTATTTTAATTTTAGAAACCTTTTTATTTCTATTTTGAGGCTATTTCATGTGTTAATTATTAAAGAAATTAGCTTATAATATGAATTAGAAGCTAAATTTCCAGAATAAATATTATAAAAAAAATCATGAAATACCTTTCATAATGACTATGATATTTGGAAGTGTTTGAAGATAATGAACAAGTCATATGAAAATAGAAATTCCCGAGAATGTCCTTGGGAAATCCCATATTGGCGCATTTTGACCATTTTGCCCTTCGTAACACGTATGCCTTAGAGACTATTCTGAGGGGGTTAAAATTTTGGGTATAACAGGGAGACAGACATACTTCTTTTGCCAACGAAACTTGTTCTCAAACTTTTTGTTTTGAATTTTTCTCTGTCGGAGATCGTTGGGTTTTGATGTCATCTTAGGCAGATTTACCTTACCTTTGTTTTTTAGCCAATGAGTGGGACTCGATGAAGAGACCGAATCCAACTGCGCCTTTTTAAACGTGGTGGTCAGAGAGGCAATCTCCTTCTCGAGTTTGGTTTGCCTTTCATTTGACTCACGAAGTTTGTTTTCAAAGAATTTTGATTTTTTCATGGCAGCAACCTCACGAACAAAGTAATAGGCTTGAGAGTTTTCTTGGGAACTTTAGTGCAGTTTTTTTTCTTTGAGATTTCTTTCTAGGGGCATGACTTGGTCTTTCAAAGAGCTGATAATAATGTGTGCATCTCGCAACTCGTTTTTAAGTTTTTCAACATTTTGCTCGAATTTTTGGAGTTTGAGACGGTCATTATTGACATGACCTTTCAGCACATGTATATCTTCATATAGTAAAGCTATCCTCTCTTGTTCTTCTGTTAGACTGAATTCAGGGTGACTCGGATCTATGAAGTAAGTAGATAAATCTAAAGAAGGAGCAGTGCATGAGTATGAGAAGTTTAAGATTACCTCTGAAGAAGAAGTCTTACATACCTGTTCTTTGTGAGCCATGAGGCAGATTAATCCCGATGTCCCAGTCTCAGGTTCCTCTGAGTCAGATTCTCCCCATGCTGCATTTTCCACCAGTGACGATTGTTCTCGATCGTCTTTTTTCTTTAATGGACAATTATTGGCATAGTGACCCGATTTTAGGCACTTAAAGCATACTCGATCTCTTGCTCCAGTATTTCCTTGTTGATTTCGGTTGTACGACTGGTATGACCGACTCTGATTTTGACCAAACTTGTTTGGTCCATTCTTGTCTGATCGATCACACATAAATCTCCTAAAATTTTTGACCAGCATGGCCATTTCCTCAAAGGTATTTACTGAGCCTTCTTCAATTATGCCGTCAATCAGTGTGTCACGCAGCTGTTGAATTAGATCCTGATTGGTAGGAGAAGTCTCATAGTATAGAGAGTCATGCTGCAGAGCTGATGTCTGACTTTGGGTTTTCACCTGCAAGGCCTGATTAACATTAGAGTAAGATACGGTGTGATTTGGGAGAGAAGTGTTACCTCTGTTTTTGACGTTCATCTTATATTTGTTGATGGACTGTAAGTATGACCCCAAATCGGTCAAAGTCCATTTCTCTAAGCTTTTTGAAGCTTTTGTGGAGATGACACTTTCAGCTCATTCTTCCCCTAGGCTATCCAGGAAATTGTTGTTGATGTTTTCATTTGATTCTCCAATCAAAAGTTCTTCCATGGTGTAAGTGAGTTCAGTGAATCTGGCGAGCATGTCGCTGAGAGATTCTCCAGGTCTTCCTACGAAGTTTTCGTAGTCCATCTCCAGTTCTTGAATTTTTGACTTTTGAAGTTCGGTGTTTCCTTCGTGAACAACGTGAAGGTGATCCCAGATGTCTTTAGCCACTTTTATGTGATAAACTCTTCTTCTTTCTGGTGGAGATAGACTTGTGTAGATCACTCGTACAGCTTGGGCATTTAGCTCGACACACCTTCACTCTTCAGCAGTGTAAGAGCTTGGATCTTTGCCTTCAGGTATTGGGAAGTTGCCTTTGGTTACTACGGTCCAAAGTTGTTGGTTGAGCGACTGAAGGTGCGACTCCATTTCATTCTTCCACATGTTGTAGTTTGTGGAGGTTAACTTTGGGTTCTCCACTTGGATCCTGTTGTTATTGTAGGAGTTTGAGATTTCCGCCATTTTAAGAGATTTGTCAGCCAACGTAGGCTCTGATACCACTTGATAGGATCGGGGTGCTGACCGAGTAGGTCTGAGGTGTTAGTCTCAGACCAACCCTGCTTGGAGATACGTATTTGCCAAAGATGATAACGCGGAAGCTTTTGTTTAAAATTAACAAGATAGGATTCTGCTTATATCGAAATTCAATGCGATTTACAACCTAGCTTCCTATCTTGGGATTCAACAGAGGTACTCTATCTCATCCAACACTCGTTATACTCTCGGCTTTGATCAATGCGTAACTAGGAGTAAAGGGGAGTGTTTTGTGTGCTCTCTAGGTAATAAATACCTAAGCTAAAGTGACAAGGTCACACTAAGATTTCTCGAAATGCTTTCTCTCTCAAACAATCTTCTCTCTCTCTAAATCTTAATCTAGGATGCGTAAATAACTTATTACAAATGTGAGCTTATATACAACCTAGAGATCTCTTAGAATATCAGAACATGACTTGCGCAGAAGGTCTTTAGTTTACTTGCGCAAGGATCGGACTCCACTTGCTGATCCACAATCTTTATGGGAATGTCTTCAATACCACTTGATAGGATTGGGGTGTTGACCGAGTAGGTCTGAGGTGTTAGTCTCAGACCAACTATGCTTGGAGATACGTATTTGCCAAAGATGATAACGTGGAAGCTTTTGTTTAAACTTAACAAGATAGGATTCTGCTTATATTGAAATTCAGTGTGAATTACAACTTAGCTTCCTATATTGGGATTCAACAGAGGTACTCTGTCCAATCCAACACTCGCTCTACTCTCGATTTTGATCAATGCATAACAAGGAGTAAAGGGGAGTGTTGTGTGTGCTCTCTAGGTAATAAATACCTAAGCTAAAGTGACAAGGTCACACTAAGATCTCTCAAAATGCTTTCTCTCTCAAAAAATCTTCTCTCTCTCTAAAGCTTAATCTAGGATGCGTAAATAACTTATTACAAATGTGAGCTTATATACAACGTAGAGATCTCCTAGAATATCAGAACATGACTTGCGCAGAAGGTCTTTAGTTTACTTGCGCAAGGATCGGACTCCACTTGCTGATCCACGATGTTTATGGGCATGTGAGCCTCGATTTTAAACCCTATCCTATGTTGATTAAAGTTGATTAGGATCTAAACGGGTTTTAGGTCCACTTATAACCTAAGATTAATAACTATGTCGTATAACAATAATTATTAAAACCTAAGCTAGCTCACTGGAACCTATTATGAGTCGCCACCTAATTTTGACCTAGATTAAATTAGGAAAGGAGAGTTCGGGTTCGGGGGCTTGGTATTCGACTTAATTAGGGTTCAATTACTTTCATTACCCTTCCTAGGTCGTTTTTCCTCTACTTGGTTTATTTATGGCTTATTACGAGTCGTTTTAACCTAAGTGCGCGAGCTTCTGTTTTTTTGTGTTTTTTAGCCTTTTTGATAGAAATTAAAGTGGAAATTAAAATTACCTAAACTAGGGTTTCGGAGGCAGAATTAGGTCAAATTTTGTTTCCGTCCGTAGCCACGGACCTAATGTCCGAAGCCACGGACCCCAGTTAGCCTATATGGAGATAAAAGTCGAATTAAATAGAAAACAAAAAATTGCAAAGTCCGGGCCACGGACAGACTGTCCGTGGGCCCGGACATTATTAGAAAAACTAAATTTTTTAAAATTTAAAAATCCCGCCGCCGTCCGTGGGCGTCCGGGCTTTCGGACAGTGAGTCCGGGACCCCGGACACGACGTCCGTGGGTGCGGACAGCCCTCGGACGGCGGCTTTGAGGCTGTTCCCGAAGGTGTTTTTGGCTCAAATTTATGGGTGTGTAGCCTGAAAGATGTACAAGATGTTAGTGATTGAAAGTTTTCAATTTGACTACGAATTAAGGACGAAACGTATTGAACAAGTTAGAAGGCAGAAACACAAACAAACCTTAATTCAGAAACAAGGAAAAATCAATTCGGTTAGAAATTTCAACCAGAAGCGTATTTAGACCAGAAGGGTTAGAGAATTTGGTTTTTACCTTGTTTTGATTTCGAAAATTTGTTGTTCCTTCACGTCGGGAATCTCTGAAAGCTTCGTTGGTGGCCGATCCGGTTCGACTTTGACCCGAGCTTCTGACCACTCCTTCCTTGTGTTGTTAAGCACGTTTTGGTTCTGTATTTGTGGTGTTTTGATGCTTGGAAGTTCAATGGGAGAAGAAAAGAATGTGTTTTTGGTGATTTTAGGATGATTTCGATAGAGTTTCGGTGTTGGGAGTGTTGAAAACGTGGGAGGCAAGTAGACGGCTGTGTTTTTTGACTATGGGGATGTTCTCCTCTGCCCTAGGTTGTTTTTTGGAAGGCCTTTTATAGAAAGAGCATGGCCAAGTTGATAGAACAAGATTTTTATCTAAAACCCTGATTTGTGCTCTAAGAGAATCTGATTTTTTAAAACGTGCTACAGGTTGATAAAATTCTGAAATTTTAACCAAAGATAAAAGACGATTTTTAGGAATTTTGAGAGTTGGAATCAGGTTTTTTCGATAAATAACCAATTAGATAAAAATCTTACAATCTGGAATCTCCCATAATTCATAACTTACGATTGGTAAGTCGAAATAACGAAATTCCAACGGCATTAGTCTCTAAAAATCCTCTATCTTGTGTTAAAATTTCATGACATTTTGTTTTGATTTCGGTATTTTCCAGAGGAGAGAGAAAATTGCAAAAATGATTGAATTTCTCTTTTAAATTTTGGGATAAGGTTCCAAATAAAATAATTTCAGGTTTATGACTGTGTGTAGTCATGCTAACCATGTGACAATTTTATTTTAATTTTGAAAACCCTTTTTTTCTATTTTGAGGTTATTTCATGTGTTAATTATTAAAGAAACTAGCTTATTAAAAGCTTAATTTCCAGAATAAATATTATCAGAAAATCATGAAATACCTTTCATATGACTATGATATTTGGAAGTGTTTGGATATAATGAACAAGTCATATGAAAATAGAAAATCCCGAGATTGTCCTTGGAAAATCCTGTATTGGTGCATTTTGACCATTTTGCCCTTTGTGACATGTATGCCTTAGAGACTACTCCGGGGGGGGTTGAAATTTTGGGTATAACAGATTGCCCCCCGTCAACTAGGCTTTGTAATGAAGATGAAAAGACTAGTTGATGCCTGAGTGATACCCCAAAATTTTGGATCTCAAAAGACCCTACATGTAGATTGAAATCTGACGAGTTGTGTCGAGCTGTTCTAAGGCGCTGACTACCTATGAGTAAAGTGGAAGGGATGTCAAGCGATTCTAAGGCGTTGACTACCTATGAGGATGATATGATGTCAAGTTATTCTAAGGCGTTGACTACCTATAATGAATGAAATGATGTCAAGCTATTCTAAGGCGTTGACTACCTTTAAAGGAGTGAAGTACATGTCAAGCGATTCTAAGGCGTTGACTACCTAAAATGTGAAAAGTGGACTGAACTAAGAGTGAATAATCAAGACCGAGCATCTAAGGTGCCGGGAACCTAAAATTAAATGGAATACGCCGAGCATTATAAGGTGTCGGGAACCTGAAATGAATGAAATACGCCGAGCATTATAGGCGTCGGGAACCTGAAGCTGAATAGATTACGCCGAGCATTATAAGGTGTCGGGAACCTGAAATTTGAATGGATTACGCCGAGCATTATAAGGTGTCGGGAACCTGAAATTTGAATGGAATACGCCGAGCATTATAAGGTGTCGGGAACCTGAAATTTGAATGGAATACGCCGAGCATTATAAGGTGTCGGGAACCTGAAGTTGAATGGATTACGCCGAGCATTATAAGGTGTCGGGAACCTGAAATTTGAATGGATTACGCCGAGCATTATAAGGTGTCGGGAACCTAAAATTTGAATGGAGATGTAATGAGATTGATGTGATGTGTGCGTAAATTGACGAATGTAAAGTAGGACCTATGGGTGCCTAAGTGGAATGGTAGGAAATCAGGTTCGTGATGAGCCTGAGGTTGAGTTCATCTACTCTGGTGAATCTGAATCTTTGGCTGAGAATCTGCATCTCTGAAGAGTCTGTATCTTCGGCTGAGAATCTGTATCTCTGATCGGGTGAGAATCTGTATCTCTAAAGAATCTGTATCTTCGGGGCAAGAATCTGTATCTCTGAAGAGTCTGTATCTTCGGGGCAAGAATCTGTATCTCTGAAGAGTCTGTATCTTCGGCTGAGAATCTGTATCTCTGATCGGGTGAGAATCTGTATCTCTAAAGAATCTGTATCTTCGGGGCAAGAATCTATATCTCTGAAGAATCTGTATCTTCGGGTGAGAATCTGTATCTCTGAAGAATCTGTATCTTCGGGGTGAGAATCTGTATCTCTGGTCTATGATGAGGAGTTTCGTACGGATGGATGCAAGGTTAACTTTATGCAAATGATCATAATGAAAGTTGATTATGAAAGTGCCAAACATGGCAAAGATGATGTGCATGTCAAAATACAATCAAAGTGTATGTAGGAAACTTGTCCAAAACAAGAAATCATTGGAAAATGTGTCAAACATGGCAATGTTAAGGATCAAAAATTGTCCAAAGCAAGACATTGCTAGAAAGTGTGCCAAATGCGGCCATGATGTGGTTTATGAAACCGAAGTGTTTAAAGGAAAGTTGTTCAAGACAAGAAATTGTTGTTTGAAGAAAATTCTGTTTAGTGAAAAGGAAAGTGAATCATCATTTCCTAACTATAGACTTCGGACTTGTAATTTATCTCCTACGAGATGAACATGCCGCCGGTGGGGTATGGTGTATGATGTGAAGGTAAGGGCTTATGTGGGCCTGTGTGGTGTATGAAGTGAAGGTAAGGGCTTATGTGGGCCTGTGTGGTGTATGAAGTGAAGGCTTATGTGGGCCTGAGGTGTTTGTGGTGGTAAGGGCTTATGTGGGCCTGAGGTGTTTGATGTGGTGGTAAGGGCTTATGTGTGCCTGTGGTGGGATGGTGGTGGTGATGCTTAAGCCTTGGGTTCCAATTGGTGTTGTCATAGCAATTGTTGGAGCCAACAATTGCCCCCAGTATTTTTCCCTTAAGACAATATGAGCTAGAGTTCATGGCAATCGATCGTTCCGATCGATTGCCCCCAGTATTTTCTTTGATCAAACGTGCGAATGAGTCTCGTCCTCACAGGGTCAAGGCTTATGTTCTGATTTGGTGCTTCCTAACCTACACTCGACGTGTTTGGTGTTTACACTCGTTTCTCACTTACGGTCACAACTTCTAGACCATTGAATTTGATATTTGATGAATTTACGCATTCGATCTGTTACTTTCACGTGATTGGATACACAACTACCAAGTCGGAAGTCTTTGAGGCTTATAACGTGGCCATGGGGTGTGATGCAAGACAATGGGACCATGGAGGGATGTTTGAGGTATGTGGAGTTTAAAGGGGTGACCAAAGCTGCACTTTGTGTCTTCTCTCGGATTCATCTTCCTTGTCTTGAAGTCGTCTAGCTGCTTTGTGTTGTCGTTGTTTTTGAGCTTCTGGACTTGGACTTTGAAGTTGTCCTTTACACCATTTCTCTTCTCTTTGTCATTTGGATTTCTTCGAGGCACTTCGGGTTTGCCTTTTTTCTTTATCCTTTCTTGACTTTGCCTTCGGGGTTCTTGTGTTTCCCGGTTTTGGGCTTCGAGAGCTGTTTTGATGTGAGCTCTTTGGATCCTGTGTCACTCTAGGACCATTTGCGGATCACTTTGTCATGCTGATAGCGGCATTGCTTCTTCGGACTGATGAGAATGTTATCTGAGAGTCGGGCTCCTCGCCTCCTTTGGTCACCGGGTCGGACATTCATCATTGGCTGGGTTATTTTGTGGAGTTCATAATATCGAAAAGGGATATATGAAAGGCTCAGCGGGGGTGCCTAGGGTTTAATGACAGGGTTTACAAGCTTTTGGCTATGTGGTGTACCTAGGTGCTTCGTCATTCCTGATAGTCGTATATCCGTTCTTTGTTACTTTTCACAGGTCTAAGCGTAAATTTACAAATTATCTCCTTCGGTCAGTTATACCGTTTACCTCACCTTTGAATGTGGACTCACCGGAGTCGTGTAAGAATGATACGCTCGTTCACTCATGGTTTTACCACTCAAGACACTCTCGCGAGATCTTCACTCAGAAACTTGTTCACAAGCTTAACCAAGAGATTCGAAGACAACGATTCTAAACTCAGATTGCCCCCAGTATTGATTTGGGGTTTGTGACAACAATTCGATAGATGTGGATTTGGAACTGCTTCGTGAGTTGTTTTGGATGTTTTGGGGTGAGTTGTGATGCTTAGCGTGGCATGTTCAACTTTTAGAAACAAGAGATAAATCGTTCTGTTCCATAGTCGGGAAATGATTACTCCGTGATCCTTTTCCCTGGAAAGCATTTTTGTTTTTTTTTTTTCGATGAATGAAAAATGATTTGTACAGGAATTGTGAAAATGGAACTATGATTTTATCTATGAATCATGAGATAATGTTGGAAATTACAGACTTAGAGAAACTACCGAAAATGATAAAGGAAACTAACTACTACAAACATTGGAAAAACATAAAAATGACTAGTAAAGAGAAGAAATCGGAGAAAACACTTGAAGATAGCACTCTCTGATGGTGCTTGACATGGGATTCCTACTCGGGGAGTTGAAAACCTTGATTGATAAGATCTTGGATGTGCTGCTTCAGAATTTTGCAGTTGTCGGTGTCATGACCGGGAAGCTGGTGATACTGACAATACTGGTTCAGATTCCTTCCTTTTTGGGGGTCCCTTTGTCGAGGGTGAGAGGTTGCAGCATGTTTCGTTCCTGGAGTCTTTCAAAAGCCTGGCTCAATGGTTGACCGATGTTTGTGAACTCTCTCCGACGGGAGCTCTTTCGGGATGATTCCATTGCCCCAACGATTTGTCCTGGTCCTTTTCTGTCGAACGGTGTTTACCTCATGCTGCCTAGTTCTCTTTCGGGTGCCACTTTGGATACAGGCTGCCGTCCCCGAGCCATTCCCGGTGTTTTTTGAGTTCCCAAGTTTTAACTCCCCTTGGTGAATCATTTCTTCTAGGACATTAACTTGTCCCATCAGCATGTTGAAGCTAGGAAAGTATGTGAATTTCAACTCGTCACTGTATTGCTTCTGCATATTTTTAATTACCATTCGGATTTGCTCTTGTTCGTCCATCTGTGTGAGCATTGCGGCTGCCTTCATCCTCCAACGCTTAACAAAATCAGACATTGATTCACCTTCTGTTTGTTGTGCTTGCAAGATCAGCCCTGGTGACTCCAAAACTTCTAGCGTACTCAAAATGATGCAGGAAAGCTTCACATACCTCCTCGTAGGTCTTGGTATTTATCCTTTGAGTTATGTACCAATGCTGAGGGGTCTCATCAAGATAGTGAGCAAATACCTTGGCCTTCTGCATGTCGTTTAGCGAAAGGATGGACATTTCCCTATCGAACATTGCCAAATGAAGTTGTGGGTCGGAGGAACCTTTGTATAGAGGAAGTGTTGGCAATTTCAACCTTGGAGGGAGATCAACCTTGGGATATAATCCAGTGGAAAAGTAGTCAAAACCGGCTGGCCTGTTGGCCCTCTCCATGCGCTCAATCTTTTCCAGCATCCCATTGAATTCTTCGGCTAACTGGGCATCCATGTTGATTGGATTTCCTCCCTCTGCCATTCTTTGAGATTTGGGCTTATCTGTTGGAAAACAAAAGTGACCTGAGCTAAAAATTCTGGGCCGCGAAGAAGTTTTAGGCTAAAACTTGTTTGGGCTGCAAGAAAAGCACATGAGCTGGAATGTTTTGAAAATTGTGGGTTGACACTGAGGCCCGAAATGAGTTGGAAGAGAGGCACATGGGCCGAAATGATTCATGAGCTGTGAACTGGTGCCTAGGCTGAAATGTTCTGAGAATTGGGCGCTTGGGCCAGAATGTGTTTGGGTTAAAAGTAAAGCGCATGGGCTGAAGTGATTTCTAAACCATGTTCTGGATGTGAATTGGAATTTGGGCCGAGTAATTATGATGGGGCTGAAGATGATCCCTGTGTCTAGGATCGTGGGTCAAAGCCCGAGTGAAAAGTCTTCCTGGACTAGAATGGGCCTTGAAATGGAAAGGCCTGATGGATTTTTATGGATTGCTTCAGGTGGATTTGTTTTCCGTGGGCCTAGAACTAAATTGGTAATTCAAATTGGGCTGAAAGATAAATCACCTAAATCTAAACTTTTGGGCCGAAACCCGAACAAATAACTCACACATTCAAATCAAGCAGGGTCTTTGGCCGCAAACAATAAAGCCGCGATATCGGGTTGGGCTGAGTTGATGTAGGAGAAGTTCCTATCAATTTCTAGGCTGGGTAGTGGGCCGATCATGCAGGTAAACAAGGCCCACACAAATTCAACATGTCCTCACTAGTGTTAAGATTAAACCAGGTATGGATCGATCCGGAGAGGTGCTTGGGGCATGGGCCCAGGTCGCCACAAAGGAATAGGGCTTGCACACTATTCTCTTTGGGCTTCCCCACTTTTTTCACATCACCTGAAGGTGTGCGTCTACGGTCGGGTCTTTGACTGACCAAACAATGGGCTAGGTAAGGGCACTGCCAGGAAAACGCTTGGGGCTAAAGCCCAGGTATTAAGGGGATGTGGTTAGACGACATCCTCCTCTTTTCCCCCGCTTATTCACATCACCTAAAAGGTGTGAGTCCCTGACAGGGGACCCTCAAACGGGTCCCGGGGTGAAATCGGTTTGTGTGGACCCTCTCTCTCATATGACGCAAAGGTGTGAAATTAAAGTGCGCACAAAAGTAAACAAACAAAGTAATAAAGCCATAAATAAACAATTTCGAGTTAAGCCCTCTTTCTTAAAGTTAAACAAGTTAAAATTAAGAAGTTTGTCCCCAGCAGAGTCGCCAGTCTGTGAGCCTCGATTTTAAACCCTATCCTATGTGATTAAGTTGATTAGGATCTAACGGGTTTTAGGTCCACTTATAACCTAAGATTAATAACTATGTCTATAACAATAATTATTAAAACCTAAGCTAGCTCACTGGAACCTATTATGAGTCGCCACCTAATTTTAACCTAGATCAAATTAGGAAAGGAGAGTTCGGGTTCGGGGGCTTGATATTCGACTTATTAGGGTTCAATTACTTTCATTACCCTTCCTAGGTCGTTTTTCCTCTACTTGGTTTATTTACGGCTTATTACGAGTCGTTTTAACCTAAGTGCGCGAGCTTCTGTTTTTTTGTGTTTTTTAGCATTTTTTGACAGAAAATTAAAGTGGAAATTAAAATTACCTAAACTAGGGTTTCGGAGGCAGAATTAGGTCAAATTTTGTTTCCGTCCGTACGGACCTAATGTCCGAACCACGGACCCTAGTTAACCTATATGAAAAAAAGTCGAATTAAACAGAAAACAAAAATTGCAAAGTCCGGGGCCACGGACAGGCGTCCGTGGGCCCGGACATTATTAGAAAACCTAAATTTTTAAAATTTAAAAATCCCGCCCCGTCCGTGGGCGTCCGGGCTTACGGACAGGAGTCCGGGACCCCGGACATGACGTCCGTGGGTGCGGACCGCCCTCGGACGGCGGCGTTTGAGGCTGTTCCCGAAGGTGTTTTTGGCTCAAAATTTATGGGTGTGTAGCCTGAAAGATGTACAAGATGTTAGTGATTGAAAGTTTTCAATTTGACTACGAATTAAGGACGAAACGTATTGAACAAGTTAGAAGGCAGAAACACAAACAAACCTTAATTCAGAAACAAGGAAAAATCAATTCGGTTAGAAATTTCAACCAGAAGTGTATTTAGACCAGAAGGGTTAGAGAATTTGGTTTTTACCTTGTTTTGATTTCGAAAATTTGTTGTTCCTTCACGTCGGGAATCTCTGAAAGCTTCGTTGGTGGCCGATCCGGTTCGACTTTGACCCGAGCTTCTGACCACTCCTTCCTTGTGTTGTTAAGCACGTTTTGGTTCTGTATTTGTGGTGTTTTGATGCTTGGAAGTTCAATGGGAGAAGAAAGAATGTGTTTTTGGTGATTTTGGGATGATTTCGATAGAGTTTCGGTGTTGGGAGTGTTGAAAACGTGGGAGGCAAGTAGACGGCTGTGTTTTTTGACTATGGGGATGTTCTCCTCTGCCCGTTTTTTTGGAAGGCCTTTTATAGAAAGAGCATGGCCAAGTTGATAGAACAAGATTTTTAT
Source organism: Limonium bicolor (assembly GCA_023374045.1). Lineage (NCBI taxonomy): Eukaryota > Viridiplantae > Streptophyta > Magnoliopsida > Caryophyllales > Plumbaginaceae > Limonium > Limonium bicolor. The sequence goes on from CM041779.1 coordinate 222,073,053, forward strand.
CTAAAACCCTGATTTTGTGCTCTAAGAGAATCTGATTTTTTAAAACGTGCTACAGGTTGATAAAAATTCTGAAATTTTAACCAAAGATAAAAGACGATTTTAGGAATTTTGAGAGTTGGAATCAGGTTTTTTCGATAAATAACCAATTAGATAAAAATCTTACAATCTGGAATCTCCCATAATTCATAACTTACGATTGGTAAGTCGAAATAACGAAATTCCAACGGCATTAGTCTCTAAAATCATCCTCTATCTTGTGTTAAAATTTCATGACATTTTGTTTTGATTTCGGTATTTTCCAGAGGAGAGAGAAAATTGCAAAAATGATTGAATTTCTCTTTTAAATTTTGGGATAAGGTTCCAAATAAAATAATTTCAGGTTTATGACTGTGTGTAGTCATGCTAACCATGTGACAATTTTATTTTAATTTTGAAAACCCTTTTATTTCTATTTTGAGGTTATTTCATGTGTTAATTATTAAAGAAACTAGCTTATTAAAAGCTTAATTTCCAGAATAAATATTATCAGAAAATCATGAAATACCTTTCATAATGACTATGATATTTGGAAGTGTTTGGATATAATGAACAAGTCATATGAAAATAGAAAATCCCGAGATTGTCCTTGGAAAATCCTGTATTGGTGCATTTTGACCATTTTGCCCTTTGTGACATGTATGCCTTAGAGACTACTCCGGGGGGGGTTGAAATTTTGGGTATAACAGCATGTCTTCATATCGCCTTAAATATCGGACTCAACTGGTTCTTCGTTGTGAGTTCGCGCCAAAGGTTTCACCAGGAAAGATGTCGAAGTGCAGAGCTATTTGAACTGGAGGTTCTTGAGGGCTAGTAGTTCTGCAGTGTGACTCTGACTGAGGAGGCAATCATCTGCAAAACCAAGTCTTCAACATAGCTCATTAGGAAAGGGGATCTAAGCTCAAATCTAGCCAAAATTAAGAAGAAAAACAAGTTTTCAAGAAGGGAAATTTTACAAGGAGCTTAGGGGAATTATTTGGAGGGAAATATAGCTTTAATTAGTAGAGAATAAAGTGGAGAAGTGGTTGAAATTTCAATGAGAAGTCAGGTAACACCTATGCTCATCAAATCTTTCCTTAAAGCATGTTTTTGACCTTAACTTCTTGAGATTGGTTAACTACGAATCCTTGCTTGTATTGACTTGAAATTTTTATAGTAATCTTAGGTAGATACAAATATCCTACACTGATAAGATCAAGGGAAAATACCATTGGGAAGTAGGATAAACTCTATGTACCCTAAAAGTGAGAAAAATGTGCTTTAAGCTTCCTAGGATGGATCCGATGGGAGTTTGATGGTTTCAATTGATTATTATGTCTATTTAGGCTTATAATAAGCTAATTTGAAGGTTTGGATTCATAGTTATGCTTGAAAATAATAGGTGAAGATAATAGTGAAGAAAAATGCGCTTTATGACTTCTGGTTATCTACCGAAATTGTACGGGTGATCTTGGTTGTTTCTCTTCATTATTTCATGATTAATTTATATAAGGATCATGAAATTGAGCTGATATTTAGGAGGGACAAAGTTAAGCTTTGCTTAGTCTTAATCAAGGTTTTATTTCTAAAGGTGGGTTATATGTGTTTTATACGGGTGATTAAGCTTGTCTATTTCTCCTTGGTTGATGGTTGTATTTGGTTATTTGATGTTTTCATGATTGACCTTTACATATTGGAAGGTTGGTTAATAGTTTTAAACTCTATTGGTGGTTCTTAAAAATATGGAATTGGAAATATGTATCTCAAAACTGTTGAGCCATGGTTGGCCATTCATACTGTCAAGCCCAAAAGTTGGCCGTTCACTGAATTTTTTTTGCTCCTATCGATGAATTGGAGCTTAGCCACTATGATCTACTTCTACTGGTCAAAGTTACCTCCAGGAGGGTGTGCACACTTAAGGACATAGGGTGAGGGAGTTATAATTGTCCAAGGGGCTGAGAGCCTCATAGCTCTTTGTCAAAATACCGGTGTGTCCAAGGATCGGTGGAAGGATAATAAACTGTGATACAAATTAGTGGAAATTGTTATGTGGTTTACAAAATACAAATGGACTTATATCTCTGGTGAATCTACTATGGTTATGGTATCTTTATGTATAAGTGGTTTGTACTAAGGTATGGATGTGGTGTGTTTCTAGTTGATTATTCTGCTTAATTTATTATGTGAATTAGTTATAATATCTCAGGGATGCTTTATTCAAATGAATTTTACTGGTTAAGATAAGTGTTACTCACTTTTATTGACATTTTCTGGTTTGTGCCCAGTGGCCACTTTGAATGATTGTTTGTTGGCCACAGATTTAGGTGAAGATGGAATCTCTACCTGGATTTCTTGAGCATGGGACGCGGGGGACGATCACATAGAGTTTTAAGAGTTAGTTATCTTGTATATGCTACAGAGTTGTGTATAACAGTTATGTAAAAAAAAATAGACTTTGTATACGAGTCATATGATTTGTAATAACTAGGTGAGTGGTTGAAGCCTTAGCATCCACAGTTGGTGTGGATGTGGTGGTAGCACTCCGGTTTTGTAAGACTTTCGCGGCGGTATTAATGTAAAATGTAAAGAAAATTTAGGGTGTGAAAATCGGGGTGTTACACGAAATAGGTTTGGAATCTAATTTTCTAACTCTAGTGAGTTTAATATAATCTCTGTTCAAATTTAGGACAACACTGACTTTTTCTTGCTTTAGAATTAGAGTTTATTTGTGTTTCTGCCTTCTTACTTGTTCGTTAAGTTTCACATTGAATTTGAACTCAAAGTGAAATCTTTTGATTACTAACATAATAAGAATCTTTCAGGCTACATACCCATAACATTTGAGCCAAAACACTACCGGAAAACATCCACACCGCTGTCCGAGGTTGGTCCGTACCCACGGACGCTACGTCCGGGGCCCCGGACGCCCTATTCGTAACCACGGACGCCCCCTGACGGTGGCGGAACATTTTATTTTTCAAAATGTAGGTTTTCTTCCATAATTTTAATCTTTCTGTTCAACTAGCTTAATTCGGGTCTTGGGTTCGGACATTAGGTCTGTGGCCACGATCATTTTAAAATTTGACCTAATTCAGCTTCCAAAACCTTAGTCCAGATAATTCCGCTTTTCACTTTTCAATTCGGATCGAGAATATTTCTTGGATGTATCTAAGCAATAAGGATGCTCACTCATTAGCTAATATTGGAAGGACTGGTTCTATGGAAGGGATTTGGATAAGTGATGTACCATATTGTGTTATGAAGCTATTTTAATAAAAGTCTTTCCACTTCTTTGAAAAAAAGATTTCTTCTATTCGGTATATGAGTCTCCCCTTTGGTGTGTATGTTTGTCTGGAAATCTTTTCTTCCTAGTGTTGAGCACATATACCCACCTCAATAGTATTTTATTCGAAGTGTTGTTGCATGATCTTATATATGTCCTAACGTTTTAATTAGTTTGAATGAATTCATAGTCCCTTTGTGTGTAGTTCTAACTGTGATGATGGCTAAGTTGTGGGCATTGAGAATGTAGCTGAGTTGGTTAAATCAATTTTATTAGTATTTCCTACGGAATGTAGACTCGAGCTTTTATTGACTTTGTAATTTGTTGTTTCGAGTTTTTATTTTAGACGCATTAATTTACAGTATGGAGAAGCTGGAGCTTGCTCCATATTAGAAGGTGGTATCATGCTACATGTAACAATTTTAGCGGTGCAATAATATTATAAGGAAAATTTGGAAGAAAACACAACAATACAAATAGATTCCTGTATGCGCAAAAAGAAGAAGAAATTCACATTAATCATCATGCCACGTGTCACTCCCTGGTTGGGTGAGTAGGAAAAAAATTCAAAGTATTATAACTTACAAAATATAAATACAAAAATGAAAAAATTTGTACCATTGTTCATCATAATTCTTGCTCTTCGAAACAAGATCCATCATGGATATGTTTTGGTAAACTTAAAATTTTACGTTTTACATTATGATGTGTTTGTGCAAAATGAATCTTATGTTTACATAAAATGAATCAGTGGTGGTACAGAAGTGAATCTTACGTCTTTATGTAAAATGAATCAACAGACTATTATTTGGTATAAAATTATAGTTACTGCTATAAGTATTGTGATAACGGTCCATTAGTATAATAATTATAGTTACTGTAATCTAATGAATTAATAGAGTTATTAAAATCAATTCACGTAAAATCAATTAGTGTTACCGTAGTGAATTTTATGTTTTTACTACTAATAGTGTGTACACTAGTGAATTTTACCATGGGCTCCTTGTAAGGCCGCTTTAGGATTATTATTAGTGTAGTAGTAATTGAGACTAATAAAGTATGACCCTTTGTGTAGTAATTCGTTGCAATTTTGTTTCAGTTCAAGTTTATTTTTCTTTGCAAGTTTATTCTTGTTAGTGAAATCGAAAGAAGGTATCTCATCCCAATGGAAAAACTCCTCCATAAACGCCAATTTGGTTTGGCAGTGTACCCTCTCCAATTCTACTACTAGTAGTTAACAGCCCCCAGCCGAATGTCTACCTTGATGAATCAGGAACGAATAGGAGGGAGTAACTCGCAAAAGCACAACGTTAAGAGCTGTAGATATTGTGTTGTGTAAATATCGGTCTTACATTGTTGCCCTATAGTATACATCTGTTGGGGGAGGGTTTACATACATGCATTATGTGGGCTGAAATATATAAAAACTTGATGGACTATCAGTGGGCTTTAAGTAATACAAGAGAATAGAGCCGGCCCATTACTTAAGTTGTTCATTTTTGCGTGTAATATCTTTCCCATACATAGTGCGGAAACACAAAGAGGGAATGATCGATTTTTCTGTATACTATTGAATAAAAAGATTAAGACAAACCTCTCAACAAAAAAAAAGAGTAAACAATAAACAAAATAGTGAACTTAAAATTCAACTTAGGTTATGATTTGGGATATAGAAGAGGGGAGTAGAACAATTTGTGATGCACCGTTATGACTTACAATAAATCACCCGGTGGGTATAGTGATATGAAGTGTTTTAGCATATGATGTTTACAGAGTCTGACTAGAGAAATGAAATGTTCCTATCTACATCTAATAGGGGTAGGGAACATCACATTACATTACATACCATTATTACTACTACAAACATACACATAAAAAAAAAAACAAAGCAAAAACCATTACTATTGAAGAAGAAAAACAACAACAGCAAAGCAAAACCCCACCCACCAAAGAGAATCACAACAAGTATTTAGTCCTACAAAATGTTACCCCTATGAGTTGGGTTTGGCGGATAACTTTTAACCGTGGGGTTTCCAAATGGCGGGTTAAGGTGTGTCCTACCACCACCTTCATCGTACTGAGTCCTACCTACATCCCCAGCAAAAGGAGGATACATCTGACCGGTGGTGCCATGTGCAAGAGGATTATGATGTTTAGCCTCAAGCTTCTCCGCCGCGTGCTGTGCTTTTTCTGCGTGTAAATGGGCTTTGGCATCTGCTTCTTTTGCCTTCCTCATCTGCCTTGCAATCTCCTTCTCTTCATCTGTTCTTGCTCCTGCCCTTTCCGTCTTCTCTTCCAATATGGCTTCGTAGATCTTAGACTGCGCTTTTGCAGAGCTCGCTACGTCCTTTACCTTCTGCTTTGCTCCTTGCATCGATCGATCTTTTCCGTTTACCTCTTTCCTTCGTTGGTATCGTCACAGCTCTCTCTTTCTCCTTGTTTTCTAATACAACAGCGAATTCACAAGTTCAAGCAACCACCATCTGTTCTCCATATACTTTATACACCCTAGCTCACGGCCGACTCAAAAGTGCCACGCATCAGCCACCTGTCGACAAGGGGAAGCAGCTCTATACACGTGTTGGTTCGAGTGCATTCCCCAGTCAAAAACCCAAACTGGATACAGCTACCCGCCGTGTCGGTTACAACACGTAGGCAATATGCATTAACACCTTACTTTAAGAGTCATCCATATATGTATTTTATTAATATTTAAAAAAGAAGAAAAAGGTGTTATTATAAAAGTAACTGAGTCCACCTATTTTTAAACACCGCTTTTAAATTAAAAGTATGATCTATATACTATATATGTCCGGTTTTTATTCGATGTTTAGAATCTGTCCTTGCCAGGTGCATGTATAGAATTTGATTCTCTAGAAATTGCAATGTGTTCAGAAAATTACGTACATTTCTAAACATCGAACTAGGATATTTGGGGTTCAAATCAAAACTGGTCATTTAACTAAATTAGGGTTTGAGTTTCACGGCCGTCTTGATCATTTTCGAGACCCTGTGCTAAAATCTAAAATACGTCACTTATGGAATTAAATTAATTTAAAATAAAAATTATTAAATTAAAATATGTAAAATCAAACCTCTTATAAAATTTTATTTAAATTAAATTTAGATATTATACAACTTTCTTATGACAAACTCTAAAGAGAGTAAATAAAAATTGGCCCCAAATATAGGGTGCCCTATTCCGTCGGGTTGTTTGTACAGTCAAGTAGCCGCCCTTGACCATAATATTTAACCCATTAGGTAAAGGACCTCTAACGACTAGCTGAAGCTACATTAATGGAGATATTGTCGACCTTAGAAGAGAGAAGATGGAAAGACCGATTGGAAGGAGACTACCGGGGAACAACCAATAAACTAGGAGTTGTCCGAAAATTCTGAAATTGTGGAACCGAATGAACCACATTAAACCGCACATGTTTTCTGTTGTCACATCGGAAAAAAAAATCACCGGTTTTGTTTCAGTACGGATATTGTATTTTCAGAACGGAATAGAGACCCTGGCGCTTGCGCCAGGGTAGAAGGTGGTGTCGATCCACGTGTAAGAATGTGGTTGGGAGAAAAAAAGAATGGAAAAAACAGAACGCGGGCATGCGCGCGACTTCAGACATCGTTTTGCATTGAGTAACAGAATGAAGCGATTGACGATCGATTTGCGCTCGCCTAATTAGAGAGCAAATTTTTCACCTCAAAAATTGCTCAATCTGATCACTCACTCATGGTTGATGACAGAGGAAATTGCACCACTTACGCCACAAATCGCATCATCTATCCGGTCAATCCAATTCACTTTTAGATCACCTCACAACACAACAAAATCATCACCCCTCAATCGCACCAACTGCTTACCGACGATCGATTGTTGCTCACTGATTCTCAAATCAAATTCATCAAGCTAGCATTGGACCAGAATATCAAAGGATTGATAACAAATTCATTAGATAAGTATCACATCAGATTGTCAACTTGCAATGACGATGACAATACGATACGAAAACCTAGACAAAGAACACTGTCAATGAGCTGCAATACAACAGTGGAGACTGATGGTATTGCACTGATGATGAAGAAAATCAACTTTCTCAATTCAGAGTTGAATCTGATGGTATTGCACTATTGTAAATGTATTGATTTACAGTATTTAGCGAAGACTATATCTTCAGTTCTCTTTTGTTAAAGTTAGATATACATTATGTTGTGTTGATGCAAAGTAAATCCTGTTTCATAAGTGAATCAGCAGTGTTTTTATATTGTATCAAATGATTCCAAAAAATGAATCATACGTTTAATAAAAGTGAATTATTGTCTGCTATACTATTATATCTCATATTATAATGTCTTCAAATTAATGATATTTTAGTGCAATGGTGAATCTTATTCTAGTAAAATTTGAATCATCATTGTTACATAAGTGAAGAATTTTCTGGTATAAATTTATATTTAATTACTATAAGTACTGTTTAATAGTAGTGTATTAGTATACAAATTTTTGGTATTGTAGTGTCACAAAGGTGAACTGAATGTTACATTATAATGAACCAATAGTAATATTAAAGTGAATTATTCTCTGCTATAGAACTCGGTTTCAGATTTTGAAAGTTTAAAAATACATTGTGATGCGTAAGTGGAGAGTAAATCTAATGTAGTAGTAAAAGGAATCTGCATTTTTATTGAAGTGAACTTTTTCCTGCTTTGAATTATAGTTACTGTTATATTTGAGCCTTCTACCATACAAGATAGTCAATTCATTGAAGCAGAAACTTCAGAGTTGATAGGCAAAGTGGTAAAAAGTGAAGAAGAAGCATATTAACTGTACAATAATTACGCATACAAGAAGGGGTTTGGTATACGTTGCAAAGAAGAGAAAAAAAGAGTAGATGATAGCATTGTTTTAAGAACATATGTTTGCTTCCAACAAGGAAAAAAAGACGTAAGCCAAGCAGAAAAAAGATTGTTCTCAAAAACTGATTCAAGGAGAGGATGCAAGGCAATGATAGGTTTCAAAACACAAAATGGACTGTTACAAGTCACAAAATGGAACATTCTCATCCGTTTTCTGCTACAAGTGAAGTGAAGTATTTCAGATCTCATAGAAGGGTACCAACTGATACAATCGAACATGTCTCAATCATGAAAAAAAGTGGAATATCGGTTGCTAATTCATACAGATTTTTTAGAACAGAAGCTGGTAGGACTTTAAATGTAGGGTTCTTATAGAAAGATCTCTATGATTCGATGCAGACTGCTAGAACTGCATTTGTGGGAAGTGATTCAAACAACCTGCTTGAAATTTTTAAGTCAAGAAGAGAGAAGGAATTGGATTTTTACTATGATTTCCGGTTAGATGTAGATGGGAGATTGTGCAACTTTTTCTGGAGGAATGGTACAATGAAAGAAGATTACAAGTTGTGGGGAGATCTTCTAGTACATGATACTACATATCGTACAAATAAGTACGATATGATATGTGCACCGTTTCTGGGAATGAACTGTCATGGAAAAAATGTTATGTTCGGATGTGGCTTCCTCTTGAATGAAAAGAATGAATCATTTTTGTGGTTGTTTGGTACATTTCAGAAATCTATGGATTTCATTCAACCACAAACAATTATGACAGACCAATGTGCTTCTATGGATCATGCAATATCGAAGATATTTACAAATTCAAATCATAGATTGTGTGTATGGCATATCATGGAGAATGCGAAAAAACATATTGGTCACCTGATACATCGGAGAGAAGGGTTCAACAGCAAGTTTCAGTACATTTTGAAGTACTGTGAAACAGAAGCTGAGTTCAACCATGTTTGGTTGAGGTAAGGGAACAAATTAAACGATAGTTTTAGATTATGTTGTTTCTAATTGAATTTTATCTCTTAAACTGTAGTGAATCAAATATTAAAGTAAAGTGAACCATAATTGTCATATAAATGAATTATTGTCTGCTATAAAGTTATAGTTTCAAATAATAGTTTTATATGAATGGGGATGTGTTAGTGAACAATGAATCATTAATGTAGTTAAAGTGAATCATTAAAGGTATAAAAATGAAGTAATGTCTGCTATACAGTTTTAGTTTCTGATATGAGCATAGTTTGATAATGGTAGGCCAGTATGAGTTTGTGTAGTTACTGTAATTTTAATATAAATAATAATAACAAACTTGATCTTTAAAAATTGCAGGCTTATAGAAGAGTATCAATGTGCACAAAATTCATGGCTTAACAAGTTGTATCAAACACGTGAGAAATGGTGCAGAGCATTCTTAAAGAATTATTTTTCTGGTGGTGCATTGTCCTCTCAGAGGAGTGAAAGTACAATTCACTCACTTTCTAGGAGGATGAAGAAGACCTCAACACTTACTGAGTTCTACGAAACTTTCTGTAATGTGATTTCAGAATGGCGTGAAATTAAACAATATGATGATTGGAGGTGCTTTAACAGCAAGCCAAACACGATAGCCCCAAATGTGAAACTTCTTTCAGAAGCAAGAGAGGTATACACACACGAAGCTTATAAAATCTTTCAAGATGAGTTTTTGAAAAGTTTAGGGTTGCAGCAAGAAATATAATGAAGATCAGGAGAATGTGGTTTACACTATATGGCAAACTGAGAGTGCAGAAATAAAGCATATGGTGACATTGAAGAAAATGGATTCAAGTGTTTGCTGCACTTGTAAGCTGATTATTGAGGTAGGCATCATTTGCTCACATTGCATACGTATATTACATTTGAGGTGTGTACAAGAGCTGGGAGGAGAATATGTGCTTGATAAATGGAAAAATAAAGCATCAAGAGGGAAAAATCAAACATAAGATGGATGTAATTCAAATTCAGAAGCAACAACAAATTGGAGTGTGATGATGCGCAGAAAATTTGATTACATTCTTGCTGCTACTGAAGAGAACATGGAGACAAGAGGTTTATGTGAGAATGTAGTTCAAAAATTGCAAGAAGAAGTTGAAAAAATGCTATCTACACAAAATGTTCAAAATGGTGATTCAAGCAACAATCAAGAAAGGCCGATAGTCCTTGATCCGCAATGTTCAAAAACAAAGGGAAGAAAAACCAAAAGGATGAAAAGCACAACAGAGAAGATATACAATAGAAGCAAAAGAAGAAACAAGACTGCAGTAAGAACATATCTACAAAATAAAAGTTCAATTAAATCGATGATGAATGTTGATGAAGAAGCACAATTTGTTGGAGTCTCATTTGCACATCCAATAAATGAAGGTGGAATACTGACTAGAATAATTCCAGATTTAGAGAGTACAGAAAATTTTTTGTAAACATTTCAGATTCATTTAGTTGATAAACATGGTATGATACACATTACATGAAAAGGTTCAAATTGTTGATTCTTATGATTCAATTTTGAAGAATAAAAGATTCACATGTTGAATATTCATTTATACACAATGGTTTGTCTTAAAAGTGTTGTAGATAGTTCTGTGTATATTTGGGTATAAATCGTGACAATAATGTTAATTGACAAAGTATATGTTTTCTGGTACGATTTTTAGATTGATTCGTTTTATAGAATAAAAATAATCATTTCAAAGAAACATCTAATGCACTTTCCAGACATGATTCATTTGTTGTAAATAAATGATTCATATTGAGAACCAAAGTGATTCAATTTTCAAATAATAAACTTAAAATCTGTCATAAACAGATCAAGAATAACAAGTGAACACTTTCATAACAGATTGACAATCTGTTAGAGTCTCAGTTGCACATCCAAAAAATGAAAAGGTTCATATTGTTGATACTTATGATTCAATTTTGAAGAATAAAAGATTCACATGTTGAATATTCAGTTATACACAATGGTTTGTCTCAAATGTGTTTTAGATAGTTCTGTGTATATTTGGGTATAAATCGTGACAATAATGTTAATTGACAAAGTATATGTTTTCTGGTACGATATTTGGATTGATTTGTTTTATAGAATCAAATAATTCATTTCAAAGAAACATCTAATTAACTTTCCAGACATGATTCATTTGTTGTAAATAAATGATTAATATTGAGAACCAAAGTGATTCAATTTCCATATAATAAAGTTAAAATCTGTCATAAACAGATCAAGAATAACAAGTGAACACTTTCATAACAGTTTGAAAAAAAAAACCTTTCAAATTCACTTTCCAGAATGGTTCAATTTTTCAGAACCAATGATAGAATAAGAAAAACAAAAAGATTCATAAAGTTATGAAAAATGATATACTTTTTCATACACTTCTAATAGAGTTTCATAACAGATTCTAATACAAAGTTCAACCTCCAACAATTTCATGGCAGCTTCCAAGGTTCTAAAGCAGTCTCATAGAAGATTCATAAGGTTCTGACATCAAACAGTTTCTTCCACTTCTAAAAGAGGATCTACATCTTCATAATACAATCGAAAAGATAACCCTTCTTCAAGTTATTTTTATTAAGAAGAATCTGCACAACATACTGTAACACCTCTAGTCCTAACCTGTTAAAAACGTCGCAAGTCGTAGCAAAATAAATAACGTCGCAGCGGAAAGTAAAAACATCTAACCTTGGTGTTACACGCCGTTACTCACCCTTGTGAGTAACAAGGCATTCTTACTTCATCCAACAACCTTACCTCCTCACACTGTGATGAACAGATACTGAGCACTCTAATTATTACAGACCAATTCCAAACTAAATGAGCAGCTAACTGAATACAACAAACTCTTTATTACAATACCAAATAAAACTTAAGAGTGTTTATTAAAACACAGCAGCTACCCTGTTCCCCGCACTCCGGCTTGTGTCTTCTTTAGTAACCTGAAATGTTTTGCCCATTGAAGGGCTCAGCAATCGAAATGCTGGTATGCTAAATGTAGTCCTAAGTCATCTAGATTCCTTGAGTCTTTTTAGCCATCTTGATATTAGATTCTTTACAAGATATACCGGTTTACAATAATAACAAAAATAACTGTAATATCAAACATTCACACAATAGTCCACCTGCAAACATCAGTGCATAATAATAACCACAACCAGTATTCAATTACCAACAAACCATAATAGAAATCAACAAGATACGCGTATTAAACTGCACTTGTTAGTTGGCCACCTGACCCTTGTCCTTTAACCCACCATTTAAACTTTTCCAATTAATTTCCACCTCAGGCGTCATGTCAAGACAACCCTTAAAACATATTAATGGACAGTAGTCCCCTGGGTTCCAATGGAACCGTTACCAGCTGACCTTATGGCCCTGGATAATATATTGACCGATCCGGTCAAACATGTGCACCAACGGCAGTGCCCTCCGCTATCGTCGAGTGTGGACAATGGATTCCCTTGAGTGACTCCCCATTGAAGTCTCTCGTAGTGATCACGATGCGCAACCAGAAAGTCGAAACAGTCTGGATTCCTCTCTTTATAAGTTAGCCCTTTTGTCAGTGGTACAATAACCAATACTTCAATTAAGACTATAACAGTTGACCATCAGTTAGGTTCAATAATACCTAAAGGTCAGTTAGTCTTCTTTTTTTTTTTCAGTTTAGATGTATAAACTTCCAGTCATAAGACGTTCGCGTATAAATAAAACACAACAGTGTTGAGCAATACAGTTTACAATATCAAATACATAAAATCACAGATATCGCTCTTAAGCAATTAAACACATAATGTTTGGACCTTAGGAAAATCCTTAGGACATTCAGACCACACAATTAACATACCGTTCACCGTGGTAACAGCTAGCTTGACAATTCACGCTCTAGTAATTCTTTCCCGTACGCTGTTATTTATACATGCAATAACGGGTAATATTAATATGGTTGTCCACTAAATATTACAGTACTGTCACTGTAGAGTTTATACTCGTTGTATACTAACTCTGTATGTTCTTTACTTCCCCCTACTATTTAACAGTGGTTCTAGGTAGTCCACCAGTTCATTATTTTATGTGATACTACATGTGATAATGAATTTCTACCTTGTAGTGTATTTCTATTTCATTAATCGTATACCCATAATTATTTCCACTTATCCTTTATGTTATACCATTTGGTTATTTTTATTATAACCACCTTTATTTTATAAACTCTATATTATATTCCTTAATATAGCATATTACATAGTTTTAAATTCCATTCTTTATTAAATTACAACACCATCCTTATTAATTCGGTATTTATATTTTATACCCAACAACTTTTATAAATTACCAAATAACCATATAACTTTTATAATTTACTAAATACCCCAATTAACTTTCGGTAATTACAATCTTTTCATACTAACTTTTATAAATTACAATTAAAGCCCTTAAACTTTCGGTTTCCACTTATATTTTTCTATATTTACATTTTAACCCCAAAACTTTATATAAGTTACATATTAACTTATAAACTATAGTTTTAATATTTAATTTCTTAAAATACCGAAAAGGCCCTTATAGTTTTATTAATTATGAATTCGCCCCCTAATCATTTTGGTTTTTATAACTAAACTTTCATAAATTATATAATCACCCCAAAACTTTTATAAACTTAATATTTTATGTCATAAATCATTTTAACCCAAAGTTTTTGGTCAACACTTTGACCAAGACTTAATTTCATAATTAATACTTTAATATACCAATAAATTCACTTGTAATTCGGCTATACTCCTAAACTTCTCAATAATTACAAAATAGCCCCAAAACTTTATAAAATGTTATTTTAACACTTGTACACTTATTTAAATTCACCAAAATTCATAATATAAATTCCTACCTTATATTATACCATAAATATACCAAATGAACCCTTATGTTCTCGGCAATCACATTTAATACCACAAACTTTTCAAAATTCACATTTTAGCCACATAACTTATCAAACTAGCCATTTAAATACTTGGAGCTATTTTTAATATTCCCAAAATTTATAATATAAGTTAATATACTTATATATTTCGAAAATCACCAAATAGTTCATTATACTCTCGGCTTTAATTTCAACTTACCATATAGTTTTCAAAACTTGATTTAAACCTTATAATAAATACATATAAATGTATATAAGCCATATAACACTTCTAAAAATTATGCTAATGACTTAGAATGATTATAAACTCAAAATAGAACATTTTATCCCTAGAGTATTCGATTTGAACTTATATATATCTTAATAAATTTTTGTGACATAAATATATACCTTAAGGTAATAATCTTACCTTATATGTTATAAACTATTTTCTTGACATTTTAATCCAATGTTTTTTGGCTTTAATATATTTAGAAGTTATACATAATTTTTATAGCAAAATTTGAAGCTTAAAACAAACTTAAGCTTAATAAATCTTAATTATTTAACTTACTCCTTAAATCAAGACAATTCTTGTACTTGATTTCTCCTTGAATTCCAAGCTCCTCCAATGGTATTTTGTTGAAGAACTTTCGGCCTCCACACATAGGTTTAGGAGATCCAAATGTTAGACTTCTAACAAGAATTTATAATTAATATTTGGAGTAGTTTTACAAGAGTTTACCTTAGGAATTTAACAAGGTATTTTCGGTACACCTTGGGAAGATTGTAGATCCAAGTTTCCTTCATGAAATTGAAACACCCATAATCATTATAGCACGTTTAAGTAACTTAATACATTAATATAAACATCTCATAACGTATAACCTAAGACACTAAGGGACATACATATGTCCGTGAACGTACGGGATAGCAAGTCTCATGTTAATATAAAGAGGGGTGCTCACTGGTGTGACGTTAACCAATACAGTTGAGCAAATTAAGTTATTCCCCGTTAAGACATTTGTATACGAAACAAGTGTAACTTATCATGCAAGCCGAAATATTCCCGGTATTCACTACCACATAATAATTGTACTAGATAACATATGTTACGGGAATAGGGTATACGAGCTATGTTACTAGATACAAACTTGTGCAAGTGAAAATATTATAGAAAGGCTTGTGCCTACTGATGTGGACTGGGAGCTAGACATGTTAAGCAACTTAATCAGCCCATGCTTTAGACATTACCTCAACTACCTACGTGCCACCTAATTCTAAAATAGAACTACAAATAAAGAAGTTTTACCCCACCCATGCCATGTGTGCCCGAAAAGAAATTCTGCAAGCCCCACTAACCCCCATTTGATTAATCACCAGCACATGTATT
Organism: Limonium bicolor; assembly: GCA_023374045.1. NCBI lineage: Eukaryota > Viridiplantae > Streptophyta > Magnoliopsida > Caryophyllales > Plumbaginaceae > Limonium > Limonium bicolor. The sequence goes on from CM041779.1 coordinate 222,088,525, forward strand.
ACATCGATGAACACTTGCTAACATACCTATTAGTCTCTCAAATTCCTCCACATGCAACCGGTGCCTTCCCCCTGGGCAGTACGTCAGTATGCTTTGAAATGTTCACAAACTCTCAAGCAATGTCCCCTGCATGCGGGTCATATTCTGCATGGTTCAAAAGTTCCCATGCCCACATACATCTAGCATTCCCTAACCGTCTCTGCATTAAAAAAAAACCCGTACTCATTCCTTCTCTGGTGTGTGGGTGTGATCGATTACAAAACCACTCAACTCCTTTTCACACCCTCCCAATGACCTCACGTGTTGTACCAGTCCAGAGCAGAAGCCTTAGTTCCTATATTCCTCTGGCGCAAGCAGGAAAAGGGAATACCAGTCCCTCCATGGCGGTCTATCCACTTTGCTCTATCATCCCCGATGTTTCCCCTGGTAGATCCTGAGTTGGTTTACGTCTGAAATCTTTACCCCTTGATTCCAAACTCCAGCTCTTCAGCTCTCTCCTACATCTCTGAATGGCGCTGCTCGTAACTCCTAAAAATCTGGAACAACACCGTTCCAAACAACAGATACCCCAATCTAGTCACTATAAACGAGTGTGACAAAGCTCCCAGGAAGACAGCTCCTTTTCGGTTGGAAAACCAACTCAAGCATGCAACGCCAGTTCTTGAGACTCTGGAACAAACGAATTTAGAAGACGTGCCAAGCCTGATTTGAAATTATCACATGGTGAGATCTTAAACCGGTTCTGTCATCTTCTGGTTGTTCTTCTGTTTTCTCATCTCATTCTCGTGCACCAGATGGGGATGGGCTTAAAGACAACTGCACTCTCTTCATTCCCTAGTTGTGTCTACGCTCCTGTTGTGACAAGTCATTGAATGGCTACACCTCATACAACAGGCTGGAGCAGGGGTTGAAATTTTTTCACTCTGCAACCGGTAATATACTTGAACATATCCCTTCTCTGTTGTTATCTTAACAGGAGTTTCTGGCTTCTCTGCTGCGTTAGTGAAGTAAACAGAAAGTCACTAGAGGTAGCTAGGTTGTTCTGCTGTTGCAGAATCCAAAACATAAAAGAATATACATAGATATAAAAACCTGATTAAGTAACAAATGTACCCACTGTCTATGCGATTGATAACAGGTTCTGTGGTCAGGAGAAAATCAGTGTGAGTCATCTTGAGAGACTTGTACAGAAGTGAGCCTTGGTTTTGCAACTTTTCACTTCTGTACAAACAGGTTCCAGAAACGATTTTGAGATTTGCATTGGCTCAGCAACAAACTTAAAACTTGCTGACACACCAGACAGGGGGTAAACAAGCTGGCAATGCTAGAGGAAAAGCAGATAACAACTTAAGAAAAAAAGAATGTAGAAACAGAATGTGCAGAAATTTAAGCCTCAACAACCTGCCTAAGTTATCTACTCGTGAGGGTGTTTTAAAAGAGAAGAAAACAAAACCAAGCTGACATATTAAGAGACAAAAAAATTGAAGTTAAGTTTCAGTTTTATTTATTTCAAGTCGTACAGTTCTGGTGTAAAGAGGTGTTAGAGGTGTAGACATTATTGCTTGAGGTTGTTTAAAGTTTAAAACTGTATGGAGGTATGTATCTAAATGGGTAAACCTGCGGGGGAAACTAGCAGCCGGGTTAAGCAACAAAAATGAAAGATGGAAGTAAATCTTATCAGATTTTCTGTTTCAGGTTTGCATTGTTTTTTTCAGTTTGGTATAACCTTGTTACAGAGGGGTTATTAAGGCTTGAATTGAGTTGCTAATAAGCCAAAACATTTCTAAAAAGATTAAGTAAGGTTATGAATGCGTTGGGAGAGTTTAAAAGACAGACAGGAATCTAAATCAATGACTGCATAGGAGCACATAGACTGAACGTTTCAGTTTTTCTACAACACTTACCGATTCTGTATAGGTGATTTTCAGAGGGGTTGTCCATGTTGTCCTGGTTAGATTGGAGATTTAAATCTTGATAAAACATATAGCTAAGTGGGCATATCGTTTTGGGAAGTTGAAGGCCAGTGGTAGACAGTAAATGAAGTTGAGGGAAATGTTTCACAAAACTTGTTCTTCTTCTTTCTTTCTGTAATTCTTGCTCCTGTGTAGCTGAAATACAAGTGTAGAAGTGTGTATTACCTGCTTATAAACCCAAGACCTAACCAACACACCTAAGTAATCTGTAAAAAAAAAGAAAATTTGGGTGGATTTAGGGACTGATCAATGAACTATAAGGAAGAAGTAATGCACTGATGTGTTTCAGATTTTGGATAAGTCTTGTTTCTGTATGAACGAGTTGCAGTAGAGTTGTCACTGTGGTTTAGGTTGTTTCGGATAAATAAAAACCCGACTAAAGCACTTAGCTAAGAGGGTATATACATTTGGAAGTTTAGAACCCAGGTTAGGCGAGATAAACTGAAGCCAAATGGAATGAGAGACAGGAGGGTGTGTTTCTGTTTGCTGCACTTCGGTTTTTATAAAAAAAAACAGATGACAAGTGGGATATGAGTGTCATATTGGTTTGGGAAAATAAATTTTAAACTTTGCTAATTCTCTTACCTGAGGGAGTAAACGTTTCAGGGGGGAACTAGAAGTGAAATTTATAAGCAGCAAGAGAGACAAAAGAGAAGAATACTCAAGTCATGTTTCAGTTTTTAGTTGCTTCTAGTTTCAGCATTTCAGTTTCATGTTGCCTGAGAACTTGGGTTCCGTATAATTTTGTACAGAGAGTTATAAGGGGTGTTTTTAAACTTACGATATCACTAGAACACCTAACTAGGTAGGTAAGGACTTTGGGATAGTTTAGGGGACAGATTGATAACACAAAAGAATGAAATGGAGAGGAAGTATAAAGATCATGGTTTTTAGATTTTCATTACTCGACTATTTCTGAGTAATTGATTCACAGAGGGTTTAAGAGTGTAGAATTAGTTAATAAAGAAACCAAATCGTATCTAATACATTCAGTTAACTTGGTGAAACACTGTGAGAGGATCAGACATCAGTTGGTTACAACCAGACTGTGTTTTTCTTTATTTTCTTTGCAGTTACAGTTCCTGTATAACTGGGATACGATGGGTGTAGGAGTATAGGATAGGCCTGGAAATGAGCTTAGAACCTGGCCAACATATCCACCTAGGGGTATAAATACCTTGGGAAAAGTTATAAAACAATTCAATGCATCAAAAGAGAAACTCAATGGGAGTATGCACGGATTTAGGGGTTTCGGTTTCTGAAACTTGTGTTCTGTATAAACAGGGTTCAGAGGGGTTTAAAAGGCTGTATGGTTTTTGTAATGGGTTTAAAACGTTGCTAACGTAACTAGGTAAGGAGGGATACACTTGGGGGAAATTGAAAACCAGCTTTGATAACTTGGAGATGGAGTAGGATGAAGTGGTGTCCAAGGGTGGGGGTCTGCTTTGTCCTTTCTGCTTGTAGACTCTATAAAGTTGGGATACAACAATGGTAGGTGTGATAAAACAGGGTAATAATGAGCTCAAGATAACGATAAGCCACTGGTTTGTGTAGGTGTGAATCCTAGGAGGGTTAGAAGTCAAGTTTAATGAGTTACAACGGGAATGAGGGAGGTGGTGAAATCTGGAGATTTAGTAGTCAACTTGGTAATAAATCAACTAGGAGAATGATAGGTTAAGTAAGAACAACTTAGTCGGGGATAGTGTATTTACCAAGACGGGAAATAAAATCAACAACTAAGTAAAGGATAGGAACTTAATTAAAGGAAGGATTCAAGAGCTAGAGAATGTCTGTAAACGTTATCTCTTGAAATAATAAAACTAACTCGTTCCTGTAACGAGTATAGGAGCATAGCGAACGGTCGGCGGGAAACCCTAACGCAATAGAGGACTGCTTCCAAATAAGGTATGGACATGTGTGGTTCGTATGTTGCCGTGTTACACGGCTCGTGTGCTGTGTGCCTTGTTTGACTATGACCACAAGACTAATGCATGAAAATGAATGTTTGTTTTACCGTGCTTATTTGTCTGTTGTGAGCTTGTGTAAAGCATGTGAATGGATTGCTTATGTTCCTTGCTTACCCGCTTGCTATTATTGTGCATATTGCTTGTGCGCACACAGTAGTGTAGTCCCTTCTCGTTGATGAAACCTTGAGACGAAACACAATGAACTTCGTAAACAAACAAAGGAACTACATAAAGGGAAAACTCCTCTTAACTATAGAGGACCCCTAATGACACCCACTATGGTGTCGAACTATCATTGATAACGATAAGTCAATACCCGTTAGAAATGAATAGGGAGACGGACCCTTTGTATCTGGGGTAGAGACCAATAATATTAAGAGGAATAGGGAGACGGACCCTTTGTATCCGGGGTAGAGACCAATAATATTAAAAGAAATAGGGAGACGGACCCTTTGTATCCGGGGTAGAGACCAATAATATTAAGAGGAATAGGGAGACAGACCCTTTGTATCCGGGGTAGAGACCAATAATATTAAAAGAAATAGGGAGACAGACCCTTTGTATCCGGGGTAGAGACCAATAATATTAAAAGGAATAGGGAGACAGACCCTTTGTATCCGGGGTAGAGACCAGTAACATTAAAAGGCATAGGGAGACAGACCCTTTGTATCCGGGGCAGAGGCTAGTAACATTGAAAAGAAACAGGGAGACAGACCCTTTGTATCCGGGGTAGAGACCAGTAACATTAAAAGGCATAGGGAGACGGACCCTTTGTATCTGGGGCAGAGGCTAGTAACATTGAAAAGAAATAGGGAGACAGACCCTTGGTATCCAGGGCAGTGGCTAGTAACATTTAAAAAAAACACAGAGAGACAGAGAGAGAGAGAGCTATCCGGGAATGAAGGATTAGCTATGAGAAGACGTTTTTCAACTTGTGGTGATAAGAGAATTCACAAATAACCCCTAAAGAAACAAGGAGAGATTAGCACCTACATGAGATGGTCACGGAATCCAAACTATATCCCCAGACCTGGTGTAAGGAAAGAGAAAGAAAATACACTTTAAAGGAACAAGAGAAAAGAAATGAAAACACACAACGCTCGAATGATCCCATAGTGAGGATCATGGGTATAACATACCTATGCACACGTTTTAGTACTTACATGATTGTTGTTGCTATACTAGTAGCTCGTTGTGCTTGGATGCGTGTTGATGTGCTATGATGCCAGCATGTTATGCTTGGATGTTTGTTGATATTGCTATGCTACCTTAAAGTGTGTATGATATCATGATATATTGTGGTGTGCTTTACTGCTTTACTATACCATGTAAATTGACTTAATAATATTCGACCAAGTAGTCATGTGGCCCGGCAACATACGGGCTACACACGTTCATACTCAGCGTAGTTTGCTGAGTCCTTCCCAACCCAAATTTTTACAGGTATTATGCCGGACGATAACGGAGCGTAGACGGGAGGGCTACCATGGGGGTAGTCCATCAGGGCGTAACGTTTGAGGATGTGGCTGTATGTTTAATGTACCCGAGATGTAATTCTCAGTTTATAATTTGGCAATTTGTTGTAGACACTCGATATTTAGAATTGTATCTTATATTGTGTATGAGTTTTGGTGAGAGTTGTTTCCAGTCATGCAGACCGTAACTTGATGTCGGTAGAGTGGTCATGTCAATCACGTGGGTGGTTGGCGTCTGTAGCACCCGGATGGAGTTTATACCGCTGCAAAGTTAACTTATGATATTGTCAGACGCTTCATTTAATCTATGTATATTTTATTCGGGGGTGTTACAGAAAGTGGTATCAGAGCGTAGTTACGCTCTGATGACTGGAACAGAGAAGTACCAAGTATAGGAAAGCCTGAATTCGGGGAAACGGGGTTAAGGGTTAGTATGTGAGGCGCGTTAGTTAGGGTTCTTCCTTAATAACTACTGAATACCTAACAGACACTTACGCCCAACCTCTACATCCATAGTTTTCTTAAAACCTAGAGAAAGAACGCCAGAGAGGTAGAAAGCCTCCTCTAACTCGAGAAAACCTGACCTGGCATCTACTTAATGTCATAAAATCAACCCGTGAAGAAAAGACTATACTATACAAAAGACGTTGACAAAAGAATAATACCCGTAGAGGGACCAATTTTAGCGGCAACTTGGGTCGACATGCTTAGCAGTCGATAGGACCCTACCTCACAGGCAAAGAGGACCGAAATACCCCAAAATGTATGAAATAAATAAAGCTCTAATAAGCAAATAATTAAGCCAAGATTGGGATTGAGATAAATTCTGCAATTCGAACACTTGAGAGGGTAATTTAAGAAAACCTCTCATAAAACAATGAAATAAGAGAATATAATTCGAGTCGTAATTACACCATAAAATTGGTACGATCTATAACGCTGAATAAAGCATGACACAATTTTATACACTAAAGTCTAATATTTCGGGATTCAATAAAGTCCCTGCTCCTTCTTTATATTCAATTATTCTTCTATATTCCCCCATCTCAAACAAATGAGACCGGTGACCATTACTGGGTTTCTCTCCTGCTTCTACCACCGGTGAACAAGGAACATATATACATACTTATCAACGTCTCCTTCACACTCTTCTGGTTCGAATTGTTTTATACCTTTGGAACCTAGCAAACGTCCCACGAAGGACAAACATTGCTTATCATCCTTCTACTCTACAACCCTATGATAGCACACCATTGGAATGGACACCAAGTATTACAATATCTAATCGTTAGTTCAGTGTGTGGCATATATGCCCATTTAATCACCATCACTATTTGGTATATGGTTACCCACCGAAACACAAATCAAACAGATAAGAAAATGGCAGTGAATTCGCCACTATGTTCAAACCTCTATCGAGTATACCAAATAAAGAGGAGTTGGGTACAATAAAGAATTAAGTTTCAATCAAGGAGGAACAAATTCCGAAAGAGAAACTGTTAAAACACCCGCAAGCAATGCTACAGGTAATTGTGGAATTAAATTTTATAAGAAGATAAACCCTTTGGATCTTGTGTTCATCATTAACTATGGATATGGAGGAAATGATATGGAGTCTCACTAACGAATACAGTGAGAACATGAAATTAAAACTCTAGTTCCAATAATTAATATGAAATACAACATACTCGCAATATGATATAGTGAACTCAAAACAGGATCGATCAAATCATATATACCAATGTACATACATACATATCAGAAAAGACAAGGTACCAATAAACCCAGGGAGTAAATGGGGTTCAATTAAGGAAGGTCATGATTAGTAAATCGACCATACCTAACTCGAGTTAACAATACAACTCAACGATCGAAAATAGATATTGCGACCTCTGTGGTGATAAATCCGGAGTACCTACCACTCGTTTAGTAGACCAAGGAGGTAAAAAGCTAGACTGTTTCGAGTAAGGGAAACACACAAGGAATAATAATCAGAAAGTAACAAAGAATTAATATAAAGGTTTAGATGTTAATACTAACCCATGAATTGATTACCAGATGACTAGAAACCAGTGGGATAAGAATTCGAATTTGAATAATTGATTGGTTGATTAAATCGGACGTGCAAGGTATAACTTGACCCTGGCCAGGTCAAGCGACACTACGCACAAATTGAGGTGAAGGGGTAGCCCAACATTTACGCTGATCACGTCAGTGTTGGGTGATTCTCGGAACCCCTACAAGTGGACACATAAACTACAAACAGGTGGAAGTTTGTAAGTTGGATAAGTAAAAATGCGAAAGAAACGGTGCGGATACTAGATAATGAAACCACATAACATACATGGATACATGGCCCGAAAATTCGGGGATAAACACCAGGGTGTATAAATATGTGACGACTGGAAATAACGTGATGTTACCAATAACATAGCTGTTAATACATAAAGTATACACTACCGTAATCAAATGCAATAAGTAACCGGTAGAAATCAATTACCGTACTCCGTAATCAAATGCAATAAGTAACCGGTAGAAATCAATTACTGTACTTCATGGCGGGACATAAGAACAATGGTGATGATAAGGGAACTAAATATCCGATGTTAAACAGTATAGAATCATAGAAACTTCTAACATATAAAATTCGGTAACCTTTGACTGAAACAAATTGAAGTCAACCAGCAGTGTCAAGGCCATAAGTGGGCCGAAAATAAAGATCTGTTAGAGACGAAAGACGTCTAATTTGGCTGCAATTATGAGCGGTAATATTAACTAAACATGTCATTGTAAGAATGTCACGTTGGTAACTTTCAAATACTAAGAACTAAATCGTTACTACAGAGAATACATGAATTAAAACCAAAAGGTCAGCGAGGAAGAACAATTCAAATGCTTAAAAGCGCACTAAAAACATGAACTTCCGACCTCCAGAGTAAATAGATAGACAAGGTACAACCCACCGAGATTATGTATAAATTAAAATACCCCATGTCGGTCAAGAGACTTTTACTCCTATACTATTAAGCTATGCACTACCTTAGGAGGCATAGTAAGTGAAAACTAAACCCGAAGATAATCAGAGTTGCACAGCAGAAGCTGGTGGACCGTATATCACATTTCCTAATCGAACAACAAGTGACTTATCTGCCAATACCTTAGACCCAGAAAGGCTAAACCCAAACCCGTTTGTAGATCGGTAAGGATACCGATAAGTGTCTTTAATACAGAAACTAAGCCATTAACATGGTCAAGGCCTTTGATGAAATTATCATGTGAGCTACATGGCGTAGAACTAGAATGCCCCATGGAAATTAAACATCTTGAACCAAGGCTCAAGGATGATATAAAAGGGATTACGTGGGCGTAATCCATTTTAAAGGGGGGTAGGCGCGCTGCGTTTTACTGTACTGTTGCTCGTTTCGTGGTGTTGTTTTGAATGCTATGTGTGTGGAATTGGGTGGAATGCATTGTGGTTATGAATGAATAAATTGTTCATTTGATTGCTGATGAGTACAGTATATGAGTATTACTGGTACATTATAATATTATAGAGAACTTGGTCAAGCCACAGATGTGGCGTGGTGCTTATAAGCACAAATGGTGAAATAGAACTATGGAATTTACGGGACATGATCCCTTGGTTAGAGAGAACGAATTCAGGACTTGATCCTTTCACTATGTGTATTCCTACAACCACACGTTGGTGGTAGGTCTGTGTGTATGAATTGTGCAGAATTGTGTGTGTGTATTGCATTAGGTGTACGATGTGCGATGAATGAATGTTGTGTGCCTTTGGCTTACACCTTAGCATGTTAAATATGGCATAGTGCTCATAAGCACAGTTGGGTAGTGAGAATTTTGATATATATATATCGTGAAAGAATATGGGACTCGTTCCCACGAATTAACGAGAAAGGAAAACATCGGTTAAGGAAGTAAGACTTCGGGACGAAGTCCCTTTTAAGGGGGGTAGGTTGAAACACCCATAATCATTATAGCACGTTTAAGAGCGTTTAAGTAACTTAATACTTTAATATAAACATCTCATAACGTATAACCTAAGACACTAAGGGACATACATATGTCCGTGAACGTACGGGATTGCAAGTCTCATGTTAATATAAAGAGGGGTGCTCATTGGTGTGACGTTAACCAATACAGTTGAGCAAATTAAGTTATTCCCGTTAAGACATTTGTATACGAAACAAGTGTAACTTATCATGCAAGCCGAAATATTCCCGGTATTCACTACCACATAATAATTGTACTAGATAACATATGTTACAGGAATAGGGTATACGAGCTATGTTACTAGATACAAACTTGTGCAAGTGAAAATATTATAGAAAGGCTTGTGCCTACCGATGTGGACTGGGAGCTAGACATGTTAAGCAACTTAATCAGCCCATGCTTTAGACATTACCTCAACTACCTACGTGCCACCTAATTCTAAAATAGAACTACAAATAAAGAAGTTTTACCCCACCCATGCCATGTGTGCCCGAAAAGAAATTCTGCAAGCCCCACTAACCCCCATTTGATTAATCACCAGCACATGTATTACATCGATGAACACTTGCTAACATACCTATTAGTCTCTCAAATTCCTCCACATGCAACCGGTGCCTTCCCCCTGGGCAGTACGTCAGTATGCTTTGAAATGTTCACAAACTCTCAAGCAATGTCCCCTGCATGCGGGTCATATTCTGCATGGTTCAAAAGTTCCCATGCCCACATACATCTAGCATTCCCTAACCGTCTCTGCATTAAAAAAAAACCCGTACTCATTCCTTCTCTGGTGTGTGGGTGTGATCGATTACAAAACCACTCAACTCCTTTTCACACCCTCCCAATGACCTCACGTGTTGTACCAGTCCAGAGCAGAAGCCTTAGTTCCTATATTCCTCTGGCGCAAGCAGGAAAAAGGAATACCAGTCCCTCCATGGCGGTCTATCCCCTTTGCTCTATCATCCCCGATGTTTCCCCTGGTAGATCCTGAGTTGGTTTACATCTGAAATCTTTACCCCTTGATTCCAAACTCCAGCTCTTCAGCTCTCTCCTACATCTCTGAATGGCGCTGCTCGCAACTCCTAAAAATCTGGAACAACACCGTTCCAAACAACAGATACCCCAATCTAGTCACTATAAACGAGTGTGACGAAGCTCCCAGGAAGACAGCTCCTTTTCAGTTGGAAAACCAACTCAAGCATGCAACGCCAGTTCTTGAGACTCTGGAACAAACGAATTTAGAAGACGTGCCAAGCCTGATTTGAAATTATCACATGGTGAGATCTTAAACCGGTTCTGTCATCTTCTGGTTGTTCTTCTGTTTTCTCATCTCATTCTCGTGCACCAGATGGGGATGGGCTTAAAGACAACTGCACTCTCTTCATTCCCTAGTTGTGTCTACGCTCCTGTTGTGACAAGTCATTGAATGGCTACACCTCGTACAACAGGCTGGAGCAGGGGTTGAAATTTTTTCACTCTGCAACCGGTAATATACTTGAACATATCCCTTCTCTGTTGTTATCTTAACAGGAGTTTCTGGCTTCTCTGCTGCGTTAGTGAAGTAAACAGAAAGTCACTAGAGGTAGCTAGGTTGTTCTGCTGTTGCAGAATCCAAAACATAAAAGAATATACATAGATATAAAAACCTGATTAAGTAACAAATGTACCCACTGTCTATGCGATTGATAACAGGTTCTGTGGTCAGGAGAAAATCAGTGTGAGTCATCTTGAGAGACTAGTACAGAAGTGAGCCTTGGTTTTGCAACTTTTCACTTCTGTACAAACAGGTTCCAGAAACGATTTTGAGATTTGCATTGGCTCAGCAACAAACTTAAAACTTGCTGACACACCAGACAGGGGGTAAACAAGCTGGCAATGCTAGAGGAAAAGCAGATAACAACTTAAGAAAAAAAGAATGTAGAAACAGAATGTGCAGAAATTTAAGCCTCAACAACCTGCCTAAGTTATCTACTCGTGAGGGTGTTTTAAAAGAGAAGAAAACAAAACCAAGCTGACATATTAAGAGAAAAAAACTGAAGTTAAGTTTCAGTTTTATTTATTTCAAGTCGTACAGTTCTGGTGTAAAGAGGTGTTAGAGGTGTAGACATTATTGCTTGGGGTTATTTAAAGTTTAAATGAAATACCCCAAACTTAGATATGGTGTTAAGTGATAAAAAAAGTTATAAGGAGGCTAAATAATGCCTTAGAAACATTCCTAACCAAAGAAAACATAAGGAAACACCAAAAGAGCAGTTTAAGCAAAAACATGCTCTAAGCTTGGAGAGACTTGGGTAAGGACCCAAATATTGTTCTAAGACCTTAGTAATATCCTAATGGTCATTTTAAATCAATTAACAAAGAAAACCAAGCTTGAAAACAAGTTAAAACACAAAATGTGCTTTAAGGAGTCTTAAAGCACATTTTTGAAAAATTGTCTTGTAAATGGGTTTTGAGTGGCTAAATGTCCATCATTACTCTTTAATTAACATGTGTACTAATTAGTATCACATTAGGAAGTCTAAATCAATGGGAAATCAAAAATTTCACAAATATGTGCTTTGTTTTGTGAATAGTAATTAAATTAAGCTAGTTATAACATAAGTCAATATAAGTAAGCTAATTGGTCAACAAAGACTAAGTTACCCCTTGCTACTTAATGGGGGCCGGTTTCTAAGGGGATGACTCACCATGTGAGTAAGCTAGATTATTAGTAAATAAGATAGAAATGTACTAGTCACTATTTGTTTTGTAAAGCAACATAAATATCTCACCTTTAATCACCTCTCTCCTCACCTCTTCATTCTCTCTTGTTCCCACGGTTTTTAGCTGCTCCTCTCTTCTTCTCCATTGACGTGAAGAACAACCCCATGCTAGCTCCACCTTCCTGTGTACACTACTTACTCATTTTAGCTCCAAAACCAAAACAAATTACATATTCTTCTTAGTTAGCTCAAGCTCTCTCTTTCTATCTTTTCAAAACTTCAAGAGCTTTGATTTGGTGCCAAGCCAAACCACCATTAGAGGAGGAAACTCAAGTTTGGAGACTCCATTGGCTTCTCCATTCTCTTAAGGTAAAGAAAGTGTAAGAAAAATCTAGGTTTCCATCACTTTTTCTTCATGACCGAAAATATATGCTCATGAGGCTTCATTTTAATGCCTTGTTCTAGCTTGTTTTCTACTCTTCAAAGGATAAAGGAGGTCCTTCTTGCTTCATATCCAAGCTTGTCTTGAGAAACCAAGGTAAAACAATCACCTTAATACCTTAAAGCACATTTTAACCTAGGGTTTGTTCCTTAGGGTTAATGTATTATCTAGTACTCATTGGAGTCATTGGATATTGGTTAGAACATTGGCAAGGAGATATATGTTGGTGACCGAGATTGAGCAAGGAAAAACCTAAGGAAGAAAGTTTGTAAAGCTTGTAAAAGAACAAGGTAAATTACTTACCTTAAGGTGTTTTATTGTTTAAGGGAATGGGATTTGGATATGTGATGAGTTTAGTGTAGAGATTACATTGGGAAAAGGGGTTATAAAACCTAGGAGAAAGAACAATGACTATACTTGTGACCTTGTGATTAAGGAGCCAATGAGAAAAGAGATAGTCAAACAATGTTGAGATGAATTACAAGAAGCATTTTATTTCAATGGGAGCCTTGTTGTGTGTATTCGCAGGTTAAAGGCAAATATATGTGGAAATTCAGTGGTTAAGATTATTGTCATTTAAGGGCCTAAGTGCCAAGCATTTAAGTTTATACACTATGTAATGATGTGGTGTAGTTTTATTGTAAATTGTGGTTAAGGTGTTGTGATGAGAATTTAAGTGATCTTGGTTGTTTGATGGTGAAAAACCAAGTGTTTGGATGTAACTATATACTAGAGAACCCATGGCAAAATTTAGAGGAGAACCTAAGTGTTTGAGATGTTCTAAGGAGATTTCATGATTAAGGAAGTACTAGGAAGTTCTAGAGGTTGTCTTGATGAAAAAGGGAGGGATTAAGGTGTTTAAATGGTTTATAATGACTTAGGCATCACTATGAAGGATTTAGGAATCAAAAGAATGTACTTGAGTATTTAGGACTTAGGCAAATGTTGGTAAACAACTAGGAAGAAAATAATGTGTAGATGGATGGAAGCGTAAGCTTGTGAAGGAACTTTAAGTAAATGCATAAAAGAGTTTTAGATGGAGAAAGATGCTTGGGAGATGATGTTATAGTGGTGAGGAAGCATTTGGCATAGTGGTTACATTAGGTATGAACCACCACATAGAAACCTAGTGAAAAACATTACAAGTGTTGGCATGATTACAAGGGAAAATGCATAATGGCTAAGGTGGATGTTGGTAAGTGATTTAAAGTGTTTAGTGGTTGGCTTAAGGTGTATTTGAGGTGCCCAAATGAGGTTAGAACATACTAGGATATATGAGGAGAAGTTTGGAGTTAAATGAGAATTTAGAAACAAGGTTCTGGAGCCGACCGACCTTAGGGACCGGACCTGCAAGGTCGGTCGAGCTCAGTTTACACTGCCGGAGAAAGTTTTTGGAACCGACCGAACTGGGGACCGGACTTACAAGTTCGGTCGGGCTTGTATTTGTGTAGGAATTAAGTCTCTGGAATGGACCGACCTTGGGACCGGACTTGCAAGGTCGGTCATGCCTAGAATTTTGTACGGGAATAAGTCTCTGGAATCGACTGAACTTGGGACCGGACTTGGCAAGTTCGGTCGAGCTCAAATTCCCACGGGGAAAACTCTCGGGAATGGACCGACCTTGGGGACCGGACTTGCAAGGTCGGTCGGGGTAGAATTTTCAAACAGGTAATATGTTCTGGAATGGACCGACTTGGGTAAGGTCGGTCGGTAAGTTCGGTCGAGCCTTAAACAAAAAAAAGAAATTTTAAATCTAAGGATGATGATTGGTATTAGGGTATGCCATTGGTAGGGCAATGATGATTAGAAACCTAAGAACCTAAGGGGATTAAGTTAAGTTAAGTATAAGTTCATAAGTTTAAGGTTAAGTTGCAAGGTTAAGTTATAAGACTTAAGAAGTGCTAATTGGGGACCACTAAGGGTTAAATAAGTTATAAGTTAAGCAATGTAGATATTTAATCATCTAAGTTGGATGGATATTTTAGGACTTGAAAGTTGGAAACCGGAGGAGTATTAAACAACCGGGACGATCGACGGTGAACGGTACAATCTTTCTTGTGACCTGCTTGCTAACGAGGTGTCCCTCGGCTTGTGTGCTATCTGTTTACTTGCTATGACTAAGACAAGATAAAACATGCAACCGGTTATATTTGTTCTCGTTGTGTATGTGTTTTCTTTACACTAACCCACGAGACTTGAGATTGTTACTAACCAAGTTTAGTACTTACTGAGTTAAGAATAAGAGTTAAGTATTGGTGATTGTTGGTTAATACCCGTTAAGGTTTAACTAACACATGGTGTTTACGATTTCTACTAAACTGGACTTGAGTGAGGAAACCCGGGACTGACTCCGGTCATGCATGCTAAGGAAAGGGGGACGGTATCTGAATCAGATCCGCCCTCCGCTTAAGGACTTGTCTTCGGACTTGTAGCCTAGGGCCGGTTGCCGGCTCAGCTACGCTGGACTCCCGTCCAGGGTAGGTGGCATTAAGATGGTGCGGTAGGATCACCAAAATCCTAGGTTTGAGATTAAGCTACAACCATTCCCTTCCAGGAAAGGTTTGTATACTGAGAATAAGATAAGGTTAAGACTGAGGTAAGATAAGGAACTGAGGTTAAGAAAATAAGGACTAAGGAGGGGGTTACTAACCCGCTTGATAAGGGAACGCTTGTGTCGTTCATTGTGTGCGAGCTATATATGTTCATCTGTGGATTGTTGTTTATTGCACTTCATATCATGCTTGTGTACTTAATCAATTTCCATGCTATCGACAATTAGTCGTCGTAGCCCCGTTAGCTTGGGGGCCATGAGAGGGAGTACCAGCATTCGTGCTGACCCCCTTTGGGGGCTGTTTTTACACTTGCAGGTAAGAGGCCCATGAAGATGCGCCACGAGAGTAGGAGCGGTTAGACTTAGGATGGGTTGTTTATTTTGAGTACGGGTTGCGCTTGTGCTCCCGTCTGTTTATATTGAAACTGATGTAAGGTTGTGATTATGACTTAGTACTTATACTCGGTTGGTTGGTGGTGATTGGTCAGTTGTTCATTTTGGATAAATGTTGTAATATGATAAGGCCGGTATGTTCTAACGATCAGACCGTGGCAAGGTCCAGGTGTTTGTTATTTCCGCTGTGACGAATTCGATTAAGTGTTAAGTTTTGCGATAACCACGATTGGCTTAGGACGGGGTATTACAAAAAGTGGTATCAGAGTGTATTTACGCTCTGATCAAGAAATACCGGACATAAGAAACCACCGAGTTAGGATATAAGTTAAGGAATAAGTGATGGGTGAAGGGTGTGAGAAGTTAGAGTGAGTAGAGTCAGATGACCACTAACAAGTGTGGATCGTCTTTACCGTCTACGGACGTTATAAATTCGTTAACCGAAACAGTGGTGGATGCGAATCTAATGTGAGTTATGCTTGTTCAGATGGCAGGACGTCCTAGAGGAGGCCGAGGTCGTGGCCAGGGCGATGATGCTTCAGGGATACCGGGAGGGCAGACGATCGCCGAGATCGTGGCTGCCGCATTAGGGCACATGGGCTATCAGCCTGGTGTGGGTGCACCACCTCCACCGCCACAACCTCGGGAACCGAATTGGGTGAAGAGTCTTGCAGACCTTCGACCCGCACACTTTAAGGGGGAGACCGATCCCGCCAAGCTTGAGGCGTACATCTCCGAGTTGGAGACCGCCTTTGAGACCCTTGACGTCCCTGCTGGGATCAAGGTGCGTCTGGCTGCTTTCTATCTGAAGGGGGCGGCAGGCGATTGGTGGAAGCTGGTGAGGGCCGAGCATGTGGCCAATCCAGAGTTCGGCTGGGAGCAGTACACCGCCTTGCTACGAGCAAAGTACTACCCCGCCCATGTCCAGACGAAGAAGCGCTTGCAGTTGGATGCGCTTAAGCAGACCGACAAGATGACGGTGGACGAGTATTACTCAGAGTTCACCGCCTTGCTCCGTCTTCTGCCAGGTCTTGGATATTCAGACCAGATCCTGGTGGACCGCTTCTATGGCGGGCTTAGCCATCGACTCCGCTACGGCATGGGGCCGACGAGTTACACTACCTTGCAGGTAATAAGAATGATTGAGATTTGAGTAAGTAAATGAGTAAGATTTAGATTATGAGAAATAAGAGTGACTAATACTGTGGAAAGCAGGAGTGCTATCATGCCGCTGCTAAGGTTGAGATAACCGTCCAGCTGAGGGACGAGGAGAATGCTAAGAGGAAGAGTGCTGGTAAGAGCACGGAGAGCCAAGGGCAAGGTGGGTACAAGAAACAGAAGTACCAGCCTCAGGCCCAGAAAAGTCAGAATCAAAAGGGGAAGGAGGAAAAGGAGAAGGCTCCGGAAGAGCCATTGAAGTTGACGTATGCTTACGCAGCTACACCCCTGCGCTCTAGGGCGCCAAAGGGTAAGGGATTGGTATTGATTGAGTTAAGAAACAATTAGTAACCGTTTGAGATATGAGTATTGATATTGTGAATGATCAGGATCTGAGACTGAGAAGGGAGCCGGTGGTGGCTACCAGCGACGCTACATCTGTAGGTGGTGTCACAGGGACCACCCCGGGCTCGATTGCAAGGGGAATAAGGTGGAGTGCAACTATTGTGGGGTATACGGACACCGAGCATATGAGTGCTTCCGGAACCCTGCTAGCAGAGCCTATAGGCTCGATACTAGGGGCAAGGGCAAGACCGATCAGGAGCTGGATCTGACGGTCAGAGGAAGGTGCACCAAGCTGCAGACAAGAACCCACGGGTGACCCAGAAGTCGGGACCCACACTACACTTGGTGGACCGGGACGATGAGCCTGAACCCTCATCGAGGCCAGGTACCGCTATAACCATTTAGTGATAAAACTGCCTGCTTACCGCATTATCATGCATGTTTGGTGAATAATTGAGTTAAGTAAGAATGAGATGGGATTAGAACTTAAGTAAGATATAACCTACTACCACTTTAGGAAGCTTCAACATCTGCTATCCAATACCATTTACACCTAACCCGGAGCACACCGACATCGAAACCATAGACTTTCCAACCGAACAATGTCAGGTTATCCGCCCAGGTATGATTTTATTAAGGGGATACTTGACACCCGAAGCGCAAATAGCCATCATCAGGAGATGCAGTCAACTAGGAATGGGACCGGGAGGTTTTTACACACCGGAGTACCCAGGGGGAGCAAGGATGAAATTAAAAATGATGAGCTTAGGCAAGGATTGGAATCCGTATGCCAAGAACTACCAAACCACGAGGATGCAAGATGGAGTCTCACCACCGGGGATACCCGAAGAGTTCCATCCAGTTATTACACAAGTCGTGGAAATCGCTCAGCAAGTGGAAGCTGAACCGATTCCAGACATTCAAGCAGACATTTGCATTGTGAACTTCTACGAGAAGGATGGGCGACTTGGACTACACCAGGATAAGGACGAGACAGGAGTCTCTCGAAAGAGGGATACCCGTAGTGTCTTGGTCCATTGGGGATGATGCAGAGTTTTTATACGGCGAGCAGAAGCGTGCGGACCGTGCAATAAGTTGGTACTTAAGTCTGGAGATGTATTAGTTATGGGAGGAGAATCAAGGATGTTATACCATGGGATTAAGAGAATCAAGTTGAATACAGCACCGTCAGCAGTAATCAATGCGACGCATATGAGACCTGGGAGATTAAACCTAACCTTTAGACAATATTAGTCATGTAATGTTAGAATGAGATGAGGAATGAGATGTAAGATTGAAGCACATGTTGTAAACAGGATGGTTATGAATAAAATAACAGTGTTGTTCATATAAATTGTTACGACTCTTGTTATACCATCAATACTCATGAAGCTTGTGAACACAATTAGGTTATGGACTCGGTACGGAAGGTGCGCTAAGCATACTTACAGAGGCACAGGCCGACGCCAGCGGTACTATCCTCACCGGCACCTTTCCGATTAATGGGATTGAGGCATCAGTTCTCTTCGACTCAGGGGCCTCGCATACCTTTGTCTCGGCATCATTCGCGAGCAGGTTGGGGCTAGACGCTGATGAGCTACCCGACTTCACGGTTACGCTCCCGTCTAAGGAGAAGGTTCGTTGCACTCGTTACTACCGAGGAGCCATTGTCAGAATTAAGGGAGAAGACTTTCCAGTCAGTTTTATTGAGTTCAGTGAGCTAGGATTTGATGTTATCTTCGGGATGAACTGGTTGGAGCGACACAAGGGACGTATCCTCTGCCCGAGCATAGATTGCTGCTCAGGAGTCCGTCTGGGGTAACAATATCATACCGCCAGAGGCCCAGAGAGCCTTCGACTAAGATCATCACCGCCATGGCAATGTATAAGGAATTGAGGAGAAAGGAAGAAGTGTACCTCTGCTATGTACAGGACATAGAGAGAGACCCCGAGTTCGACCCCGACTTACCGGTAGTGTCGGAGTTCCCCGACCTATTTCCACGGGAACTGCCCGGCATGCCACCCACTCGGGAGGTAGAGTTCACCATCGAGCTGCTACCTGGTACCGGACCGATAGCCAAGGCACCATACCGTATGGCTCCGGCAGAAATGAATGAGTTAAAGGAACAACTGAAGATTGTTAGATAAGGGATTTATAGACCAAGTGTGTCACCATGGGGAGCGCCAGTCCTCTTCGTGAAGAAGAAGGATGGTAGTCTCCGCCTCTGCATCGACTACAGAGAGCTGAATGCAGTGACAGTGAAGAATAAGTACCCACTACCCCGCATTGACGATCTGTTCGATCAGTTGAAGGGAGCATCTGTGTTCTCCAAGATTGATCTCAGATCGGGGTATCATCAGATAGCCATTAAGGAGGGAGACATTGAGAAGACGGCATTCCGGACACGATACGGCCACTATGAGTTTACAGTGATGCCGTTCGGTTTGTCGAACGCACCGGCGAAGTTTATGGATCTGATGAACCGCTTGTTCCGGGAGCAGCTGGACAAGTCGGTTGTGGTGTTTATTGATGACATTTTGATATACTCGAAATCTAAGGTTGAACATGAGGAACATCTGAGGAGAGTATTAGAGATATTGAGGGAGAACCAGCTATATGCTAAGTTCTCCAAATGTGAGTTTTGGCTTGACCAGGTTTCTTTCCTAGGTCATGTCATCTCGGATGCTGGGATCTCAGTGGATCCAGCAAAGATTGATGCCGTACGTACTTGGCCAAGACCGAAGACTGTTACCGACATCCGGAGCTTTCTCGGTCTGGCAGGTTACTACAGGAGGTTTGTTAAGGATTTCAGCAAGGTCGCGAAGCCGATGACCAGTCTGATGAAGAAAGATGCACCGTTCTTGTGGACGACTGACTGTGAGAAATCATTTCAGAGTTTGAAGGACTCACTGACCACTGCACCGGTTCTGACCATTCCAGACGGTACAGAGGGCTTTGAGGTTTATTGTGATGCATCCGGCAGAGGGCTGGGTTGCGTGCTCATGCAACATGGCAAAGTGGTGGCATATGCCTCACGCCAGTTGAAGAAACATGAGGAGAACTACCCCACACCTGATTTGGATCTGGGAGCTGTAGTCTTCGCTTTGAAGATATGGCGCCACTACTTATATGAGGTTAGTGTGACAATCTACACCGATCATAAGAGTTTGAGATACATATTCACTCAGAAGGAGTTGAATCTTCGACAGAGGAGATGGTTAGAGTTTCTGAAAGACTATGACATTGACCTCTAGTATAAAGAGGGAAAGGCCAATGTTGTAGCAGACTCCCTGAGCCGTCGAGCACACTCACTCCATTCGCTAGTTTCTTTCTCCAGCTTGGTTGATGAGGTGCGAGAGGCTCAAAGGACAGATGAGTACATGAGGGAGGTCAGACAGAAGCTGACAGATGGTACCTTTGAGAGTCAGAAATACGACTTCAGACTTCACGACGATGATCTGATCAAACTTAAGGGCCGGTTATGCATACCACGGGGCAACACGGATCTGAAGACCGATACTTAGGGAATCACACTGTTCTTCAGTTTCCATCCATCCGGGAGCCTCTAAGATGTATAAAGACATGAAGAGATACTTCTGGTGGTCGGGGATGAAGACAGATGTTACCGAGTTCGTCTTGAGGTGTCTCATGCCAGAAGGTAAAATTCGAGCACCGACGACCGGGCGGAATGGTACAGTCGATGCCAGTTCCGGAGTGGAAGTTCCATGATATCTCCATGGACTTTGTAGTTGGACTCCCACCTGCTAGGGGAGGTCTCAACATGATATGGGTGGTGGTGGATCGCCTTACCAAAGTAGCCCGATTCATACCGATGAAGGATACTTGGAAGGTGACCAAATTAGCTGAGTTGTTTGAGAAAGAAATCATGAGACATCACGGGATACCAAAGACCATAGTGTCAGATAGAGATACCAGATTCCTTTCGAGGTACTGGAGAGCTACCAGAGAAGCGTTGGGTACAGAACTCAAGCTGAGTACCGCGTTCCATCCTCAGACAGATGGTCAGACTGAGCGTACTATTCAGACACTCGAGGACATGCTGAGGGCATGTGCCTTAGACTTCCAGGGCAGTTGGATTGACAGACTACATGATCGAGTTTTCATACAACAACAGCTATCACGCTTCGATCAAGATGGCACCTTTTCAAGCGTTGTACGGTAGACCATGTCGTACACCGCTCTGCTGGGATGAGTCGAGTGAGACGGTCATTATAGGACCAGAGTACTTAGAGCAAGTTAAGGCTGAAGTTCAGCAAATCAGGGAGAACATGAAAGCTGCTCAAGATAGGCAGAAGTCGTATGCTGATGTTCGACGACGGGACCTGGAGTTCGCAGTGGGCGACCAGGTATTTCTGCGAGTTTCACCGATGAAGGGTGTATTCAGGTTTGGGCAGAAGGGCAAATTAAGCCCGAAGTTTGTTGGTCCTTATGAGATTACGGAGCGGGTGGGCCCGGTTGCTTACAGGTTGAATTTACCTGCTGAACTGGGTAAAGTGCATGATGTTTTCATGTTTCACAGCTAAAGAAATACATGCACCACCCCTCCCATGTGTTAGAACCTGAGAGGTTGACATTAGAACGAATATGAGATCCAGTGGAGACTCCTCAGAGAATCTTGGACAGTAAGACTAGGGACACTCGCCACAAGTCAGTACGACTGGTGAAGGTTCTCTGGTCTAACCAGGATGTCGAAGAGGCCACGTGGGAATTAGAGGATAAGATGAGGGCGAAGTACCCTTCTTTGTTTACTGACTAGATCGTCGTATAGGGTACGGGGCGTACCCCTTTTTAAGGGGGGTAGAGCTTCCTCGCTTTTGGTTAGGAAACGAACTTGTTGTTTGTTGGTTTGTTTAAGATGTGAATTTGTGTAAGTTGCTACACTTTGGTGTTAAGTTTGAGTTATGTATAATACTTATGTATTGTATTTGAGATGACCTTCGAGTCTTGGATGTGTGAATGTGAATATAAGATGTGGTGTTAAGATTAAGGGAATTGAGTACCGTGAATGGTTAAGCATATATGTGAACTTTGGGGACAAAGTTCTTTTAAGGGGGGTAGATTGAAATACCCCAAACTTAGATATGGTGTTAAGTGATAAACTAAGTTATAAGGAGGCTAAATAATGCCTTAGAAACATTCTAACCAAAGAAAACATAAGGAAACACCAAAAGAGCAGTTTAAGCAAAAACGTGCTCTAAGCTTGGAGAGACTTGGGTGAGTACCCAAATTGTTATAAGACCTTATTAATATCCTAATGGTCATTTTAAATCAATTAACAAAGAAAACCAAGCTTGAAAGCAAAGTTAAAACATAAAATGTGCTTTAAGGAGTCTTAAAGCACATTTTTGAAAAATTGTCTTGTAAATGGGTTTTGAGTGGCTAAATGTCCATCATTACTCTTTAATTAACATGTGTACTAATTAGTATCACATTAGGAAGTCTAAATCAATGGGAAATCAAAAATTTCACAAAATATGTGCTTATTTTGTGAATAGTAATTAAATTAAGCTAGTTATAACATAAGTCAATATAAGTAAGCTAATTGGTCAACAAAGACTAAGTTACCCCTTTCTACTTAATGGGGGCCGGTTTCTAAGGGGATGACTCACCATGTGAGTAAGCTAGATTATTAGTAAATAAGATAGAAATGTACTAGTCACTATTTGCTTTTGTAAAGCAACATAAATATCTCACCTTTAATCATCTCTCCTCACCTCTTCATTCTCTCTTGTTCCCACGGTTTTGAGCTGCTCCTATCTTCTTCTCCATTGACGTGAAGAACAACCCATGCTAGCTCCACCTTCCTGTGTACACTACTTACTCATTTTAGCTCCAAAACCAAAACAAATTACATATTCTTCTTAGTTAGCTCAAGCTCTCTTTCTATCTTTCAAAACTTCAAGAGCTTTGATTTGGTGCCAAGACAAACCACCATTAGAGGAGGAAACTCAAGTTTGGAGACTCCATTGGCTTTCCATTCTCTTAAGGTAAAGAAAGTGTAAGAAAATCTAGGTTTCCATCACTTTTTCTTCATGACCGAAAATATATGCTCATGAGGCTTCATTTTAATGCCTTGTTCTAGCTTGTTTTCTACTCTTCAAAGGATAAAGGAGGTCCTTCTTGCTTCATATCCAAGCTTGTCTTGAGAAACCAAGGTAAAACAATCACCTTAATACCTTAAAGCACATTTTAACCTAGGGTTTGTTCCTTAGGGTTAATGTATTATCTAGTACTCATGGAGTCATTGGATATTGGTTAGAACATTGGCAAGGAGATATATGTTGGTGACCGAGATTGAGCAAGGAAAAACCTAAGGAGAAAGTTTGTAAGCTTGTAAAAGAACAAGGTAAATTACTTACCTTAAGGTGTTTTATTGTTTAAGGGAATGGGATTTGGATATGTGATGAGTTTAGTGTAGAGATTACATTGGGAAAAGGGGTTATAAAACCTAGGAGAAAGAACAATGACTGACTTTGTGACCTTGTGATTAAGGAGCCAATGAGAAAAGAGATAGTCAAACAATGTTGAGATGAATTACAAGAAGCATTTTATTTCAATGGGAGCCTTGTTGTGTGTATTCGCAGGTTAAAGGCAAATATATGTGGAAATTCAGTGGTTAAGATTATTGTCATTTAAGGGCCTAAGTGCCAAGCATTTAAGTTTTACTTGTGACCTTGTGATTAAGGAGCCAATGAGAAAAGAGATAGTCAAACAATGTTGAGATGAATTACAAGAAGCATTTTATTTCAATGGGAGCCTTGTTGTGTGTATTAGCAGGTTAAAGGCAAATATATGTGGAAATTCAGTGGTTAAGATTATTGTCATTTAAGGGCCTAAGTGCCAAGCATTTAAGTTTATACACTATGTAATGATGTGGTGTAGTTTTAGTGTAAATTGTGGTTAAGGTGTTGTGATGAGAATTTAAGTGATTTGGTTGTTTGATGGTGAAAAACCAAGTGTTGGATGTAACTATATACTAGATAACCCATGGCAAAATTTAGAGGAGAACCTAAGTGTTTGAGATGTTCTAAGGAGATTTCATGATTGAGGAAGTACTAGGAAGTTCTAGAGGTTGTCTTGATGAAAAAGGGAGGGATTAAGGTGTTTAAATGGTTTATAATGACTTAGGCATCACTATGAAGGATTTAGGAATCAAAAGAATGTACTGAGTATTTAGGACTTAGGCAAATGTGGTAAACAACTAGGAAGAGAAAATAAGTGTAGATGGATGGAAGCGTAAGCTTGTGAAGGAACTTTAAGTAAATGGATAAAAGAGTTTAGATGGAGAAAGATGCTTGGGAGATGATGTTATAGTGGTGGGAAGCATTTGGCATAGTGGTACATTAGGTATGAACCACCACATAGAAACCTAGTGAAAAACATTACAAGTGTTGGCATGATTACAAGGGAAAATGCATAATGGCTAAGGTGGATGTTGGTAAGTGATTTAAGTGTTTAGTGGTTGGCTTAAGGTGTATTTGAGGTGCCCAAATGAGGTTAGAACATACTAGGATATATGAGATGAAGTTTGGAGTTAAATGAGAATTTAGAAACAAGGTTCTGGAGCCGACCGACCTTAGGGACCGGACCTGTAAGGTCGGTCGAGCTCAGTTTACACTGCCGGAGAAAGTTTCCGGAACGAACGAACTTGAGGACCGGACTTACAAGTTCGGTCGGGCTTGTATTTTGTGTACGAATTAAGTCTCTGGAATGGACCGACCTTGGGACCGGACTTGCAAGGTCGGTCATGCCTAGAATTTTGTACGGGAATAAGTCTCTGGAATCGACCGAACTTGGGACGGACTTGGCAAGTTCGGTCGAGCTCAAATTTCCCACGGGGAAAACTCTCGGGAATGGACCGACCTTGGGGACCGGACTTGCAAGGTCGGTCGGGGTAGAATTTTCAAACGGTAATATGTTCTTGAATGGACCGACCTTGGGTAAGGTCGGTTGGTAAAGTTCGGTCGAGCCTTAAAAAAAAAAAGAAATTTTAAATTCTAAGGATGATGATTGGTATTAGGGTATGCCGCTGGTAGGGCAATGATGATTAGAAACCTAAGAACCTATGGGGATTAAGTTAAGTTAAGTATAAGTTCATAAGTTAAGGTTAAGTTGCAAGGTTAAGTTATAAGACTTAAGAAGTGCTATTGGGGACCACTAAGGGTTAAATAAGTTAAATAAGTTAAGCAATGTATATATATTTAATATAGTTGGATGGATATTTTAGGACTTGAAAGTTGGGAAACCGGAGGAGTATTAAACAATCGGGACGATCGACGGGTGAACGGTAACTTTCTTGTGACTGCTTGCTAACGAGGTGTCCCTCGGCTTGTGTGCTATGTTTACTTGCTATGACTAAGACAAGATAAAGCATGCAACCGGTATATTTGTTCTCGTTGTGTATGTTTTTTCATTTACCTAACAACGAGACTTGAGATTGTTACTAACCAAGTTTAGTACTTACTGAGTTAAGACTAAGAGTTAAGTATTGGTGATTGTGGTTATACCCGTTAAGGTTAACTAACACATGGTGTTTACGATTTCTACTAACTGGAACTTGAGTGAGGAAACCCGGGACTGACTCCGGTCATGCATGCTAAGGAAAGGGGGACAGTATATGAATCAGATCCGCCCTCCGCTTAAGGACTTGTCTTCGGACTTATTGCCTAGGGCCGGTTGCCGGCTCAGCTACGCTGGACTCCCGTCCAGGGTAGGTGGCATTAAGATGGTGCGGTAGGATCACCAAAATCCTAGGTTTGAGATTAAGCTACAACCATTCCCTTCCAGGAAAGGTTTGTATACTGAGAATATGATAAGGTTAAGACTGAGGTAAGATAAGGAACTGAGGTTAAGAAAATAAGGACTATGGAGGGGGTTACTAACCCGCTTGATAAGGGAACGCTTGTGTCGTTCATTGTGTGCGAGCTATATATGTTCATCTGTGGATTGTTGTTTATTGCACTTCATATCATGCTTGTGTACTTAATCAATTTCCATGCTATCGACAATTAGTCATCGTAGCCCCGTTAGCTTGGGGGCCATGAGAGGGAGTACCAGCATTCGTGCTGACCCCCTTTAGGGGCTGTTTTTACACTTGCAGGTAAGAGGCCCATGAAGACGCACCACGAGAGTAGGAGTGGTTAGACTTAGGATGGGTTGTTTATTTTGAGTACGGGTTGCGCTTGTGCTCCCGTCTGTTTATATTGAAACTAATGTAAGGTTGTGATTATGACTTAGTACTTATACTCGGTTGGTTGGTGGTGATTGGTCGGTTGTTCATTTTGGATAAGTGTTGTAATATGATAAGGCCGGTATGTTCTAACGATCAGACCGTGGCAAGGTCCAGGTGTTTGTTATTTCCGCTACAACGAATTCGATTAAGTGTTAAGTTTTGTGATAACCACGATTGGCTTAGGACGGGGTATTACATTAAAACTGTATGGAGGTATGTATCTAAATGGGTAAACAAGCGGGGGAAACTAGCAGCCGGGTTAAGCAACGGAAATGAAAGATGGAAGTAAATCTTATCAGATTTTATGTTTCAGGTTTGCATTTTTTTTTTTCAGTTTGGTATAACCTTGTTACAGAGGGGTTATTAAGGGTTGAATTGAGTTGCTAATAAGCCAAAACATTTCTAAAAAGATTAAGTAAGGTTATGAATGCGTTGGGAGAGTTTAAAAGACAGATAGTGAATCTAAATCAATGACTGCATAGGAGCACATAGACTGAACGTTTCAGTTTTTCTGCAACACTTACCGATTCTGTATAGGTGATTTTCAGAGGGGTTGTCCATGTTGTCCTGGTTAGATTGGAGATTTAAATCTTGATAAAACATCTAGCTAAGTGGGCATATCATTTTGGGAAGTTGAAGGCCAGTGGTAGACAGTAAATGAAGTTGAGGGAAATGTTTCACAGAACTTGTTCTTCTTCTTTCTTTCTGTAATTCTTGCTCCTGTGTAGCTGAAATACAAGTGACGTATAAGTGTGTATTACCTGCTTATAAACCCAAGACCTAACCAACACACCTAAGTAATCTGTAAAAAAAAAGAAAATTTGGGTGGATTTAGGGACTGATCAATGAACTATAAGGAAGAAGTAATGCACTGATGTGTTTCATATTTTGGATAAGTCTTGTTTCTGTATGAACGAGTTGCAGTAGAGTTGTCACTGTGGTTTAGGTTGTTTCGGATAAAAAAAACCCGACTAAAGCACTTAGCTAAGAGGGTATACATTTGGAAGTTTAGAATCCAGGTTAGGCGAGATAAACTGAAGCCAAATGGAATGAGAGACATGAGGGTGTGTTTCTGTTTGATGCACTTCAGTTTTTATAAAATAAAACAGATGACAAGTGGGATATGAGTGTCACATTGGTTTGGGAAAATAAATTTTAAACTTTGCTAATTCTCTTACCTGAGGGAGTAAACGTTTCAGGGGGGAACTAGAAGTGAAATTAATAAGCAGCAAGAGAGACAAAAGAGAAGAATACTCAAGTCATGTTTCAGTTTTTAGTTGCTTCCAGTTTCAGCTTTTTAGTTTCATGTTGCCTGAGAACTTGGCTTCCGTATAATTTTGTACAGAGAGTTATAAGGTGTGTTTTTAAACTTACGATATCACTAGAACACCTAACTAGGTAGGTAAGGAATTTAGGATAGTTTAGGGGACAGATTGATAACACAAAAGAATGAAATGGAGAGGAAGTATAAAGATCATGGTTTTTAGATTTTCATTACTCGACTGTTTCTAAGTAATTGATTCACAAAGTGTTTAAGAGTGTTGAATTAGTTAATAAAGAAACCAAATCGTATCTAATACATTCAGTTAACTTGGTGAAACACTGTGAGAGGATCAGACATCAGTTGGTTACAACCAGACTGTGTTTTTCTTTATTTTCTTTGCAGTTACAGTTCCTGTATAACTGGGATACGATGGGTGTAGGAGTATGGGATAGGCCTGGAAATGAGCTTAGAACCTGGCCAACATATCCACCTAGGGGTATAAATACCTTGGGAAAAGTTATAACACAATTCAATGCATCAAAAGAGAAACTCAATGGGAGTATGCACGGATTTAGGGGTTTCGGTTTCTGAAACTTGTGTTCTGTATAAACAGGGTTCAGAGGGGTTTAAAAGGTTGTATGGTTTTCGTAAGGGGTTTAAAACGTTGCTAACGTAACTAGGTAAGGAGGGATACACTTGGGGGAAATTGAAAACCAGCTTTGATAACTTGGAGATGGAGTAGGATGAAGTGGTGTCCAAGGGTGGGGGTCTGCTTTGTCCTTTCTGCTTGTAGACTCTGTAAAGTTGGGATACAGCAATGGTAGGTGTGATAAAACAGGGTAATAATGAGCTCAAGATAACGATAAGCCACTGGTTTGTGTAGGTGTGAATCCTAGGAGGGTTAGAAGTCAAGTTTAATGAGTTACAACGGGAATGAGGGAGGTGGTGAAATCTGGAGATTTAGTAGTCAACTTGGTAGTAAATCAACTAGGAGAATGATAGGTTAAGTTAGAACAACTTAGTCGGGGATAGTGTATTTACCAAGGCGGGAAATAAAATCAACAACTAAGTAAAGGATAGGAACTTAATTAAAGGAAGGATTCAAGAGCTAGGGAATGTCTGTAAACGTTATCTCTTGAAATAATAAAACTAACTTGTTCCTGTAACGAATATAGGAGCATAGCGAACGGTCGGCGGGAAACCCTAACGCAATAGAGGACTGCTTCCAAATAAGGTATGGACATGTGTGGTTCGTATGTTGCCGTGTTACACGGCTCGTGTGCTGTGTGCCTTGTTTGACTATGACCACAAGACTAATGCATGAAAACGAATGTTTGTTTTACCGTGCTTATTTATCTGTTGTGAGCTTGTGTAAAGCATGTGAATGGAATGCTTATGTTCCTTGCTTACCCGCTTGCTATTATTGTGCATATTGCTTACGCGCACACAGTAGTGTAGTCCCTTCTCGTTGATGAAACCCTGAGACGAAACACAATGAACTTCATAAACAAACAAAGGAACTACATAAAGGGAAAACTTCTCTTAACTATAGAGACCCCTAATGACACCCACTATGGTGTCGAACTATCATTGATAACGATAAGTCAATACCCATTAGAATGAATAGGGAGACGGACCCTTTGTATCCGGGGTAGAGACCAATAATATTAAGAGGAATAGGGAGACGAACCCTTTGTATCTGGGGTAGAGACCAATAATATTAAAAGAAATAGGGAGACGGACCCTTTGTATCCGGGGTAGAGACCAATAATATTAAGAGGAATAGGGAGACGAACCCTTTGTATCTGGGGTAGAGACCAATAATATTAAAAGAAATAGGGAGACGGACCCTTTGTATCCGGGGTAGAGACCAATAATATTAAAAGGAATAGGGAGACGGACCCTTTGTATCCGGGGTAGAGACCAGTAACATTAAAAGGCATAGGGAGACGGACCCTTTGTATCCGGGGCAGAGGCTAGTAACATTGAAAAGAAACAGGGAGACGGACCCTTTGTATCCGGGGTAGAGACCAGTAACATTAAAAGGCATAGGGAGACGGACCCTTTGTATCCGGGGCAGAGGCTAGTAACATTGAAAAGAAATAGGGAGATGGACCCTTGGTATCCGGGGCAGTGGCTAGTAACATTTAAAAACAACGAGAGAGAGATAGAGAGAGAGCTATCCGGGAATGGAGGATTAGCTATAAGAAGACGTTCTTTAACTTTTGGTGATAAGAGAATTCACAAATAACCCCTAAAGAAACAAGGAGAGATTAGCACCTACATGAGATGGTCACGGAATCCAAACTATATCCCCAGACCTGGTGCAAGGAAAGAGAAAGAAAATACACTTTAAAGGAACAAGAGAAAAGAAATGAAAACACACAACACTCGAATGATCCCATAGTGAGGATCATGGGTATAACATACCTATGCACACGTTTTAGTACTTACATGATTGTTGTTGCTATACTAGCAGCTCGTTGTGCTTGGATGCGTGTTGATGTGCTATGATGCCAGCATGTTATGCTTGGATGTTTGTTGATATTGCTATGCTACCTTAAAGTGTGTATGATATCATGATATATTGTGGTGTGCTTTACTGCTTTACTATACCATGTAAATTGACTTAATAATATTCGACCAAGTAGTCGTGTGGCCCGGCAACATACGGGCTACACACGTTCATACTCAGCGTAGTTTGCTGAGTCCTTCCTAACCCAAATTTTTACAGGTATTATGCCGGACGATAACGGAGCGTAGGCGGGAGGGCTACCATGGGGGTAGTCCATCAGGCCGTAACATTTGAGGATGTGGCTGTATGTTTAATGTACCCGAGATGTAATTCTCAGTTTATAATTTGGCAATTTGTTGTAGACACTCGATATTTAGAATTATATCTTATATTGTGTATGAGTTTTGGTGAGAGTTGTTTCCAGTCATGCAGACCGTAACTTGATGTCGGTAGAGTGGTCATGTCAATCATGTGGGTGGTTGGCGTCTGTAGCACCCGGATGGAGTTTATACCGCTGCAAAGTTAACTTATGATATTGTCAGACGCTTCATTTAATCTATGGATGTTTTATTCGGGGGTGTTACAGAAATAATGAAGAGAATATAGGTTTAGAAATTCCTAATTTTCAAAAATACCTTTAGGAATTTACTTAGGATTTTCAACATGAAAATATACCTTAACTTGATCTTGTTGTTCCTTGTGTTGTTGTTGAATCTAGGAACCTCCTTGGAACACTTATGCTTGGCGAAAATTGTAAGAGTTGCTAGGATGATTTCTTGCTTCAAGACTTAGGAGATTTAACTAAGAAATTACATAGAAATGATGTTAGAGCTTAAAACACCATTAATGGAGCTTAGAATCTCTATGGAGTTAACTTAGCAAAGGAAGAAGAAATGAGAGAGTAGAAGGACTTACCAATTCGGTGAGTGAGCAAGGAATGGTAGAATGCTCACGTAAGTCCTTAAGGAGGGGATGAAAGGAATCAAAATCTGATTGGTATTTGTTTATTTGATCAAATTAATTATGCATGCTAGGTAGGCTCCTTTCATTAGTTAATTACTTGGTTCATGTCTCCATAATATGCTCATTATTGAGCTTGCTGTTCGGCCACATGTGGAGGGAATTAAGAGTTTATTAGTAAATCTAGTATATATGAAGTTAGGCATGGTAATTGTTTAGCATTTAATAGGATGATTAATGTTGCTAACCTTGTTTTATTCCTGCAGGATCTTACGGTAGTGGAGCATGTTGACAGCTCCAAATTCTTATAGCCTTGCGGCCATTAGTGGTGTAGATAGGTAATTAATTTGTACATGTGAGGCAAGAGCACATGCTGAGTAAGTGGAGTCTTCTTTTGACTAGATATACAGCAATAATGCTGATTCCTCCCTTGTGATTATCAGCTGCTTATGGCTAAGGGATGGGCTGCCTCATTAGTTTATAGCATTATACAAAGGTAGGTCTAGTTAACATAGTATGTCATTTTTTTTCAAATACTAATCTTCTTTATTGTTTCCTTGCAGGCACACTGTAATGGAGGTCTCTTTAGGCTGGATTATTTGACATAATATAACATATGGCACATGGGAAATGAGTCACCATTCCATAAGTCAATTTTCTAGCTAAAATCCTAGTCCAAGACACCCAAAATGGCGCCCAACATGGAGGTCAATTGGAATTGATTTTTGATTTAATTCCTGTCAAATTATATTGTAATAAGACCATATTATAACATGTAATAGGTTCCAGCATTTATTTGGTACATTTATATCATGGTAAAAGATGAAAGTTTTAAGGTAAAAATGCTGATTTTAGGTACCTTTTTGATCCAAAAATCGCCCCCACTTGTACTATGAATTTATTACTGGCATTAATTGATTTAGATGTTCAATTATCCCCTTTTAAGATTATCAACTCGTGGCTCCTCAAAAGCTTCAAGGTAATTGCGTAGAACGCATTTTTGTGACACCCGAAGGTGCGTTTTTGTGCTTTAAGGATTTTCTTGAAAATAATTAGTTGCTATGAGTTCCAAGTGTTTATTGACATTTTTTATAGTCAATAATAATATATTAAGGTGTTACATTGAGTTATATGGGGTTATATCAATTCATAACTCAATTTCCGGGCTACCGGGACACTCCCGGGGCAAAAAGGAGTGTTAAGGAATTCGTCCGAGCACTTTGTTTATTTTTGAGAAAGTAACTCGAGAATCATCTTTGGAATGATGAATATTGATGATAGGAACTCTAAGAATGATTTATATTGGGGTTTGTGCCACTTCGGTGCCTTTCCGGGGCACTCCCGGGGGTTTATGGGCCCCCCATAGGGAACTTTCGAGCACTTTGTATTTAACTGAGAATTTATCATGAGTACTTCATCATATATGTTTATTAAAGTGTTGTTGTGCATTTTGAATGAAGTGAAATGCTTTATTTTATTTTATAAGATATTTCCGGGACTTTCGGGCCTTAAGGGCCTTTATGGGAACTCCTGGGCATATTGTATTTTTACTTTGTTCTAACTGAGGACTTGTGTTTTAAAGGTCATAAAATGATCCTTGATTAACTTCATATGGGTTTTATAGCTTATATAACTTGTTTAGCTTAAGGTCGGGCTTTAACGCTCGTTTTTGACCTTAAGGAGTTTTGGTGCGTTTTAACGCCTAAGTGTTTATATACTTTCTTTAGGGTTTAATAATCCCCTAAATAATATTTATTTACCATTATTTAATTATTTAAATGCTAGGGTATTTCAGTCTACCCCCCTTAAAAGGACTTCGTCCCGAAGTCATAACTTATACTTGTTCATCCTATGGAATCAAGTTCCTCATATCTATTCCTTGTATACATATCATTCCTGGGTGCTAATACTATACTGACACTTCTACATTCCATCTGTAATCCAAGTGTATGCAATTATACACACATATTCTTACTCATGATAATCAATGTAATCACAGCATAAGTAACTTGATAAATACTGTAAAGTAAATAAGTGTACTTTTATTAACCATCCAAGTGTTATATAGAACACATCAATAAATAACCATTCACTTAATACCAAGTGTTACATAGAACACATCCATAACTATAACCATCCAACCAATTGCACACATGCGCAACAATCAAACACAACCAACAAACAAACACAAACCAAGATAGACTACAGATATGCATGTCGCATGTGGTGCTCTACCCCCCTTAAAAAGGGTTACGCCCACGTACCCCCACAAGTATACCCAAAACTAAGAGAAAAGTGATGGATACTTGTCTCGCATGGAGTCTTCTAACTCCCATGTCGCCTCCTCAATGTCGTGGTTTGACCACAGAACCTTAACCATTCTAATGGTCTTGTTCATGGTCTCTCTAGTCTTGGAGTCTAAAATGCGAACTGGGGTCTCCTCATATCTAAGTGTAGGATCTAGCTCGAGTGTCTCGAGCTCTAAGATATGTGACGGGTGAGGCACATACTGCTTTAACTGTGAAATGTGAAACACGTTGTGCACTCTCCCAAGCTCAATAGGTAAATCTAACCTGTAAGCTAATGGGCCCACTCGCTCCGTAATAAGGTACGGTCCTACATACTTCAGGCTTAGCTTGTCCTTCTGCCCAAATCTGAAAATTCCCTTCATAGGTGAAACTCTGAGGAAGACTCGATCGCCTACTGCGAACTCGAGGTCTCTCCTACGGACATCAGCATAAGACTTCTGTCTGTCCTGGGCTATTTTCATGTTTTTGTGTATTTGCACAATATCTTCCTTCATCCGGTCTAGGTACTCAGGCCCTAAGATGATGTTCTCACTGGCCTCGTCCCAACATAGTGGTGTCCTGCATGGTCTGCCGTACAATGCTTAGAATGGTGGCATCTGAATGGATGCATGATAGTTGTTGTTGTATGCAAACTCGATCAGATGTAGTCGATCTATCCAGCTTTCCTGAAAATCCAAGGCACAAGCTCTAAGCATGTCCTCTAACGTTTGAATTGTTCTTTCACTCTGTCCATTTGTCTGTGGATGAAAGGTTGTACTTAGTTTCAGCTTCGTACCCAATGCCTCCTGGACCTGCTGCCAAAATCTGGAAGCAAACCTTGCATCTCTATCTGACACTATAGACTTAGGTACACCATGGTGTCTAATGATCTCTCTTTGGAAAATATCCGCCAGTTTGGGAACTTTCCATGTGTCCTTGATAGGAATGAACTTAGCTACCTTTGTCAATCTGTCGACGATGACCCATATCATGTTAGCACCTCCTCTAGTCGGTGGAAGACCTACTACGAAATCCATGGATATATCCTCGAACTTCCAATATGGAATGGGCATTGACTGTACTAAACCGCCCGGTCTCCGGTGCTCAAATTTCACTTTCTGACACGTCATACATCTGACCACAAACTCTGCAACATCTTTCTTCATACCACTCCACCAGAAATGTAGTTTCAGATCCTTGTACATCTTCGATGACCCTGGGTGTACTGATAAGGATGAGCAATGAGCTTCCTGTAAAATCTTTTCCTTCACGTCGGGGCTGGACTCTGGAATGCATAAACGGCCATTCAGTCTGATTAACCCGTCTTCACTGAGTACAAAGTCATATTTTTGCCTCTCAAAGATACCGTCAGTCAACTGCTGCCTGATAGTCTTCATGTGCTGGTCATTTCTTGAGCACATCATACCTCCTCGATGAGGCCGTTGTCTCCTGTCATGGCAAATAAAGAATGAGCTCTACGGCTCAGGGCGTCAGCAACTTCATTTGCCTTACCCTCCTTGTATCTGAGGTCGATGTCGTAGTCCTTCAGAAACTCGACCCATCGCCTCTGTCTCATGTTAAGCTCCTTCTGTGTGAATAAATGTTGAAGGCTCTTATGATCTGAATAAACTATCACTGTAACTCCATATAAGTAGTGGCGCCAGATCTTCAGTGCAAAACAACTGCTCCTAATTCCAAGTCATGAGTCGGGTAATTCTCTTCATGTTTCTTCAACTGCGTGATGCATAAGCAACAACCTTTCCATTATGCATAAGTACACACCCTATCCCTGTGCCTGAGACATCGCAATATACTTCAAATCCTTGGTCCCCTCTGGAATGGTGAGTATTGGTGCCGACGTCAGTAGGTCCTTCAGGTCTGAAAGGAACGCTCACAATCCGCTGTCCATACAAATGGAGAATCTTTCTTCATCAAATTCGTCATTGGTTTCGCCAGTTTGGAGAAGTCTTGCATAAATCTGCGATAGTAACCAGCTAATCCCAAGAAACTACGGATATCTGTCACTGTCTTCGGTCTTGGCCAAGTCTTAACTGCCTCAATCTTCGCAGGGTCTACAGACATACCGCTGGCTATTATTACATGCCCTAGAAAAGATACACTGTCTAACCAGAAATCACATTTTGAAAGCTTGGCATACAATTGATCCCTCATGGTCTGCAAAACTTGCCTCAGATGCACCTCGTGCTCGTCCTTAGTCTTATAATATACTAGAATGTCGTCGATGAATAGAACCACTGATGTGTCTAGCTGCTCTCTGAACAATCGGTTCATAAGATCCATGAATATTGCTGGGGCGTTTGACAAGCCAAATGGCATAACTGTGAACTCGTAGTGCCCGTAGCGCGTTCGAAAAGCTGTTTCTCTATTCTTCAGCTATCCGTATCTGGTGGTACCCTGATCTCAGATCAATCTTCGAGAAAACTGTAGCGCCTCTTAACTGGTCAAATAGGTCGTCAATCCGTGGTAACGGGTACTTGTTCTTCACCGTGACTGCGTTAAGCTCCCTGTAGTCGAATAGTCGCATGCTACCATCCTTCTTCTTCACGAACAAAACTGGTGCTCCCCATGGTGATGCATTAGGTCTGATATAACCTTTATCAAGTAGATCTTCTAACTGGATCTTCAGCTCCTTCATCTCTGTTGGTGCCATTCTGTAAGGTGCTTTAGCAATAGGTCATGTGCCTGGTAATAAGTCGATGGAGAACTCCACATCTCTCTTAGGTGGCATCCCTGGTAACTCTTCTGGAAATAAATCTGGAAAATCTGAAACGACTGGTATACTTGACTGAGTCTTCTCCTCATGCCTCATGTCCTGAACATAGCACAAATAGACTGGCTGTCCCTTCTTCACCTTATTCATCAATGTGATAGCAGATACTAGCTTGAAAGTAGGCTCCTTTGGAATACTGCGATATGAAACTATCTTGCCCTTCGGGTTTTTCAGTAGTAATCTATGCTCTACGCAATGTAGTCGTCCCTTGTACTTCTGTAGCCAATCCATGCCCATGATGATGTCAAATCCTAAATTATCTAGCTCAATCAAATCTGCCAGAAAATCTTCATCCACGATGTTAATCTGAACTCCCTTGTGTAGTTTCGTGCACCTCACTCTCTCATTCGTCGGTAATGTGACTAGGAAATCTGAGAAAGGTTCAGGGGTTGTCTCCAACTTCCTTACTAATGTAGAGGATATAAAGGAATGAGACGCTCCCGAATCGAACAGTATCGATGCACTCACGCCATTTACTGTGAAGGTTCCCATGATAACATTCCCCTTATCCTTGGTCGCGGTCTTGTCTAATACATTCAGCACTGCTCCTCCATTAGACTCGTGGCCTGGGGTTAACAATTTGTAAGATAATGCATGTCTCAAAGGTATTAAAATGACATTCATTAATCCAATGATTCTCGCATACAAACTCCATAATTACATCAATATTGCCTAAACGTCAAATTTAACCGTCCGGGTTTCAAATGGGTAGTATTTACTAAGATTGATGGGGCTGTATTCAACTTAATGCTCTTAATCCCATGGTACACTAATCTAGATTCTCCACCAAACATCAATACATCACCAGACTTCAAAATAATCTTTCTCGCCTTGTTCATCCTCTTCTGATCACCGTACAAAAACTCCGCATCATCTCCAATGGAGAATGATACAACTGGTATCCCTCTGGTAATTGATTCAGATGTCTCATCTCGGTCCTGGTGTAATCCAAGTTTTCCCCCTTTTTCATAAAAGTTTGCAATACAAATATCTGCCTTCATGTCTGGTATAGGGTTGGTCTCTAATTGTTGTGCAACCTTGACCGCTTCTGTCACTAACATTTGAAAAATGTCGGGTATTCTAGGAACTCGTGTTCCATCTATTTTTCTAGCTACTTGATACAACCTAGTTTGTGGATCCCAATCTTTACCCATACACATCATATATAATTTAAGTTTTGATCCACTACCATATCCTGGAGTGTAAAATCCTCCAAGGCCTATTCCCAAAGTTCTACATTCATTTACAATAGCTATTTGTTCATCTAGAGTTAAATATTGCTTGAGTAGGATCATGCCGGGTCGAAGTACTTGGCATTCTCTCTCTGGGTATTCCCGACCTTCGCTCATAGGCTCAGGTGACCTCGGTCTCACAGGTATGGGAAAACAAATGTTGAAGTACCCTATTAGGTGAGAGGTTTCCTAAGTTAGGCCTCTCTAAAATTTTATTTCACACAAAACACATACAAGTCTCATCAACTGAATAACTGTAAACACACATACACAGCATCATGCTTTTGATTTAAGTCCTAGGCTTACCGGTTTCGCGCTGAGCGCTAGCCTCAGCGCCTGAAGTTCCCACAGAGTACAAAGTGTTTCTACTTGGAACTATCTCCTTCCCCTTCTGACTCCCGGATGAGGATGGCTGTCCTCCCGGTCCCCTAGTATAGGTGTTAGTCTGTGGTGCCTGACCTTCTCTGGGTCCTCCAGTCTCTGTAGCTGGTGGCCTCTGTGAACCCCTAGCTCCCTTGTATACTCGGCTTGCTGGGTTGGAAAAACACTCATACTCCCTATGGCCTTCTTTCTTGCAATACCGACACTCCACCTTCCTTCCTGCACAGTCTACACCTGGATGATCATTTCCACAACGCTTACAGTAGTAGTGGCGCTGGGTTGGCTTATTGCCTATTGTTTATACAACATGGTTTAATAAAGGTATAGCTAATAAATATCTTGGTTAAGTAAGAGGTGGGTATCCTTACCCCTAGGTGGTGCCGATCTAAGTGGCTGTGCATCAATGGCTGGGCCGGTCAGACGAGGGACCTCCTCTTTCTTCTTCTGACCATAGAAATCCTTCCGCCCCTTCTTCTTATCAAAGAAT
This sequence comes from Limonium bicolor, assembly GCA_023374045.1. NCBI lineage: Eukaryota > Viridiplantae > Streptophyta > Magnoliopsida > Caryophyllales > Plumbaginaceae > Limonium > Limonium bicolor. The sequence continues at coordinate 222,126,714 of CM041779.1, forward strand.
CTCCTGATGAAGGTTTAGGTTAGTGACCAAACTAAGTGTAGGTAATATATAGGTACTCCTTCTCAAGTAAAGGTTTCTTACTTCCCCTTTTTGTAGTAACCGCCAGAGGTCGCTCCACCATCATCTCCTTCGGTACTCTTCCTCTTCTTCCCCTGTGCCTCCTCCCTGGACTGTAGCATTAGTTCTGTTGCCGATGCTGCATCATAACATTCTTGTAGTGTAGCGAAACGTATTGCTCCCATAGCGCCCTGGATGCGAAATTGCAAACATCCCCTAAACTTTTGAATCTTCACAGTGTCGGAGTAGTCGACTCCTGGTATGTAATCTAGCAAGCTGATAAATCGTGCGTAGTACTGGTCGACTGTTTGGCTCCCCTGGATTAAGGTTTTGAACTCTTGCCTTTTTCTCTGCTTTAAGTGTTCGGGGTAGTATTTCTCTCGCAGCACCTCCACAAACGTTGTCCATCCAAAGTCCGGTGAAGCTCTATGGTGGCCCTCCACAGACCGCCACCCAATATCAGTTGCGTCCTTCAGGTTGTACGCGGCGATGTCGACCTTCTGGTTCTCTGGTACTCTCACAGCTCTGAAGGCCTTCTGATGCTCTACAATGAACTTCTCCAGAGCGGCGGGGTCTGGTTCTCCTAAGTAAGTAGGCACTCTAGCGTCCGCAACGCTCTTCAACCAGTTGGTTTCCCTGGGCTGCGGCGGGTGGGGTATGGCTCCCGTAAGTTGAGCTCCAAGTTGCTATGCGAAGGCTGTCATGGCCGCTGCTAGGCCTGGTACTTCTGGAACATCCGCCGGTGTCTCGCCACCGCGTCCGCTGCTGCCTCCACGTGGTCTTCCTCTTGTCGACATCTATAAGGTAATATACTATTATTTCTACTCGGTTGCTACACCGTTTTACAAACACAATCACACACACGTAATAAAACTAACTATTAGCAATAAAAATATCCCTAGGGTTTTTTTTTCTAGGTCACGAATCCTCACCGACGTGTCCCGTTATCCCAATATTCCTATGCTCACTGTTCTTGACTCAGTATCCTTCATCAGAGCGTAACTACGCTCTTATACCACTTTTTTGTAACACCCCTAGTCCTAACCTGTTAAAAACGTCTCAAGTCGTAGCAAAATAAATAACGTCGCAGCGGAAAGTAAAAGCCATCTAACCTTGGTGTTACACGCTGTTACTCACCCTTGTGAGTAACAAGGCATTCTTACTCCATCCAACAACCTTACCTCCTCACGCTGTGATGAACAGATACTGAGCACTCTAATTATTACAGACCAATTCCAAACTAAATGAGCAGCTAACTGAATACAACAAACTCTTTATTACAATACCAAATAAAACTTAAGAGTGTTTATTAAACACAGCAGCTACCCTGTTCCCCGCACTCCGGCTTGTGTCTTCTTCAGTAACCTGAAATGTTTTGCCCATTGAAGGGCTCAGCAATCGAAATGCTGGTATGCTAAATGTAGTCCTAAGTCATCTAGATTCCTTAAGTCTTTTTAGCCATCTTGATATTAGATTCTTTACAAGATATATCGGTTTACAATAATAACATAAATAACTGTAATATCAAACATTCACACAATAGTCCACCTGCAAACATCAGTGCATAATAATAACCACAACCAGTATTCAATTACCAACAAACCATAACAGAAATCAACAAGATACGCATATTAAACTGCACTTGTTAGTTGGCCACCTGCCCTTGTCCTTTAACCCACCATTTAAACTTTTTCAATTAATTTCCACCTCAGGCGTCATGTCAAGACAACCCTTAAAACTTATTAATGCACAGTAGTCCCCTGGGTTCCAATGGAACCGTTACCAGCTGACCTTATGGCCCTGGATAATATATTGACCGATCCGGTCGAACCTGTGCACCAACGGCAGTGCCCTCCGCTATCGTCGAATGTGGACAATGTATTCCCTTGAGTGACTCCCCATTGAAGTCTCTCGTAGTGCTCACGATGCGCAACCAAAAAGTCGAAACAGTCTGGATTCCTCTCTTTATAAGTTAGCCCTTTTGTCAGTGGTACAATAACCAATACTTGAATTAAGACTATAAAAGTTGACCATCAGTTAGGTTCAATAATACCTAAAGGCCAGTTAGTGTTAAGCAATAGTGTTAAGCAATACAGTTTACAATATCAAATACATAAAATCACAGATATCGCTCTTAAGCAATTAAACACATAATGTTTGGACCTTAGGAAAATCCTTAGGACATTCAGACCACACAATTAACATACCGTTCACCGTGGTAATAGCTAGCTTGACAATTCACGCTCTAGTAATTCTTTCCCGTACGCTGTTAATTATACATGCAATAACGGGTAATATTAATATGGTTGTCCACTAAATATTACAGTACTGTCACTGTAGAGTTTATACTCGCTGTATACTAACTCTGTATGTTCTTTGCTTCCCCCTACTATTTAACCGTGGTTCTAGGTAGTCCATCAATTCATTATTTTATGTGATACTACATGTGATAATGAATTTCTACCTTGTAGTATATTTCTATTTCATTAATCGTATACCCATAATTATTTCCACTTATCCTTTATGTTATACCATTTGGTTATTTTTATTATAACCACCTTTATTTTATAAACTTTATATTATATTCCTTAATATAGCATATTACATAGTTTTAAATTCCTTTCTTTATTAAATTACAACACCATCCTTATTAATTCGGTATTTATATTTTATACCCAACAACTTTTATAAATTACCAAATAACCATATAACTTTTATAATTTACTAAATACCCCTATTAACTTTCGGTAATTACAATCTTTTCATACTAACTTTTATAAATTACAATTAAATCCCTTAAACTTTCGGTTTCCACTTATATTTTTCTATATTTACATTTTAACCCCAAAACTTTATATAAGTTACATATTAACTTATAAACTATAGTTTTAATATTTAATTTCTTAAAATACCGAAAAGGCCCTTATAGTTTTATTAATTATGAATTCTCCCCCTAATCATTTTGGTTTTTATAACTAAACTTTCATAAATTATATAATCACCCCAAAACTTTTATAAACTTAATATTTTATGTCATAAATCATTTTAACCCAAAATTTTGGTCAACACTTTGACCAAGACTTAATTTCATAATTAATACTTTAATATACCAATAAATTCACTTGTAATTCGGCTATACTCCTAAACTTCTCAATAATTACAAAATAGCCCCAAAACTTTATAAAATGTTATTTTAACACTTGTACACTTATTTAAATTCACCGAAATTCATAATATAAATTTCTACCTTATATTATACCATAAATATACCAAATGAACCCTTATGTTCTTAGCAATCACATTTAATACCACAAACTTTTCAAAATTCACATTTTAGCCACATAACTTATTAAACTAGCCATTTAAATACTTGTAGCTATTTTTAATATTCCCAAAGTTTATAATATAAGATAATATACTTATATAGTTTGAAAATCACCAAATAGTTCATTATACTCTCGGCTTTAATTTCAACTTACCATATAGTTTTCAAAACTTGATTTAAACCTTATAATAAATACATATAAATGTATATAAGCCATATACACTTCTAAAAATTATGCTAATGACTTAGAATGATTATAAACTCAAAATAGAACATTTTATCCCTAGAGTATTCGATTTGAACTTATATGTATCTTAATAAATTTTTGTGACATAAATATATACCTTATGGTAATAATCTTACCTTATATGTTATAAACTATTTTCTTGACATTTTAATCCAATGTGTTTTGGCCTTAATATATTTAGAAGTTATACATAATTTTTATACCAAAATTTGAAGCTTAAAACAAACTTAAGCTTAATAAATCTTAATTATTTAACTTACTCCTTAAATCAAGACAATTCTTGTACTTGATTTCTCCTTGAATTCCAAGCTCCTCCAATGGTATTTTGTTAAAGAACTTTCAGCCTCCACACATAGGTTTAGGAGATCCAAATGTTAGACTTCTAACAAGAATTTATAATTAATATTTGGAGTAGTTTTACAAGAGTTTACCTTAGGAATTTAACATGGTATTTTTGGTACACCTTGGGAAGATTGTAGATCCAAGTTTCCTTCATGAAATAATGAAGAGAATATAGGTTTAGAAATTCCAAATTTTCGAAAATACCTTAAGGAATTTACTTAGGATTTTCAACATGAAAATATACCTTAACTTGATCTTGTTGTTCCTTGTGTTGTTTGAATCTAGGAACCTCCTTGGAACACTTATGCTTGGAAAATTGTAAGAGTTGCTAGGATGATTTCTTGCTTCAAGACTTAGGAGATTTAACTAAGAAATTACATAGAAATGATGTTAGAGCTTAAAACACCATTAATGGAGCTTTGAAGCTCTAAGGAGTTAACTTAGCAAAGGAAGAAGAAATGAGAGAGTAGAAGGACTTACCAATTCGGTGAGTGAGCAAGGAATGGTAGAATGCTCACGTAAGTCCTTAAGGAGGGGATGAAAGGAATCAAAATCTGATTGGTATTTGTTTATTTGATCAAATTAATTAAGCATGCTAGGTAGGCTCCTTTCATTAGTTAATTACTTGGTTCATGTCTCCATAATATGCTCATTATTGAGCTTGCTGTTCGGCCACATGTGGAGGGAATTAAGAGTTTATTAGTAAATCTAGTATATAGAAGTTAGGCATGGTAATTGTTTAGCATTTAATAGGTTGATTAATGTTGCTAACCTTGTTTATTCCTGCAGGATCTTACGGTAGTGGAGCATGTTGACAGCTCCAAGTTCTTGTAGCCTTGCGGCCATTATGGTGTAGATAGGTAATTAATTTGTACATGTTAGGCAAGAGCACATGCTGAGTAAGTGGAGTCTTCTTTTGACTAGATAGACAGCAATAATGCTGATTCCTCCCTTGTGATTATCGGCTGCTTATGGCTAAGGGATGGGCTGCCTCATTAGTTTATAGCATTATACAAAGGTAGGTCTAGTTAACATAGTTAATGTCATTTTTTTTTCAAATACTAATCTTCTTTGTTGTTTCCTTGCAGGCACACGGTAATGGAGGTCTCTTTAGGCTGGATTATTTGACATAATATAACATATGGCACATGGGAAATGAGTCACCATTCTAAAGTCAATTTTCTAGCTAAATCCTATCCTAGTCCAAGACACCCAAAATGGCGCCCAGCATGGAGGTCAATTGGAATTGATTTTTGATTTAATTCCTGTCACATTATATTGTACTAATACCATATTTAACATGTAATAGGTTCCAGCATTTATTTGGTACATTTATATCATGGTAAAAGATGAAAGTTTTAAGGTAAAAATGCTGATTTTAGGTAACTTTTTTATCCAAAAATCACCCACACTTGTACTATGAATTTAGTACTGGCATTAATTGATTTAGATGGTCAATTTATCCCCTTTTAATATTATCAACTCGTGGCTCCTCAAAAGCTTCAAGGTAATTGCGTAGAACGCATTTTTGTGACACCCGAAGGTGCGTTTTTGTGCTTTAAGGATTTTCTTGAAAATAATTAGTCGCTATGAGTTCCAAGTGTTTATTGACATTTTTTATAGTCAATAATAATATATTAAGGTGTTACACTGAGTTATATGGGGTTATATCAATTCATAACTCAATTTCCGGGCTACTGGGACACTCCCGGGGCAAAAAGGAGCGTTAAGGAATTCGTCCGAGCACTTTGTTTATTTTTGAGAAAGTAACTCGATAATACTCTTTGGAATGATGAATATTGATGATAGGAACTCTAAGAATGATTTATATTGGGGTTTGTGCCACTTCGGCGCCTCTCCGGGGCACTCCCGAGGGTTTATGGGCCCCCATCGGGAACTTCCGAGCACTTTGTATTTAACTGAGAATTTATCATGAGTAATTCATCATATATGTTTAGTAAAGTGTTGTTGTGCATTTTGAATGAAGTGAAATGCTTTATTTTATTTTATAAGATATTTCTGGGACTTTCGGGCCTTTAAGGTAACTCCCGGGCATATTGTATTTTTACTCAGTTCTAACTGAGGACTTGTGTTTTAAAGGTCATAAAATGATCCTTGATTAACTTCATATAAGTTTTATAGCTTATATAACTTGTTTAGCTTAAGGTCGGGCTTTAACGCTCGTTTTTTACCTTAAGGAGTTTTGGTGCGTTTTAGCGCCTAAGTGTTTATATACTTTCTTTAGGGTTTAATAATCCCGTAAATAATATTTATTTACCATTATTTAATTATTTAAATGCTAGGGTATTTCACATACTCCATCCTCAGATGATCCAAAGGCTCTTTTTACAAAAAAGATAAACATAACAAATAGTTAGAAACAAAAGCAAAACATAAAAAAAAACACATAGAAGATCAGATAAAGGATAAGAAATGAGATTAAAGAGATGAATGCTCACAGATTTTTTGGCAAGTTTGGAACTAGAATTCTTCCAATTGAATCCTTGACCTAGATAAGTTTCCATGTGTCTGAGCATGTATATAGCTGAGCATTTCTCAAATGCTAAAGTCCTCCAAGGCATTGGCAAGATGAAATAGTCAAAATCATTCAAGAGTAGGTATCGCTCATCAAAGAGCGTCTTCAACATTGATGAAAAAGCAGAAACCTGAAAGAATAAAAACATGAGTTAGAAAACAGTAAAAGAGTTAAAACAATGTTTAGAAAATATTTTTAAGCATTACAAATGATTTTTTAATAAGCTTACCACAGAATCAATACAATCCTCATATCTTTCTTCGATGGAGGTCTTGGAATTACTGTTGTCAATTATGTCTATGCTTGAAGTGATGAAATTAATTACAATAAGAAAATAATGACCATCAACAGCATACGAAATAAAAACAGTTTTACTCCAGACAACTTTTTTAAGTCTATTGCACCAATGTCAAGAAGTTGTTTGCTCATTCTATCAACAGACAAATCTTCTGGGAAGTGAACATCAGGAACTCCATCATTCAATGGTACGTACTACAACAGCAAGAGAACATAATTAGAAAACTGCACATTTATGAAACAAAACTGAATCGCAAGTATTCAAAGAGAATCTAAAAGCAAGTAAATATATTACTTTCTATATAGAGAAACACTTACACAACAAACTAAAGTAAAAAAGATCCTGTCTAGACCAGCAAGACTGTATCTAGCATTGTCGACATTGAAGAGCAGCACATATTTATCAATAAGAACTTGGTTTGGCTCAACATCACCAACCAGAGTAAGGAAACTCTGGCGAGTGATAGAATGCAGTTCATCTTCAAACAAAACTTGACTGAAAAACATATAAAATGTAAATAAGAAAAAAATAAAGAAGAAAAAAAACAAATAAAAAAGAAAAAAACTAAAACAAGAAAAGTGAATAAATATACCAATACCTCTCATCAGCTCCAGACCGTATAAGTTTGATCACTTTGGGATGAAGAGGTGAGACACTTTGAGATTTTATGTCCACTGGTCGAACTCCAAAAATGGCAGACAGAGTAGTTGTTTGGCCAAAACTTGATGAAGGAGGAATAGATGCGAGGGGTACTGGACAAAAAATTTCATTTGGAGGCTGCTCACTTGTTTTTCCTCCTTTGTTCAATTGGACAGATGTAGTAGACTTTTGGTCCACAAAAGCTACTTTTTTGGACGATTTAATTGGTAGCTTCGACCGTTTCATCGACCAAGAACTCTCAGTCATGCTGGTGTGAGCCTCGATTTTAAACCCTATCCTAAGTTGATTAAAGCAGATTAGGATCTAATCGGGTTTTAGGTCCACTTATAACCTAAGATTAACAACTATGTCATAAAACAAAAATTATTAAAACCTAAGCTAGCTCACTGGAACCTGTTACGAGTCGCCACCTAATTTTAACCAAGAGTAAATTAGGAAATGTAGAGTTCGGGTTCGGGGGCTTGGTATTCAACTTATTTAGGGTTAAAATTACTTTCATTACCCTTCCTAGGTCGTTTTTCCTCTACTTGGTTTATTTACGGCTTTCTACAAAGTTATTTTTAACCTAGGTGTGCGCTTCTGTTTTTTTTATTTTTTAACGTTTTTTGACAGAAAATTAAAGTGAAATTAAAAGCTACCTAAACTAGGGTTTCAGAGGCAGAATTAGGTCAAATTTTTATTACGTCCGTAGCCACGGACCTAATGTCCGAGACCACGGACCCCAGTTGAATTAAATGATTTCGAAAACAGAACTAAAATAAAAACGCAAACTTGAAAAGTCCGGGGCCACGGACAGGGTGTCCGTGGGCCCGGACATGTAATGACAGAAACCCTAAAATTTGAAAAATTGAAAAATATAAAATCCCGCCACCGTCAGTGGGTGTCCGTGGTCACGGACAACCCGTCCGTGGTCCCGGACAATGAGTCCGAGGTCACGGACAACCCACGGATAGTGAGTTTTTGATGGTTCCCGAAGGTGTTTTGAGCTCAAATTTTATGGGTGTGTAGCCTGAAAGATTATAAACACGTTAGTAATTGAAAGAACTCAATTTGAAATCGAAATTAATACAAAACTTAGCAAACAAGTAACAAGGCAGTAGCTAAAACAATTAGCGATACAGAAGCGAAAAAGAGTTAGTTTGAGCCCAAATTTTGAGGCAAGACTGATAATATCGTGGGGAGTTAGGAAAGTGAAGTTTCTACCTGTTTTACCTTCGGATTCACGATGATTCTTCATACCGGGATTCGTCGAGTGCTCCGTTGATGGCAGACCCGAAAGGTTTTCGAACCAAGCTTCTGGTTGTTGGTTGTTCTTGCTGTTCTTCACGTTTTGGTGGTGTTTATGTGGGGTTTTGATGATTATTGGTGCTTTGGGGATTGGAAAACAAGTTTAGATGGTGATTTCGGGGGATTTTCGGTATGATTCGGGTGGCCGGGTGTTGAAAAACGTGAGAGAGAGAGAGGAGGTTGTGCTTTCTGTCTTCCTAGGGTTCTTTCGCTTGTGCGATCCTCCTTTTATCAAAAAACCTATCCCTTTATATAGATTTTCTTAAAGACAAAGAAAATCTAGTAAAAGTAAGATTTTTTGACATTTTAATTAAATGACTTCCCAAAGGAATTTTGCTGTGAAATTTTAACCACATGTCAAGGATGACAATTATGAATTTTCTGAAGTGGAATCGGATTTTTTAAATGTTGGAATATTTTTAAATTCAATTTCTCACCAGATTCAATCAGAAATTGCTAGAAAATTATTGGAAATTCGAAAAATGAAAATTCCAACGCCATTATGCTTAGAATGTCATCCTCTATCATGGGTAAAAATATCAAAGCATTTCAAGCTGATTTGGGCACCTTTTGTAGGAGAGAGAAAGCCTATAGGAGGTCTCGGGAGCCTTAAGAATTACGAAAACGCCCCTGACAATGACGAAACTGCTCCCCATGCCCTGGAATGTGCCGATCGAGCCAGGACCGCTCATTACTTGATTGAAATGCCTCTCACAACACCAAAACCTCGTGGACCCTAGCCAGGGGGGATCAAAATTTTGGGTATAACAGATTGCCCCCCGTCAACTGGACTTTGTAATGGATGTGAAAAGTCTGGTTGATGCTTGAGTGATGCCCCAAAATTTTGGATTCTACAGAATCCTCCCTATTGTGCAAAATCGCATTGACTACGTCCAGCTATTCGGAGGCGCTGACTACCTATGTAGCAAAACGTTGTCGAGCTGTTCTAAGGCGTTGACTACCTACAAGTGAAAATGTGTCAAACTATTCTAAGGCGCTGACTACCTAGGTGATGGAAATGAAATAATGTCAAGCGGTTCTAAGGCGTCGACTACCTATAATACATGACATGATGTCGAACTATTCCAAGGCGCCGACTTCCTGAAATGATGCGATGTCAAGTGATTCTAAGGCATTGACTACCTATAATACATGAAATGATGTCAAACTATTCTAAGGCGCTGACTACCTGTAATAAATGAAACGATGCAATGTCAAGTGATTCTAAGGCGTTGACCACCTAGGATTTGAAAACTGTATGCAGATGCAAATATGCTGAAATGCTAACGTGTTAATGATGCTGATGCTGATGATGCTCGGATGCTTCTGGGGACCGAAACCCGTGCCAATGCTCCTGGCTGGACCCAATGTGGACTTATTGCCATCGCCCCCCAAGCCGGTGCGCAGGGATAACTCCTGGTAAAAACCCTGGGGACTTATTGCCTTTGCCCACCATTCGTTGATCCCAAAAAATAAGTTGACATCGCAAAAGGAGGATTTATTGCCATCACCTCGCCAACTTTCTATCGCCAGGTCTTGTGACGTGCCTGGATAATGCAACTAGGTCTTATGACGAGCCTATATGAATGAGATGAATGCAACGTGTTTGACGAGAGTGGGTAAGCTAAAAGGTAATGCTAGGTCTTACTACGAGCCTAAGGAAATGCAACTAGGTCTTATGACGAGCCTAAAGGACGGTTCTAGGTCTTATGACGAGCCTAAGGAAGGATCTAGGTCTTATGACGAGCCTAAGGAAGGATCTAGGTCTTATGACGAGCCTAAGGATGGTTCTAGGTCTTATGACGAGCCTAAGGAAGGATCTAGGTCTTATGACGAGCCTAAGGATGGTTCTAGGTCTTATGACGAGCCTAAGGAAGGATCTAGGTCTTATGACGAGCCTAAGGAAGGATTTAGGTCTTATGACGAGCCTAAGGATGGTTCTAGGTCTTATGACGAGCCTAAGGAAGGATCTAAGTGAAAGTGAGTCAAGTGTATGATGGGTTCAAAAGAATGTAGAAGGATTAGGGCTCAAGACGGCCCTATGGATGTTTGAATGTGGAGGTAGGGCTTTGGACGGGCCTGTGGAAATTCGATGTGGAGGTAGGGCTTAGGACGGGCCTGAGGAAATTTGATGTGGATGTAGGGCTTAGGACGGGCCTGAGGAAATTTGATGTGGAGGTAGGGCTTATGACGGGCCTGTGTGATATGAGGAGGGTTTGACCCTTTGGGCTTCGGGTTTTTTGGGCCTCCATCGGTGTCGTTGTTGCAATTGTTGGGACCAACAATTGCCCCCAGTATTTTTTCCTTAAGGCAATCTAAGTTTTTAGGATTTTATGGCAATCGAACGGAACGATCGATTGCCCCCAGTATTTTCTTTGATTAATTGCGCAAGAACAAATCTCATCCTCACAAGGTCAAGGTTTACTTTGATGTGGTGCCTTCTATCCTACACTCAAAGTGTTTGATGTTTGCACTCGTGCCCTCCTTTTGGTCAAGACATCTCAACCATTGAATTTGACATTTGTTAGATTTACGCGTTCAACCTGTTACTTTCACGTGATTGGATACACAACTACTAAGTCGGGAGTCTTTAAAGCTTATAACGTGGCTATAAGGTGTGATGAAAGACAAAGGGGTGATGGAGGAATGTTTTGGATATGTGGGGTTATAAGGGTGACCAAAGCTGCAACTTGCACCTTCTCCCGGACTTGCCTTCTTCGTCTTGAGGTCGTTTGGCTACTTCGTGATGACTCCGCTTATGAGCTTGGAACTCTGGATTTTTGAGCTGTTCCTTGCACCTTCTCTTTTTTTCCGATTTTAGATTTCTTCGAGGCTTTTCAGGTTTGCCCTTCTTGAATCTCTTTTCCTTCGGGGTTCTTGTGTTTCCTGGCTTTGAACTTTGAGAGCTGTTTCTGATGTTAGCTCGTTGGGATCCTGTGCCACTTTGGGGCCATTTACGGATCATTTCGTCATGTTGGTAGCAGCTTTGCTTCTTTGGGCTTGAAGTTGCTGTTCGGAAGTCAGGCTCCTTGCTTCCTTTGGTCACCGGGTTGGTTATTCATCATTGGTTGGCTTGTTTGTGGAGTTTGTAGCGTTTAAAAGAGGATGTAAACAAAAGCTTAGCGGGGGTGCCTAGGGTTTAATGTCTGGGTTCACAAGCTTTTTGGCTGTGTGGTACTGTACCTAGGTGCTTCGTCATCCCTAATAGTTGTGTATCCATTCTTTGTTACTTCTCATAGGTTTAAGCGTAAATTTACAAGTTATCTGCTTCGGTCGGAGTCATGCCGTTTTCCTTACCCTTGAATGTGGCCTCTCTGGAGTCGTGTAAAAATGACACGCTCGTTCTTTCTTGGTTTTACCGCTCAAGGCACTCTCGCGAAGTGTACACTTAGGGACTCGCTTGCACAAAATAAACAGATAAACAAACATTATCGCTCCTTAACTCAGATTGCCCCCAGTATTGTTGTGGGGTTTACTTAACAAACCTTAGAATGCCCAAGTTATTTGTGGAGGATGGTGGTTGTATGTGTAATGGTGAGCGGTGATGGGGTACTCTTGTGAAGGGGTGACGGATGATTCTTTTTCCTTTTGTGGCTGCAATTTTGTTTTTATGTGTCTGGTGAAATGGCAAAAATGATGAAGTGATGAGCGATGAATGTATGGATGGGAAGGTGGTTTTGTACAAGGGGCTTTGTGAAAGACAAAGGTTTTGCTTTTTGATGCCTACAAACATGCTTCATGAGTGAGAGATTTTCTTTTTACTTTTCCGATTTTCAGTTTTTTCCACTTTTTTTGGGCACATGAACGAATGTACAAACATTAATTCAAGCATATAGAATAACATGTGCAAAGAAGGAAATGTATTAATAACCGAAAGGGGAAACGTTGACGTTAAGTACTATCTAAATGGAAAAGACAAATGAACTAACTAAGGAGAGGTAATTGAAAAGAAAGAAAAATAAAGAAACTACGCAAAACCACTGAAGAGAAAGAAAAATAACAAGGATTCCTAGTGGTGCTCCGGCATGGGATTCCCGAAAATATTCCTGTTCTCCGAGAACTGAAGTCCCTGGTCAATCAAGTCTTGCATCTTATGCCGTAAGGCCCTACAATGATCGGTATCATGGCCAGGTAACTGATGGTGATGGCAGAATTGATTAAGATGCCTCCCTAAATGAGCGGTTCCTGGCCGAGGGGCCAAGGGATGTAGCAAGTTTCTTTTCTGAAGCTCTTCAAATGCCTGGCTTGGTGTTCGGCCA